>JAWZYT010000477.1:705000-740000 GCA_034508575.1 Petrolisthes manimaculis
TGCTCAACTACAAAATTATGTTCTCAGAATGATATTGATAACCAAACATAATGAAAAAAATATAAACAAATTAACATTTATTGCACAACAAAGGATGCTACTGTTTCAATGGAGTAACCAGCCCACACTATATATGACGGTGTGCAATCTAACAAAATGTTTTCCATATGCACGTCAGCGTTATTGCGTTCCAGAACATTTCGGTAGGTTATGAGTTGAATTGATAAATGGGTATTCTCTTGATCCTGGGTAGAGATATCCTTATCGTATATATTACAAGATAAATATGATTTCGTAAAGATAATCTATCCACATAGAGTAAATCTTGGTGTGACGAAAGGTAATTTTGTTAAGCGAACTAATTTCTAAACACAGTAGACTATACATTTAAGGGAAAACTATATCGTCTTGTAAAATTGAAGTTCCATGAATACTCCAGACTATGCCAGGAAGCAAACGACCTTGGTGTTTCTTATGAGGGATCAGTTTCGTGGCAAAGTTTGGAAGATACATAGAGCTCCAATTTAGCAGACAGCATCCTCTTAACTTCCCACCTCTTGCCACCACTTCCCGAAACTCAAACATGGATTGATGAGGTAAGAATATAACCATAATGACTACTACACCATAAATACATCAGATATTTATACATCAACGAGAAACGACAGTGGTTCAGTTGTCTTTTATATGGATGACAGTAAACATTGTTACTCAGGACAGACAAACAGTTCCATATTGTGTCAAGTGTTGAAATGAATGAATCTGAAGTACCGAATCACATAGTTCCTCTCCGTCAACTGAGACGGTGGCGTACTGACATGAGTATTATTTGTCAAATCTGTGAACTAAATAGTTTTAACTGTAGCGAAGAAAACACAAAATAAAGTAGTTAGAAGATAAACTTGTGTCACGTGACACTATACGCAGCGGTTAGGTTTCCTGCCATGAACACAAAGGTATCAGCCACCTCGGGGAATCAGTCACACCAGGTCACAATGGAAAACATGTTGGAAGATTGCACACCGTTATATATATATATATATATATATATATATATATATATTTATATATATATATATATGAGAGAGAGAGAGAAGACAGGGGAGAGGAGGTTGTGTGAGGTTGCCAGTTACTTGAAAAATATAGGTAGAAGTTTATTTATTTTACGACGAGAAAAGGTGATAAAGAGGGGGACTGCCAGCATGAGGGGTGAAAAGAATACAGGGAGAGCTGAAGACAGAAAAGGGATTGTATCGGTTTCATTATTTTTTAACAATAGACAGTGTTTTTATTTAATATATCGATCAAATGCAATGTAATGAAGCAGATATTCTAAATGTTTTTATTTTATTTTCAACTACTCACCCTTATCTGTCCTATACACGACCGATGCCCTATCCATATGGCGAGGAAAGTTCAAGAATGGTTTGCTGCTCATGATTATTTGCAGGTGATAGATTTGTCTAGTTAAGACTGCGATATGAACCCTATAGAAAATCTATGAGGTTCTATCGTTAACACGTGGGAGCCAGAACGACAGAGAACCACAGCAGATTTGTTACGTCACACCAGAACACAGTGGGAGATTTTTCGGGGAAAACCATATATATTATACAGTGAGGAGGCATGGTGCCTCAATGCCCGAGCAACTGCAGGCTGTCATTGAGAAGGAGGGTGGTTGAACACGATACTAGCAACAAATTGATGAGTAATAAAATGAAATATGTAATCTACAGTATTTCAAGCCTTAATTTGTTCATAGAAGTGTATATAAAAAAGTGTATATCATCGTGGCTAAGGGTCTAAAGCAAATTATAGGTGCTTATAATAATAATAATAAAACAAAACAAGCATTACACATGCTTAATGCAAACGTGAGGTCGAAGTATAAACTTCAGGTTATAATAAGTTAACAGTTATTATAATTGTGGTTATTATAATTACAGTGTGGTGACTACAGACCCAGTTGGATTATGGGTTTGGATGCTTCGTGACGAGGAATTGGAGATTTCACAAATTGACAAAGTCATGTAAACAATAACCAATAAATGTCTTATTTCAATTTTTCCCTGTTTTAATTAGTAATAACATTACTGGTGACACAATATCTTCTAAATGTTGTGATTGGTTCACTAACACTGGCGTCTGAATGGCTGGCCTAGATGTTGACCTCAGATAAGTAAATAAAGGTAATAAATATATTTGTCATATATATCAGATTGTTTTTGCATACCAAATATCAGTTTTATTTCTATTGTGGTCTTGTTTGCGTATTAACAGATTATGCAGCATCACACAGAATGATGGTGGTGGTGGTAAGATGGAGAGTAAAGGAATGGTGGGATGGAGGGAGAGGAAAGAGTGAAATTAATAAGGAAGGACGGGGTGAGAAAGAACAGATGGAGTAGTTATTGGGTAATTATCATCTTACACTATAACTATTATCCTTTGGTAACAAGTTACACAGTTAAACATTTCTTAGAAAATGTCATGAATGATACAGGATAAAAATAAAGGATTTACTTGAAATGTAACTTAACACTGGGTAGGTGGTGCATTGCTTGATATATTAGTCATCAAAAACTGGTGTCGTGTTAATTATATTAGGTAAAATCTGTATTCATTTCAAATAATAAAGAATATCCCATGGAATGCAGCATCAGAGTTGGATTTATTACAGAAGAAAACATAATAAAGGCGACAGTCGGCTTTGTTCGTTTATAATCTTTAGCTACTCTATCTATCTATCTATAGCTCTCACGCCTCGTTCCTTCCGGGAACTCCCCCGAAGGGGGTGGCCACGGCAGAAAAGTCTCCAGTCTTCCCTGTTCCAACACTCCCTCCTTACTTGGTCAAGCCCTCCCCTCCCCCTCATGTTTCTCTCATTTACATACTCTTCCACTTTGTTCTGCCATCTTACTAGTGGTCTGCCTCTCACACCACGTCCCACAACTTCACTTCCATACACGTTCTTTACAAACTCCTCACCTTGCATTCTCTCCACATGTCCAACCACTCCACACTCAATACCAATTTCCTTCTCACACATACCGCATCTCTTATACACACTCTCATTACTTTCTCCATCCCACCATGTCAGTCCACATGCACCTCTTAGATAACTCATTTCCACAGCACCTATTCTTGACTGATGAGCCCTACTTCATGTCCATGTCTCCGACGCATACGTCAGTGTTGGCAAGATTATACTATTTCGCAGTCCCCTTTTCACTTCCATACTCACACTTCTACCTTTCATTATCCTCCCCAGTGATCCTATGACCTGTCTACCCTTCACTGCTCTCTCCCTAATTTCTCCTTCCATACTTCCATGTTTACACATAACTGTCCCCAGGTACTTAAACTCCTTCACTTCCTCCATCCTCTCACCCCTCAGGGTTATCTCACACTTCGTCCCAGTTGATACTTCCACTCTGTAAGGTGTAGCAAAGTTTATCACTTCAGTTTCTGCTCTCTCAAACACCATAACTTTACTTTTACCCACATTCACCTTCAGTTTCCTTCGCTTACATACAGACTGAAATTTGTCCACCACACTCTGCAACTCCCTTTCACTCTCAGCCATCAGCACAGTGTCATTTGCAAACAAACTTGCCGCCAAGGACCAATTTACTTCATTCAGCCTCAACTTCACCCCCAGACCATTTTATCTCTCTCATACACCCATCTCTATATATATATTGAACAACCATGGTGACATAACACATCCCTGTCTCAGCCCTACACTAATATTAAAACTCTCACTCAGATCACCCTCTACCCGCACACATGCTTTTGCATCTGCATAAAAAGCCTCAATACCTTTCAGTAGAGATCCCCCAACACCATATATTCTCAACACCTCTGACATAGCTCTCCTATCAACCCTATCGTATGCCTTCTCCAAGTCCATGAAGGCAGCATACAACTTCTTACCCTTCCCTATATATTTCTCCACTATCGATTTTAGCGCAAATATCTGGTCCACACATCCTCTACCCTTTCTGAACTCTCCCTGTTCCTCACTAACTTTATTCCCTGTCACTTCCATCAGTCTCTCAGTTAGAACCTTTCCATACACCTTCCCCGGTACACTAAGAAGGCTTACTCCGTTATCGTTAGATACGGAGGATATGAAATTGTGTCCCATAAGTTTCAGCACTTCATGATTCTTATGCAGTTGTGCAAGTATTTCACAGCCAGTGCATAATATACGAGTAATAGTTTACAATAATGTTACCTCGGTTGTTTTGTGCTGAATCATAATATTAAAATGTTTAATTAAACATTAATTATGTTACCCAGCAAACCATGCCCAACGGCCCGCAGTCGGCGGGCCGTCCTTGCCTGCAGTAACTCGCTGGGGAACCAAATTCATTTTTTACATCATAAAGTGTAAGGGGGGGTGGGAGTAGGGGACAGGCTTGGGGAGGGACTGGGGGTGTATGGAAATAGGGGTACAGGCATGAGGGGGGTAGAAAGCCTGTCCCCTATTCCCACACCTCCCCTAACACCCTCAAGCTTGTCCCCCTACTCCCGCACTCACCAAAACCCCCTACCCCCCCCGCCCCAAGCCTGTCTCCCTTTAAGCACCCTGAACCAATCCTTGCAACTATATATAACAATTTACTCATATAGGTTGTAGTGAATACAAAGCACCTTGCGTATCTTACATCTCACCCGTCTGATTCTAACGTATCTTCAAGTTTCTTTGTCTTACTGTGCGGGCGCGCTCACCTTACATGCTTGAGCGGCCGTACCACCTTGCATCGGCCACTCTCTCACCAGCACTCCACCTGGAAGGACCTCCTCTCCCTGACCTGCCGTGCCTACCTGCTACCTGGATACACCACAAAACCACGTGTCTCTCCACACCAGCTACTTCGCTCTCTACATGATGCTATATGGCAGGCGGGTTGACCAACTACAAGGTGCTTGTTACTACTAAACAATACTCTGTATTACCTACCAATAAATTGATACATCGTATAATCGAGTCTGTTCACCCCAGTAGTAACACTATACCAGTGTTTACAAGGTATTCGGACTCATAAAAAACACTTTTGGTGGGATAGCAGAGGAGGATGCAGGCTGTCAGCTACGGTCACACTGGCCAATTGTACCCTGGGAGACCCAAACCAAGGGTAGGATTGGATGCTGTCACTTGGAAGTTTTTGGTCACACTACAGAAAGTAGAACCAACAGCCCACTCCAAGCTAAAGCATCAACATAGGGCATTGCATAATGTAGAACGAGAATTTTACACTTGCAGCAGCCTACACGCACATATAATGAAAACAAGTGAAAAGACCTTGGGAAAACCGTGGCTGCCAAGAAAAAAGAAAAGTGGGTATTGCAACCTAATTCAGGAGATGCGACTAGACGATGGACGTGGTTTTTAAGACTATCACCGCATATCAAGAGAGAACTTTCAAGAGCTTCTAAACTTGTGTCACGTAATATTCAGAATAAAAACACAGAACTCAGGGCTGCAATACAACCAGGACAACGTCTTTCAGTCACTCTTCGATACTTGGCCACAGGTACGGTAAGCCAGAACCTAAAACATTTGGGTAAAATTATTGTTTTGGACAAAATTACGGGTAAAGTTTAACTTGAGCCACACAATGGAAAACACAAATTTTCCCTTTTATTTTGACAATTTATTAAGGCCCGTTCACACGAACACAAGCGAACTGTTGTGTGTCTGTCGACGGGCTTAGCGCTTGTGTACGCGAGCATACCAGCAATCTGCCCGTGCTGGTGGTGGTTCGAATTCACCGAACACTGCTGCTACCCAGTAGTATTAGCCAGTGTTTACACCATTTGTCTTTCTGCATTGTGTTCTATTTCTTCCTTAACGCACATGACAATAATTATGCTACACAGCGCTATACACATGCGTTCCTTTTTATTAGGCACCATAGTTATCGTACCTCTCTTGACCCATTCGACCATCTGCTCTGGCTCCTGCCCGGCTGTGACTGGTCAGACACGTTCGTTCGAACACCACAACAAGTGTGCCCGCCGCGTGCACAAGCGGTAAGCCCGTCAACAGGAGTCTCAATGGATCAGGTGCAGGTTCTCGGGTAAAGCATAATTTTATTAAATTGATATGCACTAGCTGTGTGGACTTACGACGGTAAGGGGTATTTAAGATGTAATTCCAGTCATCAACCCTTCTTTTTACCATACAAGGACCTTGATACTTAGATGACAATGGGGACCCTGGGACTGGGTGGTAGGGTGGTGGGGAATCCTGCGTGGACATCAAGGATACGACCAAACTGCCGGCCAGGTCATTTCCCAGGAGGAAGGTGGAGGAAGGAATGGGCAAGGGAGTATTAATAACCCCTACAAATACGGGTCCAGTTACTGCATCACAGCTGAGATGAATCTTGGCCAGGGGCACTGGAGAACTTGCGTGTAGCATTTGGAAATGCACCTTTTCCCCTGTCAAGTTGTTATCAATGTTGGGTAGAGAGGACTTTGTGATTAGAGACTGGGCAGATGCAGTATCCCTGATGATCTGTACAGGGTATACCTCCATACCAGCACCGAGGGATACGGTGCCAGTCGATCTGAAAGGCTGGAAGAGATCCTGTGGGGTTGGCGGAACAACATCAGTGGTAGCTACTGGTCGAGTGAATGGGTTGGTAGGGATAGTGAACTGGTTGGTATTGGTACTACCATTTGCCACCTTACATCTAGGGTCAGGACAATCTTTAACAACATGTCCTTCCTTCTTACAGTATCTACAAATGGTTATAAATTGTTCAGGGAGACTCTGTCCAATGGGTTTACCAGGGTTAGTGTGAGAACCTGTATCTGTCCTAACAATATTAAGTCTCTTCTCCCCCAAATCCTTTTCTCTCAGCCCGGGGCGGTGGATAAGGGAAAAAACATCGGCAATATTGGCTGCCCTGATTAAGTCAGTCTCCTCCCTCTCAATAATGTGCATCATGATGGAATACGGAACTTTTCGTTTGAATTCTTCAGATTCTTCAGTGACTATTAAGTTAGCTAATTCATCATTAGTGGCAACATTCGCCGACTTCACCCACCTACGGAAAGCTCTTAATTTCTCTGAAGCAAACTCTGTGAAAGTCTGGACATAGGTTTTGTTTAGGTTCCTAAAGGCCTGTCGGTAACCTTCGGTAGAGATGGAATAGGAGGAGATTATAGCTTATTTAACAGAGTCATAGTTAGTATTATCCTCTATCCCGTCACATACAGTGATAGCCCTACCTACCAGTTTAGGCTTAATTAGCCATACCCAATGGTCCCTTGGCCACTGAAAATGGGAGGCAGTCGACTCGAATTCTCTGAAGAAAACTTCGGGATTATCTTCAGAGAAGGCAGGTACAAGCTTGAGGTGTTCACCAACGTCGAAGTTCACTGGCTCTGGAGTCTGTGGGGCTACTGGACTAGCCTGTAGTTGGAGAAGATGTATCTCGTGTTGCCTTTCGAGGGCACGTTCTTGTCGCTCGTCTTCTCGACGTCGCTCCTCGAACTGGAACTTTAACTTTGTGTTGTCTCGCTCAGTTAGTTCGTACTGTAGTTTTAATTTCATGGCTTCAAGCTTCACCTTCTCTATCTCCAGAGTCTCTTTGGCGTTGTTGGTTTGGACCATACCTTGTGAGTTGTCTCCCGTCACTCTCAGATGAGCAAGAACCATTTCCTTCAACTGGGCTTTCGTGGTACTACCTGTGAAGGGAATGTTATAACTAGTGGCTAAATACTTTAAATCATCCTTTCTGACGTCAGCCTCAACCAACTCCTCTACCGACGGGTTACCGACAAACTCGACTGGGTCGAAACTTGACATTGTGACTGAGACCAGTTCCGATTCCACCAATAGAAGTTTATGCCCAATAGCTACTTAATACTAATCAACAACAATAATACAGAAAAAAACATAAGACACTGAACTCACATTAGACGGCTCAAGGACTTGCTTCCCAAACTAGCAATAGACAGCCGTGGACACTTCAAACTGCCGTTTGCCAGGGACATGAAATGAGTGTGGCGTATTTCCCGCTCATACACACAGACAGACTTAGCAATCGCTAAACAGATTGGGGCTGGTCAAACGCACAGTTGAGTGTATATATTAGTTAAATGATAAGAAGAGCTCTCTGTCTCTTAAGAATTAGAAATGAAAATGATGAGTCTCCAGATGACGATGGTGGGAGCCAGTCCTTATCTCTCAGGTGGGTAATGCAAGTTTGGGTTCGACACAGGGACAAGTATTACAGCTGAACCTATAGGAGGGTACCCTAACACCACACTGGCCAAGTGTAGAGTCAACGTATAAATCCACGAAGTAACTTTAGCACAACAATGTAAGAATTATTCCACTCCTAACCTAACAGGCATAATTTCCTAGTATGCAGGTAGGTCCCCATCTCCATGTACTGTGCAAACCATTCACAACTATCCCAGACAGGCCCCCATGTAACGTTCTAGCCTAACACAGTAATGGGCAGTGAGCAATAATTACCAGTCTAGGGGCTCAGTATCACTGTGATAAGCCACTCGTCACCGTAGTTGGTTAAGGTAAGCAGGAAACAACCAGGTTTAGTTTAAATTAAAATAATTATTCACCAAACTCCAGAACATAAGAAATAACCCCTAAGTTGAATATTCACCACCTCCATTACAAAACATATAAATATAACCCCGAGTTAATGATTCACCAATAACCAAGACAGAACATATAAATATAAACACCCCCGAGTTGAAACAGGAGTGTGAACAGCAACACAGCACAAATGGAGGACAGGGACATACCTTACAAATAGCACACAATACAATATAAACTTATCTGGGTGAAGTGGAGGCAGCTCACTTATAATATACTTTGTCACGTTCCCGACAACCACCTTACAAAACCTTTGGGAGAGAGAAAAGGCCCTGATGTCAGGATGCAGCCAAGCTGCTGATGAGGCTCCCATTTTGGGAAGAAGAAGAAGAATTTTAGGGCTTTATGCCTATCGACTCGTAATGGTCATTAAGGCAGTCAGTCTTGTTACATCATCATTACCCCAGCCTTTTACAGCCAGGTACCTACTTACTGCTAGGTGAACAGGGACATAGGGGCTTAGGAAAATTGTCCAACAATTCCACTGACCCGGGAATCGAACCCGGGATCTCTCGCTTGCCAGGCGAGTGTGCTAACCATTACACCATCAGCGCCCCTCCCATTCTGGGGCAAGTTGGGCGTCTTATATACAGGCGGGTGAAGCCCGGCCTGCTTCGAAGGCTTGATCGAAGTAGTACCTTCGAACCTCCTGAAGGGAGTGAAGTCACTCGACTCTCTTGAGAGTCGAACGAGAGACTGCCTCGTTGATAGTTAAAGGGGGAAGGAAGTGGTGCGAGAACGGTCGTCAGTGGCTGGGGTCTATACAGTCATATATAATAACAGGATTACAATACACAGAAATACATAATATACAATACACAGAAATGGAGAATCTTGTCGATCACAATGTTTCCAGAAGAGAATTAGCCACAATTTGATCTCCAAAAATATTCCTGAAGTTTGTAGTGCTATTTACATAGCCTTTAGAGAAAAGTACAGCTCCGGACTGATCAATGGTCCACACTTCTTCCACCCTTGCCTTGGTGTGGGCCTCAACGGATATGGTATCACTGACAGGTGGAGGGGGGAGGGGAGAAATGTGGGCGGAGTTATATAGGGGGGGCAGCGTTACCAATGTTGATCATGTATGTGAACCACTCACTTGAAGGTGGTAGGAGAGGAGGGGTTGGGTTGGGGAGAGGGGGTAAAGCTTCACCAGTGATCGAGATGGAGAGAATTATTGGATCAAGTAGCTAAATGTTTTCTTCTGTAATCTAAATCCAACTCTGATGCTGTATTCCATGGGATATTCTTTATTATTTGAAATTAATCCAGATTTTACCTAATATAATTAACACGACACCAGTTTTTGATGACTTATGTATCAAGCGATGCACCACCTACCCAGTGTTAAGTTACATTTCAAGTAAATCCTTTATTTTTATCCTGTATCATTCATGACATTTTCTAAGAAACGTTTATTGTGTAACTGGTTACCAAAGGATAATAGTTATAGCGTAAGATCTTAATTACCCAATTACTACTCCATCTGTTCTTCCTCACCCCGTCCTCCCTTATTCAATTCACTGTTTTCTCTCCCTCCATCCCACCATTCCTTTCCTCTCCATCTTACCACCACCACCATCATTCTGTGTGTTGTTGCATAATCTGTTAATGCGCAAACACGACCAGAATAGAAATAATAGTGATATCTGGTATGCAAATACAATCCGTTATATATGACGAATATATTTATTACCTTTATTTATTTATCTGAGCAATATAAATAAACGATACTTAAATAGGTTTCTGTAATATGCATTTACTGTATATTAAACCATAAACTTTTAGTTCTGTGACATAGGGCCAATTGGGGCATGATGCTAGTCCTCTTTATACTACTAGTGGTTATAGGCTATACATTAATCAGGTAATAGTCATACCAACGACGGCGGCCCTATGTCAGCGGGTCTTCGTATAACTGATGAGCAGAACAGAGGGTCTCCGTATGTTTGCCCGTTAGGAGCCGCCCGTTCGACTTACGTTTGGCCTGCGGAAGGCTGCTGCGTTTGTTTGCAGGGTAACAATGTAACACCCAGTTCCGTCTTGACCCGTTTACACCCACCAAAAATAAAACAAATATAAAGAATATAATGGAAATAATCTCACGGGTAATTCTGGTTGGTACACCCTGGGTCAGAGCGAAGCTGCAGCTATAAAAAAAAAAATATATATATATATATGTTACGGTCTTTTTGAGGAATTGGTCATTTTGCAAACTGTCCGGTCATTTTGGAAAATGACCAAAATCTCTGTCAGTATGCAAAATGCCCTAATAATTGTGGTCATTTTGGAAAATGACCAGAAGTTTGGTCATTTTGCAAAATGACTATTAGTACTAAAGAAAAGTACTGTGCGGAAGTGTGTGGTTGTCAAGCCAATCGTCTCGAACAGCATGAATTCTCGAGCTCAGGTTAGTAACGAAACAAATAAACATTATTATTCACTAAGTTATTTTAGGCATTTCCTAGCCTTCCAATCTAACCTTAATATAATAAATATAATAATAATAATAATAATAATTCTGCTGACAATAATAATTTTGATGATGTATCTGCATTACTTATAATTTTGTCTTGTACTGTGTCTTTGCAGGTTGACTTGATTGATATGCAGAGTCAACCAGATGGGAAGTACCGTTTCATTTTCAATTACCAGGATCACTTGACCAAGATGATATGCCTTCGAGCCCTACAGACTAAGACTGCCGAGGAGGTAGCTTTTCACCTGGTTGACATTTTCTGTGATAAAGGAGCCCCTCATATTCTTCAATCTGACAATGGGAGAGAATTTTCAAATAAGCTTATCAAGGAAGTTCTGTTTATGTGGCCAAAATGTAAGCTAGTTCATGGGAAACCAAGAAATTCTCAATCACAGGGTTCCGTGGAACGAGCAAACAGAGATGTTGAGGCAATACTCGCTTGCTGGATGAAAGATAACAACACTACACAATGGTCAAATGGACTGCGCTTTGTTCAGTGGCAGAAAAACACGCGCTTCCATTCTGGAATTGGCAGGACACCTTATGAAGCCATGTACGGAGAAAAGGCTCATCTTGGTATTTCTGCTGTCAACATACCAGAAGAAATAATGGAAGGCATGGAGACAGAGGAACAGCTTGCAGAAGCACTTTGTTTAGTTAATGAAGAAGATCAAAATGTAGAACAGGGGAGAAGTGCTGAAAGTTGTGCCATAAATTGCAACTCGTGTGGTCAAAACATTCCGTGTCATCCTTCTGGTCAGTGTTGTTCAACTGTAAATGACAATGTTGATGACCCTGTGCTCTGTTGCCTATGCAATAGAAATCAGAGCATTCAGGCTGAACGAAGGGAATCGAAAATACAACAAGAGAAGCAAGCTAAAAAAATGAAGGATAAATCAGTACAGCGTTTCAAGCCAGCCCTTGCAGGGGACACTGTCATGGTTCCTATTCCACTTGTTGACCGTGGACGAGCGGAGTTTGCGAATGCAAAGGCAATAATAACTGAGACAATGGATGGCGGAACTTACAAACTAGGGACAAAACATGGTTTACTTAAACAGGTATACAGTCGGAATCAGTTCACTGTATGTGCTGAAAAATTTATGTCACTCGAAGAGGTAGTAAAGGATCGCGAAGTCAGTCTGCGAGAGGTAGCTATTGCAGATTCGATGGGACATGGCCAGGGGATCAGTAAGTGTAGCTGCACCCAGTCATGTCGGAACAGACGCTGCAAATGCTTCAAAAACGAAGTATTGTGCAACAGCAGATGTAAATGCAGCAACTCTTGTTCAAACAAGTCAGATAATGCTAATTTTGATAATTGTTGAAATAATTTTCAAGTTCAGTTTTAGTTCTTTCAATATTCTAATATACTTGTAATGTGCAATGTAAGTTTTTAATGTTGAATAAATAAAACTTTTCCTAATCAATTTTAAGTTACTATTTGTTTATTTTTGCATAATGACCAGCAGCTGTTGGGGTAATTTTACAAAATGACCAATGATACTAATAGTCATTTTGCAAAATGACCAAACTTCTGGTCATTTTCCAAAATGACCACAATTATTAGGGCATTTTGCATACTGACAGAGATTTTGGTCATTTTCCAAAATGACCGGACAGTTTGCAAAATGACCAATTCCTCAAAATGACCGTAACATATATATGGTTCCCGTGGTCTTCACCGAGTCTCGGTATTTTGGTCAATATACACGTCAAGTAGGTGGAGAGAAACGAGTCAGTTAATTTAATTTACATTTAATTATCAGAGTTGTATTAGTATTAAATTTACAAAAAAAAATGTTACATACATAAGAAATTGAATTATAAAAATATTAGCTAACGTGAATTACGAATCTGTGAATTACCCTCTTAAAATATTAAAAATGAATTTCAAACCCCTCTCTTGACTATTAACAAAATAATTACTAAACCCACTATATTAATATATATAGGGACTATCTCTGTCTGAATTTTTTTACCTATACTATCCTACGGGAGAAACAAATGGCAAAAGATGGAGACATACTTTACAAATAATGTAGAACACTCTCGTACGTAGCAATAGTGACCAGTTCACGACACTTCCCTCTTTGAAATCGCCGAAGTAATATTCCTCAACTACGTATGCGACGACCCAAAAAGGTAAAGCTACGTGATTCCTCCTGATCTCCTATTCCCCAGACATACTAAACAAAGAAACTAAGTCACACTCTATAATGAGTCAACATCAGGGAGACTACCGAATAACGCTCACACCTGTTTTAACGGACTTAACCTTCCAGAACATGGCTCACCAGACCATAAACATGACCATATATGTAGGGAAATACTAATAATAACAGGGAGACACACTATAACACGCTCACACCTGACTACCTAATATACTTCTACACTTATGACACAGTCCACTGATTTTTCTTCTCAAGACCAGACGGGGTAGAGTAGGTGCTGTCGCATTCTAATGGCGTCACCTTTCAGAGAGAGAAATCGAGAACCAATCAACTAGTATCATATTTTACACATAAATCAACCCTTCTTCATAGTTAACACTCACTGAACAACAAAAACATATTATATTCCTACGTCTTCACAGTTATTTATACCAATAATTCACTCGATTACTCACAAAAATGTCAAAATAAGTGGGAGCTCTACACGAACGTACAGTACCTTTCAGAGAGAGAAATCGAGAACCAATGAGGGCCTTTGTCCGGATTGTCCCGTCTCTCAAGAGACTCTCAACTTCTTTCTGACATACGTACCATGCCGTACACTACGTACGATCATTTCTATTTTCTACTTACATGTTTACAACTTTCTCCCTCTCTTTTCCTATTACATGTCTTTCCTATACAATTTTATCATAATTAAAAACCAACTCAACTACGAACAATTCTTCGTTTCTGAGTTTAATATTTTATAAGGAAATATGTTAACCTAACAATGGAATATTATTGGAACTCACTTTGGCAACGTATTTTTTTTAATTGTATTGAACCAAATTTTAAAAATTGTAGGATATAAGGATTCGACCGTACGATAACATAAGGGAAATTATTTCTCTCATTCAGTCTATTAGTAAATCCTGTCCAATTCCCGACGTCACGAACCTGAGAAAAACTGCCACTTTTCACCAGATAAAATAATTGTTAACAACAAAGTTGGGGAAGTCCTCGGTCGGTGATCCCTTTCCCTCATGATTTCGGCCTCATAAAAATGTATAATTAGAGGTGAAAAACTTTTCTGATTACTCTCATTGTTTTTAACATATAGAGCATTGTTCTTTCAGAAACATAGTGTTATTTTGTTTTAAGCCAAAGGTGCAGGTATGAACTAATATAAATGTTATTAGTTCTGCCAACCCCTGTACTATTTTATGCTTGTAATTGCTGTTTTACTGTATGTTGCACACCAAATCTTATTTATGATGTTAATATAATTACTGAATAATAACATCTTAAAGTGCAGACGTACGATGTATCAGTAATTATCGCGGGGAAGATTTTACAAAATACATCTAACTCAGCCAACACTCTGTTCCCCAACTTCCATATTAAAACCGCTGGCGATCACACGCAACCCTTCAGTTAGTGACCCCGGGAATTACAGCGTCCCTAATTTACGAGACTCTAAACATCTCCCCAGAATTTTACTACCTAACCGATTTTCCTAACGGTTCTTTAGCTAACACACATATCTATACAAGACTTTTATTTTAATTACTTATGATTAAATTCCTTAATCTAAAACAGAAATAATCGATTATACAAAAACACTTTACACTAAATCTTACGACACACACACTACTAATAATTTTAACTGAACACTCCTCGTTCTCTATAAGCATACCTTAGCAACGAAGAAAACGGCATTTAAATAAGGGAAACTAAAATAGAAATAATTTTGGAGCGTTACAACAATGACGCAAGTATCAATATATAAATGATTGATAACCAGATATATCTTCGTACGTATATTAAAATTCCACTCGTCTCTCACCTCCTCAAGAATCAGTTCTCACTTCTCATGTACAGTTGCCCACACATGAATCTGGTACGCCTCGCTACTTGTGAGATACCTACAACAGGAAGGAAAGTGAGCAAAAGTTATAGTTTGTTGACATGCAGACAGTAATAATATTTTACTGTCTGCCTGTCAACGAACTTCATCTTTTTTTTTTTTTCCTTTCTTTTGTAGCCACCTCACAAGTAACGAGCCATACCAGCTTCATATGTGGGCAACTGTACATACATTCCCTAACCTCCTCAAACTTCTTTTACCTCCCTCAATCCACTCTCCCTCCTTACCTCTCCCTGCCACAGTGAATGGTTCGAGCAGAGCTGATTACTAGTGTTTCGGGGTGACTGTCTCGGCCAAAGTTGACAATGCTGGGTGGACCTAGCGAGAGTGTAGCCAGCTGTACAATTCGACATTCTACCTTGGAGACGTTATTGATTATCCATGGAATATCCTATCCTCTTTTCATTTGAGTGAAAAAATATGGGATAGTACAGTTATAACTCTCCCGACAATATTCACATTCTTTACATTAACATTCCCTTCACAGGTATTTGACTCATACGTAGTGGACGAGCGACTGTACTCCACCTATGCATTCTGGTACTTTCCAAAATATACATCGTGGAAGTTCTTGTTTGACTGGGGTATACAACGCCTGGTGGAGGGAGGCTTTATTGACTACTGGCTCAAGGTAAGAGCTGAGAGAGAAAAGAAGAAAATGGTTATCTTATACAATATACAATCATTCAGTGATGTTTTGTTTTTGTATTGCAGTTGTGCCCTTTTCACATATAAATAACAAATGTTTTTTTCTGGAAGAAGACGATCCGAGGTGAGATGGTCAGCCATCACCGCCCGGACATAAACGGCGGCGGCTCAAATGTCTGACTATCCATCCTCAAATTCAAATTTTAATTAAAATAATGTATTGTCATAGGTGACGCATTGTTTAGGTGGATATTTAATCATGCATAGCTTGGCAGGGCCCGTTAATGATAACATTTTTACAGGCTCCTGAAATTAATATTTTTTATGTATTAACTGTCCTTAGCATTAATAATTATATTATATTAGCATTAATAACTATATTATGCTAAGTGTTACGGTGTGACATATCTTCACTATGTCACATTGTCACTATGTTTTAGTGTCATATCTTCACTATATATAGATAAAGATGTGAATATTGTATTTTATTGTATTCTGTAGTTCCAGTGTAACGCCCAGTTCCGTCCTGATCCGTTTATCCCAACCAATAATAAAAAAAAATGAAAACGATGGAATAGTTACTCGGGTAGTACTGGTTAGTACACCCTGGATCAGAGCGAAGCTGACGATATCACACAAAAAAATATGGTTCCTCGTGATCTTCACCGAGTCTCAGTATTCGGTGAACAAAACACATCAAGTAAGGGGAAGAGAAACGAGTCTGTCTAATTTAATTTACATTTAATGATCACAAAAATGTAGTTAATAATTTTTCAATAAAAACAAATATTACATACCTAAAGAAATTTAATAAAAAAAAATTAGTTAGCGAATTATGGATTATTTACTTTACCCCTGAATAATAATAGGAATGAATTTTAAGCCCCCTTCCCAGACTAGAAACAAAGTTTATCTTTTTACCACCTTGATCGCAACTTTGCACAATAATGTATGGGATAAGATTAGGTTCGGGATTATAAAAATATAAATTACACCTAGCCCAATCGTTAATCCTAATATCATTTAAGTTCCGTGTGATCTGTGCACCATCCTGGTAACTACATGCAAATCAATGTAAGGTCTTTCCGAGCCGCCACACCTTGTCAATTCAGACGAGGCATTCTAACTAAACATTTATGTTAAACTATATTAAATCTACAGTATCTAACTTATGTGGGGCTTATTAGACAGCATTTGGGACACTAAACTAATTATTTACCTACACTTAACTAATTATTTAGCCGATACTGAACCCCATGCTGAGTCTCAGAGCAGTGGTGCCATCAGTGTTCCTTGGTTGTGAGTTGGCATTCGCTCTGTTGGTACAAAAATGCCAGTTAGTAAGTCCATGGTTCGAAACTCTGATTCTACATAGTTAAAAACGTATAATTTGACACAAAGATCATTCAAATAGGACAAGTCTTTGCAATTTTATTTCGAAATGCAATATTTCTGTATATTCAATGTCTGCCATTTGAAAAAGGGCTGCCATCTTGATTTTTTAGGTGGCTAACAGGTTTTATCAAAAGAGCAATCTCCAAGGAGTATGTGTGCCAATTTTGGTGCTTGTTTCCGGAAATAAACGATTCTCCTGAAATTTACTGTTATCTATGGGATAAACTTAGACTCTGACTGAGGTTCATAATAGAAGAAGGAAGTTGATGATCCAAACTTTCGTCATACATTTGCACAGAAACAAAAAGATACACTATTAACCACCTCTTACGGCTAGATAACCCAGGTGGACTGTTTGGTGACTGTATTTCAACCAGTCATGGATTGCGTCCTATTATTAATATGGTATTTAATTGCAGTTGGAGGAGAGCAAGGTGGGGAGAAAAGTACAACATGATAAACAACAGAAGAGGAGAAGCGTACGTCTCACTCTTCAACATCTTGAAGGAAACTTTTACATCTTGTTCTTTTCCTGTCTCATTGCTGTAGTCATATTCCTTTTTGAGATCATACATATTGCATAAGCGGTCGCGTCTGATAGTCGTTGTAATACGAGTAATATGTGTTATTAATGCATAATAAAACTGTGAGCATAGATTTGTGATGTTTTATTCTCCTAGTTAGGCATGTTACAGTTTTTTATGCCCTTGACCTCATTTAACAAAAGCAGTATTGATTGATTAATTTAAAAGTTATGACATCGCAGTATCTTGGTCATATGCCGCCCAACCATGAGCGCAGAATATATATGTGCAATAGAATGAAGAGATTAAAATCTTTTATAATTAAATAATTTAAAATAATTAATGTAATGATACATAATTAAAATTATAGGAATAATTATAAAAATAATATAAAACTTAATATTATGAAATAATTAAATCACTACAATTATATAATCATCCTTAAAATAATAAAAATCACAAGTGATGGTATATGCCTGCCTCCTCTGCAAAGGAAAGGGTACCCCCTCCTCTTCTACAGGCATCCTTTCCGAGAACAGAGAGGTGCCTGCGTCGTCAGTCTCATCTTGAGCACGTCACAGACAAAGGGACCAAACAAGATCACATTGTGTAGGAGGTGCTCTCTCCATTAATTATCCATGCATCAACCGAGTGTGCCCTATTCGAAGACGCACTATGGTTCTCTCCCATCTCTTGTTGAGGCCTCCATAGCTCCAGTATCCAACGCTGGTCTAACCCACACCATCCCACAACTTCCGCCATTCGCAGTGTATAGTATCTCCGATAACAGGTTGAATGTCACTGTATGGAACAGGGCAACGGATTTGAGGGGGGCGATTAATTGCAGCCCTTAATTCAGCATCTGTTGGTTCATTTCCAACAGCACCAGCCACCCTAAGATCTATATTACTAAGTGATGTTGAGGATAATAGGCAGAGATCGCTTGAAGGGCACTTCATGAATCGCAAAACATTGTTCCGTATATGGAACTAGAAGGATAATAAAAATTAATATCAAAGCTAAAAGCACTGCTTGAAGTCAAGCAGTGAATATTGAGGAATGGGAAAGTAGTCTCCCACCTCTCTGAAATATTAGCAAAATAACTCCAAATCCCACCTCATCAATGGAATTTTACACATCAGAGAAAATCATGGTGGCATGCCATGTGTTAAAACAAAATGAGAGAAAGCAACATAAAAAGGAACTGATGCCTTCCTACTTATATCTGACATATATTCACACATTCCCATTTCCGCCCCCTTCCTCGCAATCCTCTCATCCCACACAAACTAAGGCATATGGCGGCAATATCTTCACTGACTTAGGTGAGGACATTATTGCATCGGATGGGTTTACTTCTTTTGAAATAATTATATCCTTCATCATACAAATAATTGTCGAAGACGACTTTTGAAGGCCCTTGTCTATACAGAATAATAGTATTACACACACACACACACACACACTACCCGCTGACATGTACTTCGAGATAGGCATTGGGAATGTTGCTCATGAAAGAAAGAGAAGGGTAGGGGTAGGAGTAGGGAGTAAGGATAAGGAAAAGGAAGGGTAGGGATAAGGGAAGGGAAGCGAAGGAGAGAGAGGGGCAAGTTGTGAATGACTCTCCACTGCGTGTCTCTGGAGAAATAAGGAGGGTGAGAAAAATAATCAATAGCTAGGTGCTAATTACAGTCCTTTCCTCACAGAAAAAAACCCTGAGCACTGACAAGGAGGAGAATACAACATCCAGCCACGCTAAGCTTGCAATGGGGAAGAACAGTGAGCGAGTGAGTGAGTGTGTAAGATATATAGAAGCGAGTGTGTGTAGGCCTGAGAGTATATATATATATATATATATATATATATATATATATATATATATATATATATATATATATTATCACGTTTCGGTGTAGATGTGATTAAGTTTTTAGAGCCTTGATGACTTCCACGTGATAAAAGTTAAAGAGTAGGTTCGAATCTATTTATACTAGTAAAGGAAGGGCTGAATAATGGTTTAATTATATACAAAAAGCAATATATACAGAAGATACAGACATTGGACAATTAATAATGATACCACAAGAACCAAAACCCTATATAGTAAAATATACCCTAAATATAATCTAATACCCTAAATGTGGAGGAACGACAAAGAACATAGAATATAATAAGGGGAACAAAGAGGAGAATATAAGAATACTCAAATACTGGTATGGAGTCTTTGCAGGAGTGTTTGTGGGTGAGAGTCAAGCTCGCTGTTGGATGTGCTGCCTTTTCTGCCGGCTGACTCACTTTATATACCCTCGGAAATCTTGGGGAGTGAAGAGGGGATTCGCTGTGGCCACTGATGATTGGAGGAATAGATTAAACGAGGGAACGAGGGAAAGTCTAGTCGTGTGTGTGTCGATCTTGGGTGTTTAACGAGATAGGTTCGCAGAACCGTAACACCCCACCGTCGAAGACCTCTGTAGTATTTACGAAAGAGGTGAAGTATCTTCGGGATCAGAGATTGGAGAACGATGTACATTGACGACCTAGCAGTCTGGTTTGTTGCCTCCCGTATATATGTCAGTGGCGGAGCGGCGCATGCAACTTGCCCTTGACAGGGTGTCATGTTGGAATGGTTCTCATGGGTTTCGATTTTATCCTGATAAGACGGTAGCTATGCACTTCTGCCGCATCCAAGGTGTCCACCCCGATCCAGACTTATTCATGTATGGTCATCGGATACGCTGTGTCGAGGAAACTCACTCTTTGGGTCTCCTTTTTGACAAACGTTTGACTTGGGTTCCCTACTTACATACATTTAAAATCTCTTGCCTCAAGGCTCTTAATCTGTTGAGGGTCCTAAGCTATACGACCTGAGGGGCTGATCGGGCCACCCTCCTTCTCCTATACCATGTTATTATTAGGTTAAAACTCGACTATGGGTGTGAGGTATACTCCTCTGCCACAGAGTTTTAGACCCTGTTCATCATGCTGGGATTCGTCTGGAGACTGGAGCCTTTAGGTCGTCTCTAATCCCCAGTCTGCTGGTGGATGCTAATGAGCCACCTCTTAATCTCCATCACCAGTCCTTGATGGTTCGTTGTTGGCATCGATTGCATCGACTTCCTGACTCCCTTCCCTGCTTGGCGGTGTCATCTAATATCATGTCTCAGTACTACCTTATACATTCTTGTACACCACAGCCCTTTGGCTTCTGGGTCAGGAAGGCTATGGAGGAGATGGGCATTGATGACTTCCAGATTCGTCCTGTGTGGGTCCCCAGGGTGGCTCCACGGATTCTTCCAGAAGTTTTTCCCTGCACCTGTTTTACAGACAAAAAAGAATCTCTTCCTCCTCCAGTGGCTCGTTCCCTGTTTTTAGAACATGCCTTCACTCACAAGGAGTCCCTCCCTGTGTACACAGATGGGTCAAAGTCCGATGCTGGAGTTGGCTTTGGAGTTGTCTTTCCTGACTTTTGCCGTAGCGGTAGGCTCCCTTCTGTCATGCTGATTTTCACTGCTGAGCTCTCGGCCATTTTTTAAGCCATCCAAGTGATTCTTACTCTCCTTCAGCCTTCTTTTACTATTTTTAGCGATTCCTGTAGTGCCTTGCTGGCCTTGTGCAATTTTTACTCTTCCCATACCCTGGTGTTGGTCATCCTTGATTGGCTTGTCCTCCTGGGTTATCGTGGCCGCAAAGTTACTTTCTGTTTGGTCCCAGCTCATGTGGGTGCGATGGGAATGAACGGGCTGATGCCCTGGCTAAGACTGCGGTCTCCAATTCTCGGCCTCCTGCCAGGCATCATCCTGTCCCTGCAATGGACCTTCTTCCCTATATAGATGCTGCCGTTTGTTCCTGCAGGCAGGACAGATGGGATGCCGTCGGGGTTAACAAACTCCGCGACATCCGCCAGTGCCTTGGTTTGTGGAGCTACAGCGGCCTGTCCCGCCGGTGGGAGACAGCTCTTGTCCGTCTCTGCATTGGCAACACATTATTGACTCATGGCTTTTTAATGGAGAGGGCTCACCCTCCTTACTGTGATGATTGTGTGGTCCTTTTGACAGTACGGCATCTTATTGTCGAGTGTCCTAGTCTTAGGGACCTGTGTCGTAGGCACCTCTCCAAGTACCGGGTGGGTGACGGTTCTTACAGTCTCTCCCGGGTACTCAGGGAGGAGGCTTATGGTGTGGGAGGGAACACCCTCACCTATGTGGAGGAGGCTGGCCTCCTCCACGAATTGTAATTTTATTATATTTATGGTTTTTAGATGGTTTGATATTTTATAGTCTTTATTGTTTTTTATATTTTAGTTAAGTCGACGTGTTCTTTTAGTAATAGTGTTTTTTTTTTAGTTTGTGTGTGATTTAGTCATGCTGCCTGTCCCTTTCGGGAGTTAATGTAATGTTAGTTGTGTGGATGACAATTTTATGTTAGGCGGTATATGACCCAAGCTGTTGCTCCGCCAGATGCCTAGTTGCATTAAAATCAATCAATCAATCTATCCCTATGACCCACTGATATATTCCTAGGCAATGATGTGACCATCTTGAATAGGAGGGGGGGGGGGGCGAGCGAAGCGATAATAAGCAGCTGGGGTATCTTTTCTTAGAAATATGAGTAATCATAGATGCAATTTGAAGCTACTTATAAAGGAAAATTTTCTTATAGTAAACTGGAGTTCTAACCAAAATTTACAATACAAAAACCAATTTTCCCCTAACCCTTCGTCACCCTCGGAAAAACATCAAATGACCCTCCAGGTTAAGAACCGCTGCTTTAGAGTATGTACAGTTGCCCAACGTTCTGCCTGGGCCACCCCGCTGCCAGAGGTGGGTAACTGTGATGGCAACAGTGTTTATGTTTGTTTGTGTGTTCATGCTCGGCAAAAGTTTGGATCATCAACATTTTTCTTCTGAAGTGAACCTTCATCCCATCGATGGCAGGGTAATATGGAGTTAGGTGTGGCTTGACAACTTTTGAAATGACCGTCTGAATACATGGCCACTTCACGATCTACATTTGACATTATCTTTGGATCTAATGTAGCTATTGACTTGATTCTGGTGGTGGTGGTGGTAGAAGTAGTTGTAGTTAATGTAATATTGGTGATAGTAGTGGTGATAACAGAAATGTTAACATTGTATATATCATTGGAGGTTCAGAAAACAATTCCACCATGTCCAAAAGCTTCAGATTAGCTAATGTTGAGCAAACTTCACCATCAACATCACTGCACCTCAACACAACTGACTGGAAGTTATGCCTAATATGTTAAGAGGACAAGACGGAGACACTGACCAAACCTGACCAATCAAAGAGAAAAGACATCCCACAATGCCCTCGGAGAGTGTATATTGTGTTGTTGGCGAGTGTGGTTGTGTGCATTGCAGTTTTTAATAGAATGGTGTGCTGTCTTAAGGTGGTTTTTCAATATAATTACCTCCTATCATTGTTCGTTATTAAGGAAAGATCATAAGTATTTGCACATATCTCACTGCAGAATTGTTCCTTCAGCAAAACAGCCTATTTGTGGTGGTTCAGGTATAATAGTAATCAAACAAATATTCAGTCAGTCAACTTTTATTGCATATCGCTATGATAAAAATAATAAGTCATTTAATGGTGTTCTTCAGGCATTAACAAACAGCTACAGTTACCCCCAAATTATCCAGAGATCCCCACAAGTCCTGAAGACTACAGTAAAGTATATGTTACCGAAAGTTATAACCATGACCTGAAATATTGCACAAACCTTATAAAAGAAATACTTTTCAAGCTATTCATCAAAACTAATTTATGGAAGACTAGATAAAACCCTAGAGTTATATGTACACTCACCAGCACAGCCATATATACAGGGTGTCCCTCGACTTTCCTTTCCCACTTTGTCAAATGAAAGTAGATGCATTTCTAAGATAAAAATACTCTATAAAAATACGTTTTCTGAGATCTTGTTTGGCAGTAATGTTGAAATTAAAAATGCGTGGACAATAAGAGGTGGTAGGCAATAGTGGCTGTTGTACTCAGTGTTGCCATACAGTAGGTTGATATTTTTGGGTATTTCATGTTTTCTTTCTTATTTAATCAGTTATTATATATTTGTTGTAGTTCATCAATTTATTGTTATAAAAACTATGATACTAAACGTGGCAGAGATGTGGAGGAAGTAATAAAAAAGAAAACGTGAAATACCCAAAAATAACAACCTAGTGCATGTCATCACCAAGTAGAACTGCCACAATTGCCTACCATCTCCCTCCTCCCCTTATGCACGCATTTTTAATTCCAACATTACTGCCAAATAATATCTCAGAAAACGTATGTTTATGGAGTATTTTTATCTTAGAAATGCATCTACTTTCATTTGACAAAGTGGGAAAGGAAAGTCGAGGGACAATATATATATATATATATATATATATACTCTATAAACATACGTTTTCTGAGATATTATTTGGCAGTAACGTTGAAATAAAAAAATGCGTGAATAAGGGGAGGATATATATATATATATATATATATATATATATATATATATATATATATATATATATATATATATATATATATATATATATATATATATATATATATATATATTTTTTTTTTTTTTTTTTTTTTTTTTTTTTTTTTCTATATCCTGAAAGATGAGGACTAAAGGCTGTGAGCCTGCTTGTCGTCCTCATCAGCGTAGTACAAGGCGAGAGTGGTCTAAAATCATGTCCAATCTTACAACTTTCCTTCCTACAAGAGGCTTGTGTATTGACTTTCTATTATGGTGTGATTTGTTCTTCATATTCTTAAGCAAGCATAGTGAGAAGTTTGCCATTGTATATTATTAATTATATATCTTAGGGAAACAAAAGTTGAAATTGGCATGGTACAGCCACAATCAAATATCCACCAACCCTTTTCTTCCATCGTAGTAAAAATCTTGGTAATAAAGAATAACACGTGTATGATTTTGCAGCACCTCATAATAATAATAATAATATTAATATCCACTGATACTTTCCTTCCATCGTAGTAAAAATCTTGGCAATAAAGAACAACACGTGTATTATTTTGCAGCACCTCATGATAATAATTGAAGGGACTGAGTTGACGCTAAGTGTTGTATGATTGTATTTTGATACTGATTTATTTGTATGATGGAAGGAAAGTGTTGTTGGATATTTGATTGTAGTTGTACAGTACCACGCATTTGTCAACACCACAGATTTTCTTGCCTACAGTCATAAGTCCTATAGTTTCCTCTGCATGCCCCTATCTGGTTCATTGACCTTCTTGTGGTGCATGTAAGACAGGAAGGTGTTCCACAGGTACGAGAAGAAAGCCACAAAGGGCACTCTGTTTCTTATGGGCACCAGCCAAAAGTTTATCGTCTGGACTGCTGGCCACACACACACTCCCACCTAAATAAAAAGAATAGTCAACATATATATTATAAGAGGATTACTGTAATCCCATGTACTGTTGCCAAAAAAAGTATTGCGACAAATCTTGATAGAACTTTAACCATAGTGATATCCACAACTATTAGTAGGGACTATAAGCATGTATAACAAAAGAAAATATACATATCCTTCTGTAATACATTCTTATAATCCGTACAAACAACTATGGACATTAATATATTTAATGTTGTATCAACAGTTGTCGCAATATCTTTTTCGGCAACTGTACAACTACAATCAAATATCCACCGACAATTTCCTTCCATCATAGCAAATATCTTGGTAATAAAGAACAAAACGTGTATGATTTTGCAGCACCTCATAACAATAATTGAGTTGATGAGTTGACGTAAAGTGTTGTATGATTATATACTAATATAATACTGATTTAATGGCAGGATGGAAGGTAGATGTCGGCGGTTATTTGACTGTGGTTGTACACCCACATTCCAAAGTACTGTAGTGGCCCTACCACTCCACATTCTGTAATCTTATAAACAGAGGATGCAAGCACATTATGGATATTTTCTGTGTGAAATACGACACAATTTGCATCATGATAAATTGGCCCCATTCGTAATTTGTAAAGCAAGTCATACATTATTCATTTTGGGGAATGTTATGACCAACACCCGAAACGTGGACAAAATTTGAACAGCGGCTTCAAATCGTCAAGGATAGATGTACACAGGTAGTTGTCCGAACGTTAATTCTACAGTTCTGATTTTGACTTCCTACCTGCCAGGGAGGTGTCGAAAGCATGGACTGAGTGTACAGTCATTCTCAAAACTCTCTTAGAAATAACGTGCTGTACCATCTGACGCAGGTATGATTATTTTTATGAAATATTGGCTACTGATTTCTCCAACTGTGATAAGCAGTACAGAACATCAGTGTAAATAGGTTTTTATTGTTGCACATTAAAAGGAGATTGAAGGAATAGATGAAAGAAGGGGAGAATTAAAAGTGAGAAAACAACTTCCACACTCACTAAATATCACAAGTTGAAAACATCTCTACTGCACCCACACATCATGGATATAATAATAATATTAATAATAATAATCTATTTATCAATCTATATCCCTATTGCCAGACGCCTCAATCAATGCCCTCTGGAATATAAGGCCTGAGCGATGGGTGGTGGGCAGCGTGACCAGATATACGATAATTATCGTATAAATACGATAAATCAGTGCTTGATACGATAAACGATAACGTCTCTACGATATACGATAATTCTTAATTTTAATGCGATATTTATAGGATATAATACGATAATACATTTGTGAAAATATATGGCTAATAACAATTTGTGAATTTATTGGATAAAACATTAGTCATTAAAATATTTTAACTCGAGAAGACAATAAAAAACAAACCTTGGTGTTGCGCCGTTACATTAATCACCCGTAGGCCTACTGGCCGTACAACAGCCTGTCAAGCAAAGTTGGACCTGTCCTCTTCACGTGAGTTTTGTGGCCTACCCTGGGCTTGCTCCCCTACCCCCTAGTCCCCTACCCTTGTGTAGTATGAGTGACTGTGGCCCACGGTTGAGCAGCTGTTACTGTGTTACTGAGCTGTTGCTAGGAGTGTAATAACATTTAGATCGCTTGCGCATTACTACAACATGTCGGAAAGTGAAAAACACAAAAGAAAAGACACAGAAGAAAAGACCCGCAGTGATAATTTATCGAAGAAAAAAAGATGTGAGCAAAAGTACAGAAGTGTGTGGGAAAAACAGTTTCCGTGGTTGCAGCCTTCAAAGAAAAGTGCCTTTAAGGCATTGTGTCGTGTGTGTGGAGTGGAAATTTCAGCTCAAATAACACCAATTAAACTGCATGATAAAAGTGAAAAACACAAAAAACTGTCACCACCTTCTGCATCAAAAAAAATATCGGAGGCATTTGCAAGTGGTGAAGTTAAAAGCAGTAAAGTTGATTCAGTACGAGCTGCGGAGATAAAATTAACCGCTTTCATGGTAGAACATAATGTATCATTTAGAGCTGCGGACCATTTGTGTGATGTAGTGAAGGCCTGTTTTCCGGACTCGGCCATAGCAAAGGACCTACATATGAAAAGAACGAAATGCCATAATGTTTGTACGAAAGTCGTGGCAAAATGTTACCAGGAAGAATTAGCAGAAAAACTGAGGGTTACAAAGTTCAGTATTTTGGTTGATGAGTCGACGGACATTTCAACTTCTCAGAATTTGTGTGTAATCGTACGATTTGCAAATTCACGCGAAGTAGTAAGCAAATTTTGGAGTCTGGTACCGATATTCACTGCTGAAGATCCAGAAGGAACTGTTGAGGGTGCAACGGGAAGACGAATATTCTCTGTAATTATGAAGACACTGAGTGATTTTAATGTACCTGTTGGTAACGTTATTGGTTTTGGATCTGATGGTTGCAATACAATGATGGGGCAGCACAATTCCGTTAGCAGCAGATTTAGAGAAGTATGTCCTGGAATATTTATAATGAAATGTATTTGTCATTCGGCACATTTATGTGCCTCCGAGGCCTGTAAGGAGCTTCCCAATAGCATTGAACAACTAGCTCATGATGTTCATAACATACTAAAACAATCATCCAAGAGATTAGCTCAGTTTTCAGAGTTCCAGGATTTTGCTGGTGTACAAAAACATCGCATTTTAACACTCTCCAGGACTCGCTGGCTTTCATATTCAGCAGTCGTGAGAAGAATGCTTGAACAGTGGGGGCCTCTGCAGATGTTCTTTACTGATTTGCACTACCAGCACCAAAAAAAGTATAATGCAACATTAGTAGCACAAGCATATGAGATGTTACATGACCCCTACTGCAGACTGTATTATTGTTTCTTGGACTCGGTGTTACAGAAATTTACACAATTCAACCTACTGTTTCAAAGTGAGTGCGTTGTGATAACCTCACTGCATGGCCAAGCCTGTGAACTTTACAAAGATATTCTGCTGATGTACATGAACCGGGATTATTTGATGAAAAGATCTCTGGCTGATGTTGATACAGGTGAAGAACGAGAATTTCTTATGCTTGAACAAGTATACCTAGGAGCATCAGTCTTAAAGAGAACAGTGGAAAATGTAGCGATGTACAACGACAGAGCAAGAATGAAAGAATTTCGTCTCAAATGTAGATCATTCCTTGTCACTGCTGCCAAGCAAGTGAAGAAGAGGTATGACTTCGGAGATCCAGTTTTGTCACGACTTAGCATGCTCGACCCAGCTTATGTTGTCGGGCATCAAGGAGTTCGGGAACAAAGTCTTATTCCCCTTGCAAGTTGTCTGCCAAGAATTATTGAGCAAGATGACCTGACCCTTCAGAAACTGGATGATGAGTGGAGGAGGCTTGGCATGGACAATCTACCAGAAGAAGTAACAAGTATGGCTCAGCAGAAGTGTATGATCAAAGAAAAATTTCCTGATAAGTTCTGGGGAACTGTAAAAACGGTGGTTGATGATAAAGGCATACCGAAATACGAGTGTGTGGCACATTTTGCGCTGGCAGTACTTTCACTACCTCATTCCAATGCTGACTGTGAACGATGCTTCTCGGATATTAACAGGATGAAAAGTAAGGACAGAAACAGGCTAAAAACCGACACGATTAGACACGTGTTACTAGCTAAGCAGTGTGTGCAGTGGAAGCAAAATAACTGTACAACCTTTACTCCTTCAAGAGCTATGTTGCGTAACATGAATTCAAAGGTTCTGTACCCTAGTACAGCTATTGCTGGAGAGGAGCCACAGGATGTTCCAGACATCTACATAGATTAAAAGAAAGGGCCACAACAGTAAATTGGTAAGTTCATTAACGTTCTTTACAGCAGAAACCTATATTCCCAAGGTAGTATGCATTTGTTTTTAGGTAGACAGCATTAATACAAGTTAATTTCCAAGAATTATGTGTACTGATATTTTTGTACCGCCATTATTAGACTTTGCAATGAAATACGATAATTCAAGGCAAAATACGATAATTTTGACTAAGGCTGTACGATATTTCAGTCGCTGGCATCTGGTCACGCTGGTGGTGGGCTTGGCGATGAGTCATCTCCTGTTGGCTGTCAAGTACTCAGTATAGGCCGCGTGTTCCCACTGAATATGTGTATTTGCACACTTTAAACCTTGTGAGAGAGTTTATTTATGTACGTACATTCAGTGAATGAAACTGCAAGGCTACTAAAGTGTTGTGTTCCCCTATTGTCTTCTCAAATATGCACACAAACTAACATGGAAGGCTTTGTATCCGTCGAGTCTGGAAAAGCAAAAAGTTAGTCTTGTCTTATAAATTTTCAATGAGTTGTTATAAAAGCACTTGTAGCCTAACCATTGGAAGAAAACACTGTTTGTCATATTTTGAAGACGTTTCCTATTATATTAAAGTAATTTTGCCCTGGTGGACCATAATGAACGTTAAGTATCCTGAGAAAGGAATTTGCCATAGAAATAAGTATGCCATTCCACTAACATTAAATGATAAAAATACATTTTCTTAAGTAAATTTCATGTTTGGCTAGAACTTTGGAATAAATTACCTGGAAATGGAGGAAACCTTCACTGCTTTGAACACACAACCAGTACAATAATGGAGGTTACATAATATTGTATAGAAAAACTAAGTATGGAATATGTTTTGCCTGAAAATTTTAGACCTATTGATGAGAAAATAGATTTGGTGAATACCGTCGACTTTTTGGGTGTAACCATATTTCATTGAGGCAGGTTTTTGAGAGCGAAAAAAAATTAGGTTAATGTCTGTTCTCAGATTACCATTTCACAATAAGGAAATAGAACTAAGGATATTTTGATGAAACAAACTGAGACTATGCAAAACCAGGACTCGGTGAATGTAGTAATTTAATATTGATATAAATCAAGACAATATTGACCAACGTATGGATCTCCTGCCAGTCATCACATATCTCCCTGGCTGGTTATTGTGTTTATGGTGTTGTAAAAATGATGAAGTGTACCGCATGCAAAGACCTACACAGTTAACAGTATATATATATATACAGGGTATTAGTAGAGGAGGACTGATATATCCACATGAGTCAGTGGTTAATGTTGTAATGTTTACATACTTAACCATTAACAAACTCGTACATTGTCCTGATTTAATTAAATCAATCAGTCAAAAAAATTTAGCTACAGATATTTCACTGAATACCCTTGCTGACAATGATGCCTTCTTGCCCCTAAATGACTGTGTAATGGGACACAACATAGAAAAACTCCAGAAAATGATAATATATTCATCCTCCAATGCCTTATTAAATAATTATTGTGCGAGATTCAACGACAAAATTTGTTATAAAAAGACTGTTAAAAAAAGAAAATTGGAAACCTTAACAAAATAACATGGGTCTGTAATCAGCAGTATTAAAATATGTATGAATAAACTTTGTTACCCTCCCCAAGTCTTTCAGCATTTATTTTCCTCCATTATACTTCAAGATTACTTACATCAGCCAAGAGTAAGGGATACGGATATTGGAAAAGACGCTAATACATAATTATTTACTAAGTCAATGATATTTATTCGGTATAAAGATGACGAATAACAAAGAAAAGTTATTTTGTAAGTGTGTGACGCGGCGACCTGACAGCCAACAGGTGATGACTCAGACTTTGAGCGCTCAGGCCTTATATTCCAGAGGGCATTGCCTCAATCCCCAAAGAGGGTGGACGTAAATTAATCGCCTCCACACACCTCTGTTCAAGGTAAATATTTACCTTGTCTTTGTCCCCCGCCAACTGCCGTCCCTCCTCCCAGCCAACGCCTGCACTCATATACCTCATATACCTCAACTCCATCCTTCCACCCCACTCTTTGTCTGCCTCTTCCCATCCGTCCCACCATAGAATACAGGGTTAGACCGATTTGGGCTTAAATTGGCGCATGGCGTAGTCTGGCTGCCAGACCTGCGGTTCAGACAATATGGTAGCAGTCAGGTCTTGATCTTCCTCATGCACAGAGCACCTGAGCTCTGGAAGTGAGGACATCTCCACTTACCCACCAGTCTACCTCATGGCTAGCTGCTCTGTTCGTGGCTGTAATTCGAGCCAGAAATTAAAAGAAAATAAATTAATAACTTTTCATCTAAACTGAAAGCAAATGTTTCAAGGCACTCGAAATGAAATAGCTAGTTATTAAAGGTTATTAAAGGTGCCAGCGAGTGGCAGTCATTGGGACAGAGTGTAGCATACACTGTGTGTATGAAGCACAATTATAGCACACATCACAAGGATGGTCCCTGTCATGCATGGCCCAGTGATCTCTCCACCCACCTGAGACCCGAGTCAGCTTCAGCTATGGCTGACTAAGTAGGAAGACCTCAGACAGCCGACTCAAACCCCCCACCCCATGCTCACAGGGGTGGTAACCTCTGGCATCAATGGTATTTTTAACGTGTCCTGAGCAAGGATCGAACGCTGGGCCACAGAATTGCAGCCACAACTGCTACCACTGTGCTAGCCAGAGGCTAACAAGGAAGTGATGAATATTGTAGGGACTTATAGATAATGGATGCACTTTTTTGGTTGTACCATGGTGAGCATACATTGTAATCAGACAAAGATTCAGTTAATAAATTATCAACTATCATGTTTCAGCAAATAACCTTGCCAGAGGAGGTAATTACCTTATTCACTCGGTGTTGAATGTATTTTAGAATACGTGTCTTAAACAGAAATATTCTCTCCTTTAAAAAGCTTATTTTAGTTATCTCTAAAAAAAATAACACCGTAGGCACATTTTCCTTTTAATATAACCCTCCATCCTCTCCCCTCTTCACTCCAACCCATTTCCCACAAAGAAGCCTACGTCACAGATATGCACGCCCAGGAGGCTATGGCCCAGCTCCCTCTCGCCCCACATGACTGAACCACCTCAAAGTGTTCATTTATACACTCTCCAGCACATTCACATCCAGTCATCCACACCACATTGCTCACGTACAATACATCTTCATTCATCAGTCTATCTCTCCAAGTTACTCCACATGCACTTCTCAGGTAACAACTCATTTCTACGACGGCCCTCTATCTCTTGATTTTTATTTCTCCGTCATCGTGCACGCTTCGCTCCCATACATCAGTGTCTTGATTATCACACTTCCATACTCATCGCCCTATTCCTTGTCACTGTTTTCAGTGTTCCTACAACCCTCTTCCCCTGTTGTTCCCTCTCCTGCACCTCATCTTCTAAAATCACATCTTTACTCTTCACATTGTCCAAATACTTAAATGAGCTGACATTCTCCATAACCTGAGCATTTAAACTTCACTACACAGCCTGTGGCTGCACCCCTTTCAAAGACCATAACTTTGCTCTTCACCACTTTTACCATCAAGTTCCATTTCTCGCACACGTCCCCAAACACATTCACCAAACACTGCAACTCCCATTCATCGTCACTAAACAGAACTGTATCATCAGCAAACGGCAGTGCAGGCAACGTTACTCACTCCCTTCCCTTATAGAGGTACACGAACATCTACTGCTCTTTCCTGTATTTTTTTCATGATCCATCCATATATACATTGAACAACCATGGGGACGTCACACACCCTTGCTTCAACCCAACATTCAAATTAAAAAACTTACTAAATAATAATAATAATAATAATATTAATACAGTAATTAGAAAAACAATTATAATAGCTCATTAATTATTATAATAAATAATAATAATAATCATATTTGTGATATAATATGGTATAATAATAAAAATAATACAATCATCCCTCCGCTATCGCAGGTTCGGCTATAGCGTTTCGTTACTATCGCGCATGTGCGAGAAGTTCACTTTCATCCTCTATAGCGCATCCGTATGCTTACTATCATGCAATTAACATTCAAATTTGGCGGTGCAAAGGTAGCGACTATATGGTTGGCATAGCACACTCGACTGACCGCAATGTTTACCATGACATGGTGTTACAGCAGTGAAGATGAGGACTGGGTTAATTTATAACTAGCCTTGATTATCAACCCTATCTTTGTTTATCACAAGAGAGTTAACTAGTGATACGATGTGAGGAGATAAAGCTTTTTCATCGACGCCTAATTACACCTGCCATGGCAAAAGTCAGGAAAGACAACTTCAAATCCAACTCCAGCATCAGACTTTGACCCATCTGTGTGAAGGCATGTTCTAAAAAGCGGGAACGAGCCACTGGAAGAGGAAGAGATTAATTTTTGTCTGTAAAGCAGGTGCAGGGGAAAACTTCAGGATGAATCTGGAAGTCTTCAATTCCCATCTCCTCCATAGCCTTCCTGACCTGGAAGCCTAAAGGCCATAGTGTACGAGAATGTGAAAAGTAATAATTAGACATGATATCAGATGACACCGCCAAGCAAGGAAGGGAGTCGGGAAGTCGATGTAATTGATGCCAACAACGAACTGGCGATGGAGATCTAGAGGTGGTTCATTAGCGTCCACCAGAAGACTGGGGTTGGTGATGACCTGAACGCTCCGGTCACCAGACGTACCCCATCATGATGAACAGGGTCTAAAATTCTGAGACAGGCATCTGTGACAGAGGAGTATACCTCACACCCATAGTCGAGTTTTGACCTAATAAGAACAAGGTATAAGCGAAGGAGGGTGGCCCGATATGCTCCTCAGGTAGTATGGCTCAGGACCCCCAACAGATTAAGAGCCTTGAGGCAAGAGATCTTAAGTGTACGTAAGTGGGGAACCCGTCAAACTTTTGTCAAAAAGGAGACCCAAAGAGTGAGTCCCCTCGACACAGCGTATCCGATGACCATACATGAATAAGTCCGGATCAGGGTGGACACCTCGGATGCGGCAGAAGTGCATAGCAACCGTCATGGCAGTAGAAAATCGAAACCCATGAGAACCAGTCCAACGTGACACCCTGTCAAGGGCAAGCTGCATGCGCCACTCTGCCACTGACATACGGGAGGCAGCGAACCAGAATGCTAGGTCATCAATATACATTGAGTTGGCTATACTGCCCGGAAGGGATGAGGCAATGGCATTAATTGCTACTGCAAACAATGTGACAGTGAGGATGCTTCCCTGGGGGATGCCCTCTTCCTGTGCAACAGATGCTGAGAGAGCTGTACCAACCCTTACAGAAAAACAGCGACCACTGAGAAACTCTTTAAGAAAGCGTGGAAGGCGACCTCGCAAGCCATATACATGGAGCTGCTGCAAGATGCCTTATTGCAATGCAGTGTTATAAACTTTCTCTAAATCAAAGAATACACAGATAAGGTGTTGATGTCGTGCAAAGGCCTCACATGCAGCAGCTTCCAACCTGACCAGAGCGTCTGTAGTAGAACTATGTTTACGAAAACCAGATTGGGACGGAGACAGAAATTCACCCTGTTCCAAGAAGTATACCAATCTGACATTCACCATCTTCTCAAATATTTACTAGAGTCCTTGCCCGGCTTGGGGAAAGGAAGGATGGTAGCAACCCTCCACCCAGAAGGGAAGACACCCTTCACCCAGATTCTGTTATATAAAGATAAAAGAAATAAGATCGCCTCCTCACCTAAGTGTCGCAACATTGCATATGGTATTTTGTCAAGCCCAGGAGAAGTGTCCCCAGAGAGAGAGAGAGCAGAATGCAGATCTTTCAGGGTGAATATATGGTTATAACTTTCATTTTCGTTCCCTGAGAAATCTAGGGCAGTGTGCTCCTTGGATCTTAACTCATGTCTCACAGCCAGAGGTCGAGAGTCATGGCTGGAGACTCTAGCAAAAGCCTCCACCATAGTATTGGCCACTGT
>JAWZYT010000477.1:747500-852500 GCA_034508575.1 Petrolisthes manimaculis
CACTCCCTTCCCCCACTTCCATATTAAAACCGCTGGCGATCACACGCAACCCTTCAGTTAGTGACCCCGGGAATTGTGGAGGCTAAAACAAAAACATAAATATTATACTTAACTATCTCCACGAAGTGCACAGTGGCCGATTAAAAACCATAGATTTATAGAATACGTATCTCGTGCCTGGACACTTTTTTACCGTGTGACAGTGCATTTGGGAATATTGAAAGGAAATTTATCCGCGAGTGATATTAACGACTTTGACTCGTATTGCAACATTATTCGGTATGCTATTCGTTATTAGTATCTAGTTGTGAGAATACGCCAGCAAGACTTTTTGAAGATAGACGTGTTAAAACAATACATAGTGAATTGAAAACCAAAGAGTGAATCTGTATCCTTCATAGAAGCCAGAGTATTTGTTTTTGATGTTGCATACAAGGAAGGGTATTTCATTCAGATGGATTATAGTGATGCACAATTAAATCCTGTTAGGTTAATGCCAGGGAAAAAGCCTACTCGCAAAAGCTATTTAACTTTGCTGATGTACTATTATGGACAATAATATCGCGCCCCTCTTATGACTGAGTCACAGTCAGGCGCCCTTTTACGAAAGCGCGGCGGGTCATCATTGAAAGCGCTGATATATTTCTATCAAAAGCGCGGCTGAGTGGGAGTATTTTCACGTACTTGAAAGTCGGCTTGTGTAGCAGTTCTTTAATGATCGTTCACCTCTTCCGTTAGCCAGACGCTATCATCTGTTGCTCCCTGCTTACCACGGGGATTTTGAAGGATTTTGTTTTTTTGTTCTTAATTCATCGCGTTTTTCACTCCTTTCAAAGTTACATGTTTGTTCTTGCTGGGAATCAGTTACCTAAACACTTCATGTAATTGTGTCGGTTTATTTCGTCAGAGATAAATTTGTTGTATTGTGCCATGGCATATTCTGTCCTGTCTCGTTCAACTTTCCGTGTAGTTGCTGGTTTACCGATACTCCTCATCTTAATATTAGTAGCAGGCTGGAGCTTTCCTAGTACATCCATGAACACAACATTAATATAGATGGAGGGGATGTATAAAATTGCTCATTGAAATGAGCATGAAAAGATTCAGCTGAATTGTTGGTACGCTTTGTATTTGAAGGGACTTCAGCCCAAAGCACTGGAGGATATTTTGATTCTGCTGTTACTTAATTATCAACCAGATAGTCTGTAAAGCGAGTACATCTCTCATCCTGAGGTGTGTCTGTCATTACCTCCTCGACGAAGCAATCTTCTACATCTGTTTGGTCAATGAAATGTAGACCAAATTATAATTTCTCAGTCTCAGTTAACACCGTGTGAAGCATTATGACACACCGAATGATACTTATTGACATAGGGAACAAATGGGATTAACCTTGCCGCGCATTTGATAATGGTTTATTGGTGAGGTTCCAACGCGGTCACTTTTCGAATCCGCGCTTTTGATATACGCCCCAGTCAGGAGGGGCGCGATATTATTGTCCACGACTGTACAACTCTCACAAAAATATGATGCTCCCATCGCCCTGAATGAAGCAAAGATTGTAAGCCTAAACGATTGCTAGCTTATATTGATACTACAAAATACCCGTACATTAAGGATATATTTTCACATCAAGAGATACTGCCACCAGCAAATTTAACACCATCTCATAGCGAGTTACTAGACTATGATTCATTTTCTCCAGCCCTCCGCCTCTACCTTCTCAAATATAATTCTATAGATGTGGGTATACAGTCAGTATACTATAATAGAGTACAGTAAAGTCCTGTGGTTTACTTCAGAGTTGTGTGTGTGTGTTTGGGGGGGGGGGGGGGGGGGGGGGAGGGTGTTCCTGCCTATCGGTCAAGATAGCTGCTTGCTTCCCGTTCTATTCTTCCCGCCCTGTCTTACTCCCTCACCCTTCCTGACTGACCTTGAAGTTATGTGTGTTGAATGACTGTTAGGGATAGGGGGAGGATGGGTTGGTAATTAGAGAATGAGTGAGGAAAGTAAGAAAGGGAGTGGAGATAGCAGGGTATTAATGGTGGGGAGAAATAGGTAAAAGAAAGTACTGAAAAAGGAAAGATTATAGTAGTGGGATGGAAAGAGTGGGAGATGATGAACGGGTAGAGAGAACGAGGGTGGAATGAGGGAATGAAGTAAGTGGAGTGTGAGAAGAGTGGTAGATAGAAGGATTACCGAGGAAGGATGAGAGAAAGAGAACGAGTAGTGGGATGGGACGGGAGAGTGTACAGTCTGTCGATGCATGTACCTCACCCTCGTTCAGTTACTCGCAGTTTTAGCCAGTAAAACCTGGAGTAGTGATCGAGGTGTGTTATCTTACAGTGTTTGTGATTAGTCAATCTAATATCTGCTGTACCCCTGATTTTCACTTCAGATTTTACCAGCTAAAACTGTGTGTAACTGAACGAGTGTAGGTACGTGCATCATTGACAGACTGTATGTCCTTCTCTCTCTCTCTCTCTCTCTCTCTCTCTCTCTCTCTCTCTCTCTCTCTGATAATGGCAATGGAGGTTTAGTGTGTGTGTGTGTTTCTCAATATATTTTCTCTTCTATCCTAGCCTATAATTCTGTATTACAGGACACACAGTAGATAACACAATACAACAGGCACACACTCGCATACTGTACAGTTGGACACATGAATGGGTGGTACAGCCCAGGTGAAAGATACTTGTCCCATTTGAGTAACCAGTGTCTATTATCAAGTACTTATTTTTAATTACCATCGTCGATACTGACTTCTGCCCCTGATGTCTCCTATTTAGCACTAAGGAACTTGATATTGGGAGAAATTGACCATCTTTCACTTGGGCTGTATCACCCATTCATGTGTCCAACTGTACATACACACAGGCAGGTTCATACATACACACGCATACAATAAGGCAGGTACAGCCGCGAACCAAAGTTTCGTCAAATAACCAAAGTCATGAATGAGGCGGAATCTTGATCCCATCTGAATTGGCTGACCATCCTTGTACCAGTCAACACGAAGGTTGGGGTCAGTGATGGGTTCAATTTTGGTTTAAAAAATGTGCGCACACACAGTCACACACACACACTCCCTCCATCCACACACACACAATCCCTCCTTCCACATACACACACAATCCCTCCTTCAACATACACACACACAATCCCTCCATCCACACACACACACACACACAATCCCTCTATCTACACACCCCAGCCTGCGCGCCGACAGACCTTACTTATTAGACCTTGTCACCTACCACGAACAAGACGAGGCACGGGAACTGTCTGTGTGTGTGTGTAAGAGAGATAGATGAATAGAAATGAGTGGGTACATAAAGTAGGATCGTGAGACAAGAATAGGTGAGTATGGGATAAAAATGAGTAAAAATGGATGCAGGATAAGGATGAGTGAGGACAGACAAGACACACGAATAGGAGAATAAGGAATAGGATGAGGTGACAGGAATATAGGGATGGTAGGATGAGGTACAGGAATGGGAGGAGCATCTGTGTTTACACGATTCACTGACACCTCACAGAAGAGTGAGTATGTGTGACGAGAGTGTATGTGAGAGTCTGTGTATGTATGGCAGTGTGTTGATGTATGGCAGTGTGTGTATGTATGTCAGTGTGTTGATGTATGTATGTCAGTGTGTGTATGTATGTATGTCAGTGTGTGTATGTATGTATGTCAGTGTGTTGATGTATGTATGTCAGTGTGTGTATGTATGTATGGCAGTGTGTTGATGTATGGCAGTGTGTGTATGTATGTCAGTGTGTTGATGTATGTATGGCAGTGTGTGTATGTATGTATGGCAGTGTGTTGATGTATGGCAGTGTGTGTATGTATGTATGTCAATGTGTGTATGTATGTATGGCAGTGTGTGTATGTATGTATGGCAGTGTGTGTATGTATGTATGGCAGTGTGTGTATGTATGTATGGCAGTGTGTGTATGTATGTATGGCAGTGTGTGTATGTATGTATGGCAGTGTGTGTATGCATGTATGGCAGTGTGTGTATGTATGTATGTCAGTGTGTGTATGTATGTATGTCAATGTGTGTATGTATGTATGGCAGTGTGTGTATGTATGTATGTCAGTGTGTTGATGTATGTATGTCAGTGTGTGTATGTATGTATGGCAGTGTGTGTATGTATGTATGGCAGTGTGTGTATGTATGTATGGCAGTGTGTGTATGTATGTATGGCAGTGTGTGTATGTATGTATGGCAGTGTGTGTATGTATGTATGGCAGTGTGTGTATGTATGTATGGCAGTGTGTATGTATGTATGGCAGTGTGTTTATGTATGTATGGCAGTGTGTGTATGTATGTATGGCAGTGTGTGTATGTATGTATGGCAGTGTGTGTATGGCAGTGTGTTTATGTATGTCAGTATATGTATGTATGGCGAATGATATGGATAGTGAGTGAGACATATTAGTAACGGATGAGAGGAGGGTAGGTTGAATCGTACGTTTGGCAACTTGCGCGCACCAACCTACCGCATTCCACGCACTAAAAGACGTTTGATAGTATTCACTCTTTTGAAGATTTTAAAGTTATTTTGTTATGTAACTGCCTCACAATTATACATATAGAATGCTTAAACAATGTAGTTTCTTAATCTAAATAGCATAAATTATTATTATTTACCAATTCTCCATATTATTCTAATATATCAGTACGAACATAACTTTTCACCTCTTCTCCATGACAGTCGTATTTATTATACCTGTAATATCTTTTTTAATAGGGAACTGAACACATTTTGGCATATATCAATTAAAAGCTAAGAAAATTTGGCCTCTAATGAAGTCTTAAAAACCACAATAAATGTTATATTGTGGTGATATCCAGTTGGTGAAGTGAAGTAACGGTCAACAAATCATTCGTGTTTACCTTATGCGTGATTATTACCTATACTTTAAAGGCGATTATCTCGCTTAAGTGGGCGTGGCGGTTGTCTGGTTGTAACAGAGAGCTACTCATATATAGATAGATAGATAGAAGATAGATGCAATATTTTTTAATATATCTCAGTAAAGTACAATGAATACTGATAAAAACTATTCTAACTTGTATTCTATATCCATACATGACGTTATCCGGGTGAAGATCCTACCTGTGGTTTTGTCAATAAATTTCCTCTAACTATTTGTATGTGAACTTATTAGGAGGGTGATCTATCTATATCTAACTATCTATCTAACTATCTATCTATCTATCTATCTATATCTATATATATCTATATCTATATCTATCTCTATCTATCTATCTATCTATCTCTATATCTATCTATCTATCTATCTATCTATCTGTCTGTGTCTCTGTCTATCTATCTGTCTGTGTCTCTGTCTATGTATCTGTCTGTGTCTGTCTATCTATCTGTCTGTGTCTCTGTCTATCTATCTGTCTGTGTCTGTGTCTATCTATCTGTCTGTGTCTCTGTCTATCTGTCTGTCTGTGTCTCTGTCTGTCTGTCTGTCTGTCTATCTATCTGTCTGTCTTTGTCTGTCTGTCTCTGTCTGTCTATCTGTCTGTCTGTCTATCTCTCTGTCTGTCTCTGTCAGTCTGTCTATCTCTCTGTCTGTATGTCTGTCTGTCTCTGTCTCTGTCTGTCTGTCTAAGAACATGCACATGGAGAGAGAGAGATATATATAAAACAGTCTGTCTGATCGTATTACGTTCTCTTTCATGCAGAGCATGAGCATGTTTTCTTTAATTTTTTCAGGAGAGACTAAACATTTTTTTTAAAACTTTGATGCTCTTGTTATAAGCTTTTGTGTACACCTAGAGGGGTCCCGTTTTCAGTTCCTGGTGTGTAAATTAAAGCTCTTACATTCTGCAAGATTTTTGTTTGCCTAAATGAAAGTCGAAATTTGAAAATTTACGACCCCCATTTGTCAGCTGGGGATGGGGGAAATGAAAAAAGTCGTTTTTAAGGGGTTAATCATTGAAGAAATAAAAAAATTATAGGGCCAAGACACTCCTCAGGTCTCCGCGAAAATCGTATGTAAAAAATATTACTCTAGGTAGAACGATGTGGCTGTGTATAGCGGCTAAACAGACAGACAGACACTCTGTTTTATATATAGGCCTATATATATATATATATATATATATATATATATATATATATATATATATATATATATATATATATATATATATATATATATATATATATATATATATATTGAATTAGCACCACCGGCAAAGGTTTTTATGATGTAACATGACGTAAAAATTACGTATTATATATCAGTTTAAACCTTAACCCCTAAGAACTGCAATTCATTACGACAGCCACAACCGCAAATACAACCTGATTTTTAAAGTTACTCTAAGGTTAGTTTTGTTTTTATAGGTTTGTAGAGCTTTATTTTACACACCAGAATATGAAAACAAAAGTCTTCTATCTCCACAGGTTAGAGTACAGCAGCACACCAAAGTTGGAAAATAATATGACAGTTACCCCCCCAAATAACATACGAAGGCATACGCATGTGTATAATGCGTAGATACATGAGTATGTGTACCTCGATGTGTGCTTGCATGTTTGTGTACGTAAAACCAGTATATAAATGCACTGAAATACAGAAAAGGCAACATACAAGTCATTTTTGCATACAACTGTGCATACCTGTGATAACACTAACGCAGTGGTTCCCAACCTTTTTTCTGTAATTTCCCCCTGCACCTAATTCAACCATCCAGATTTCCCAGATGATCCCAGCCCGTGGTTTAACTACAATTAAGAGCTCTACCCTATAATGAAGCCAAGAATGTCCCCAACCAAATTAGGTGAAAAATTCCACTGTAAACTACATGTGAGCAATACAAGAGCAAATTATATCTTTAATCACGAATCAGTAACCGCTTCATTTGAGCGTGGGAAAAAAATATCTCTACCATCTCCCGGGCGTTACATAACTACTGATAATTTCCAGAATTTTAATTCCAGACTAGAATTTCCCCCCTGAAACATCCAAATTTCCCCCCTGGGGGAAATTTCCCCCCGGTTGGGAACCACTGCACTAACGCATGCATGCACAATTTATGGGAGTGTTTGAAAGTGTGTTATACTAATGTCCAATGGCTATAAGAGCTAGGGGAGGCAGAGAGAGGCTACGGGAGGCAGGGAGAGGGAGTGTATGAGAGACCACAAGTGATGGTATTGGCTTAGATAACACAGAGTGGGTGTGGATGTACTTTGGCCACACCCACCTACACCATAGGGGGGGGGGGGGGGTTGAAGTCAGCCAATCACGATCAATTACAATAGTCCAAGGTTAGAGCTTTCCTTTAGTACCACTGCTGTGGCTATATGTATCCTGTGCAGTTATTTATGGGCTGTTAAATAAAGGCGTTAATTGGTTTTAAGGCCAAGGCGTTGATAGGTCTTTAACCCATTCATTCGTGTCGACGCGGGGGGTGAGGGTATCGTATGTACTATGCGTCGCGGTATCAACTTGGATGCTGAGGATACGTCTTTCTTTACTTCCTATTTCATAACACACGCACAAAGCTAATCTACAATTTACCAGACAGTTGTTTATTCACTATATGTACTTTTATAATTAGTTTCGTGTATATATAGTAGCTTGGAGTAATAATATTACATAAATATAAAAGTATATGAATGCTGTACGACAACTGCGGCCTACGGTACGCCCCGGGCTCTCTACGGCAGCGATTATATAACACCAAAAGGCGCCAAACTCCTCAGTCACCATCATGAATCGAGCCGAGTGTACGTCTGGTGTGGCTGGTGACTTTTACGAGCTCCATGGAGACGATGATTCAATGGATGAAGATTTATTAGACTCTTCATGTGTTACTGGAGAGAATATAGATGGTGAGTTTATTACAAGTTTTAATTTGATGTTAGAATGTGGAAACATTTAAGTTAGCAAACCAGCATGCATTGTATATTTGTATTATTTTATAGATTTTTTGGCCCAAACATTATACAGGTGTTCAGTGATGTATGACTGTAACTTACACTTGTGATCTATCATGTAATTCATTATAAAACCTTGCGAAAACCCTACCGTTAGGAGGGAGAGGCTGGTGCAACTGTAATGACACTTGGGTTGTAAGTTAGCCATGAAACTAACCATAGGTTATTCTTTATAATAGTCTAATAATAATAATCAACTTCGGTTTGCATCATATACTGTATTGAATACAGCATTTCTCGAGACCTAACCTATGTGACACATGGTATTATTGTTGACATTGCAGACTGGAGGAAATTTTGTAAGTTCGGAGAGGCCTATGGTAGACTCACACACTTCAAAATGCTGTGGTCTGAAGTGCACTCATTCTTCTTAGCATCCATGGGGGGGGGGGGGGGTATGCGCGTGTAACTGGAGCAATGGAGTGATGTCAGTGTTATCCTACATAGGCTATGGGCGTATTTCAAGGTCAAACTCAGCTTCTGTTAGTGTGCCCGAAAAGGTCTAATAATTAATAATATAGAATAACTCTTGACTCTAAGTAACACTAGGCACGAATTACAATGATGATTCTTCACCAAATGAGTTGTGGGAGTTACGAATACGATGGCAGTATCTTTTTATCCTACATAGCCACTCCTTCCTTGTAAAGTTTATTTATTTTCCTCTATTCTTGTATTGGTATGTACTGAAGATGGGTGGTGTGCAATTAATGTTTTCCGACACTGTTACTAAAGTTATCACCCATTTTATGACTATGGTACACTATAGACAGACAGGTTTCTGCTCGTCCATTCTCCTGTATAATGTTCAGAAAATTTCATTTCAGTGTTGTTCATCAAAAAATAGTAAAAGCTGATCATTTACTTATGTATATATTCCACCAACAGTTAGCCATGATTATCAAGGAAGAAGAGAAGTGAAACGAAGACGGCTTGAAGCTATAGACCTGGATCATGACATATCCATAGGCCTACCTGAGTTTGACTGGCACAGCAGTCTTTATGCAGTCTATATATAACCTACTTTCAGTTTTTTATAATAAATAAAGCACCATAAGTTTTGGTTCTGGCCCTCTGGGTGATGCCATCAGTTATTCAATGAATTATAAAATAGTTGAGCTAGACTACTTGATAGAGTAACCACATGGAAATTATTGGGCATAGTATTTATTATTATTACTAACCTTTACATATTTTTCCTTGTAATTGGAGGGAACACTTTCAAGGCTGTGTCAATTAAAATTTGATTGAGTCCCTTGTTCATTTCTTCCACAGACATAGTATCTAATTGAGTAATCAATGCATGTATTTTACCTTCATCTATAGTCATTACATATTCATTCTTTTTATCTTTTATCCATTTTCCAGGTTTTATCTTGTTATTTATTTCAATATCATTATCATTACTACCAGTATTATTATCATAATGAGCAATACCATTATTTCCAGCATTATCACTGGTATTTAGTGTTAACTGTAAATGTAAACCACAATGTATTGTACATCAGAATACATGGAATCAAAATCTAGTACCTCAAACTCACAAACACTTTCCATTAATTGACCTTTATCAATAATAATTTATACATGCATATATTATCTATATATATACAGGGTATTGATGAATTTTATGATATAACTACAGGGGACAAGACCAGTAGCCAGCAGTCCAGTGACATGGGGGATAGGAGGACAATCCCCAGGGCTGTACAGAAAAGGAGGGCAGACAGACAGACAGACAGACAGACAGACAGACAGACAGACAGACAGACAGACAGACAGAAAGACAAGGAACAAGAAATTCAGACGGACAGAGAGAACCAATGACAGAACCCCTGTCACTGGAGTGGAAGACAGTGGGAGTGAAGGTAGTGCAGGGACTTTAGAGACATTAGACAGCCAGGATCACCACATATCTATAGCTGAAAGTGAAAGTGGTAAGTACTTTATCAAAGTAGTTTATGAACTTTACTTGAGCCTCACAGGCTCACACTTCACATCTGTTCAGTATTTGCATTTTAACAAAGGCAAATTACTTTTTAAAAACAAAAATATCTCTAAAATATTCTTTTTCCAATTTTATTTATAATACCGTAATTGTTATGGTGAATGCCTTTTATCTATTTACTCTATATACTGTAAGCGATATTTTCTTTCAGACTTTTATTCAGAATACCAAATTATCAATAGTGTGTGGTGGCTAGAATCATCTACCCACCACAAGCGTATCATTATATATATCCCAGATATAATATATTTTATATTGTTTTGAATTATTGTTTTTTTTTCTACTCTATGCTGACTTTTGATGAGTAATATCCTCATTCTCAAACTGCTGATGTGGATGTTACTTTACTTGCATTGCTAATGCAGATGTGGATGTGGATATTGCATACACTGCCAATGTAGATTTTTTTTATGTGGATATCCGATACATCTCTGTATATACACTCATATACACATAGCCTATCTATAAAGATGTACAGTATACATATATTCTATCTATCTATCTATAGCTCTGATGCCTAGTTCTCTCTGAGATCTCCCTTCAAGAGGGTGGCTATTGCAGAAGAGTCTCTAGTTTTCCCAGTTCCAACCCTCCCTTCTTACTTAAACAAGCCCTCGTCTACCCCTCACATATTTTTCCACTCTGTTCTGCCATCGGACTAGTGGTCTGCATCTCTCACCGGGTCCCACAACTGTACTGCCATAAACCTACTTTGCAAACTCCACACCTTGCTTTTTCTCCACATGTCCTAACCACCTAAAATGTACAGTTTAGGCTTCACCCCGCACTCAATACCATGTCTCTTATACACACACTCATTATTTTCTCCATCCCACCTGGTAAGGACACATGCTCCTCTTATGTAACTCATTTCCACCGCACCTATTCTAGACTGGTGAGCTTTATTCCATGTCCACATATACACCTTATGATAATTAGAGCTATGTCGGTAGGTGAGGAGACTATTAGCCAGGAGTCCAGCACCAGCAAGGATAGGAGGACAAGAGCCAGGACTGTACAGAAGTGGAGGACACACAGGCAGACTGACATTAACACTTCCAGACCAACAGTCAGAGGGACGCCAGACAGTTCATGGAGTAGTACACCATTCTCACCTACACTTTTTTAATTTGATGAAGATGTAGGATTAAGTGATTCATTTAGTGTGTCTGAAGATTCAAGGGAGTTAGACTTTTTCCTAGAATTTTTCACTCCTGATTTTATTGACAGGACTGTAATGGAGACTAATAATTACCACGACTTTCTAATGACCACTCAGACTTTTCCACTACACAGTAGACTACACAAATGGAAACCAACTGACAGAAAAGAAATGTATATGTTTTTATGTGTTGTAATGTCCATGGCCCTAGTAAAAAAAACATAGAATGAAAGACTAGTGGACTAAAAGTATACCAACTGCAACACCAGCTTTTTCAGACATGATGACTCAAGACAGATTTTTTTCTTTGTTAAGACATCTACATTTTAGTGGCAGTAGAGAACATGTACCTGGTAACAAATTACAGAAAGTTAAATGGGTTGTGGATTATCTAAGAAATAAGTTCACATCAAATTTAAAACCATTTCAGGACTTATGTATAGATGAATCTCTACTTCTTTGGAGAGGCAGGTTGGCTTTTCGACTGTATATGCCCCAGAAACGTAATAGATTTGGCTTAAAATTGTTTGTTTTGTGTGATGTAGAAACTGGTTGTATTTTGGACTTTATTGTATATACTGGCACAGGCACTGATATTGAAATTGATAAAGAACTTGGGTATTCTGGTTCTGTTGTAAAAAAATTACTGTCACCTCATTTAGATAAAGGACACAATCTATATGTTGACAGTTGGTACACAAGTCCTAAATTATTCAAGTACTTACAAAGTAGAAAGACAGGAGCATATGGCACAGTGAGGTCAGACAGGAAGTTGATGCCTGTACTACCTAATGTGAAGCGTGGTGAACAGGTTTCCTACCACAAAGATGATATGCTGTGTGTAAAATGGTGTGACAAACGTGTAGTCCATGTTAATAACATTGCACAGCAATACATTGGTTGACACAGATAAGAAAGATCGTGCTACTGGAGCTTCCATCAAAAAACCTGCCTGTGTGGTGGAATATACTCAGAAAATGAGACTTGTTGACAAGGCAGATATGCTTATCAGTAGTGTACAGTGGGTCAGGAAAACCCTAAAATGGTACAAAAAACTATTTTTTCATCTGCTTGACATGTGCATACTAAATTCATATTATATGTACCTTGTAAAAACTGGAAAGAAACCACCATTACTAGATTTCAGCTAGTCAGTAATTAGACAAATGATAGTAAGATTTGGTACACCCACACATACAGCAAGGCCAGGAAGATCGTCAACTGCATTGACAAACCCAATTAGGTTATCAGCACGATATATATATATATATATATATATATATATATATATATATATATATATATATATATATATATATATATATATATATATATATATATATTTATATATATATATATATATATATATATATATATATATATATATATATATATATATATATATATATATATATATATATATATATATATATATATATGTATATAGGTTAGTATGATTGACAGGTGTGTGTGTGTGTGTGTCGTGTTCGTTGTGTGTGCCTTGTATGTGTGTTCGCTATGATTGCGTGTGTGTGTGCGCATGAGAGAGAATGTGTGTATGTGTGTGAGAGAGAGAGAGAGAGAGAGAGAGAGAGAGAGAGAGAGAGAGAGAGAGAATGTGTGTGAGAGAGAGTTAGAGGTGTGTGTGAGAGAGATAGGGAGAAAGAGATGTGTGAGAGAGAGAGAGAGTGAGAATAAATGTGTGTGTGAGAGAGAGAGTGAGAATGAATGTGTGTGTGTGTGTGTGTGAGAGAGAGAGAGAGAGAGAGAGAGAATGCGTGTATGTGTGTGTGAGAGAGAGAGAGAGAGAGAGAATGTGTGTATGTGTGTGTGTGAGAGAGAGAGAGAGAATGTGTGTATGAGAGAGAGAGAGAATGCGTGTATGTGTGTGTGAGAGGTGTGTGGCACGGCTGGCGGCCGTTAACATCGTACGTCTGGCAGAGGCGCGCAGACCGCTCTGTTCAAAATGGTTGCAGAAAGCTCTGCTTATTTTAACCTTATTTGTGGTAAAACAATACTTTCATATTATATTTTCGTACTTATAAGACCCGTAAAAGTACAATAAAAATTATTAGAGCAATAAGAGGCCCCTGAATTAATTAATAATTTTTCAAAATATATAGACTACAGCAACATCGATCATACTCGAAAATTGCCCTAATGAAAGGGTTAAGGGTTAAAGAAGAGGTCGAACGGAAGTTTGCCATTCGAGCTGATAAAACCGCAAGCCAAATGTACCGCTCGAAAAGAAACTTGAACAATTTTTTTCTGTTCAAGCCGCTAAATATGCGTGCCGAATGTACAGTCACGAGCATAAGTTTCTTTACCCCCATGCCAAGAATGAGGTAGAAGTTATGGTTGGAGAAGGACCAGGCAATCGAACACTGGGAGTCAGTATCTGATGATGGCGTAAAATTAGTTATTCAAGTGAACATCTCTAGTGACATGAAGCATCATCCGAACATTATGAACTGGTCCGTTTTTGTTCATCTAGTCCATATCTAACCCCCGATTTCGACCTAACTCTCGCCAGGGGGTAAAGTAACTTATGCTTGTGATTGTACAGTTTGAATAGAAATTTTCTGTTTGAGCTGGACAAAAAGGCTACCGGTATTTGGAAATTCAGTCAGTCTCGGACCTTCAATCTTTCCCGGGCAATGCCGGGTACCTTCGCTAGTAGATTATAATACACATATTGTGACTATTGCTCAGTCTGAGTTATGATGAATGAAGGAACGATTAAATTTTGGCAACAGTCTACGGGATTTGGGTCCTCATAAGGCAGGGGGTAGAATATGGACATTGTAACAGGAAGAGAGGAAGAGTCATAGAGAGAGGAGTGAGAGCAAACACAAAGGAAAAAAGAAGAAAAGAAGAGACAGCAGGCACAAATAAAAGAGAAGGAAAGTAGGGACACAGGCATAAAGGAGATGGAAGGAAAGGAGGGACAGCAAGCATATAGAAAAACGAAGAGAAAACAAGCACAAAGGAATACGAATGAAAGGAGGGACAGCAAGCACATAGAAAAAAGAAGAGAAAGCAAGCACAAAGGAATAGGTGTACGGTGGTACACACAGGTGATTTAGGCAGGTAGAAGGGAAAGGGTAATCTCTGGGTCAAACTCGACAACAACACCTGGCCTATCACCCAAGAAGACACACACCTGGGCAAGTTGGAAACACACACACCTACATACTGTACACCTCCCTTAGACCATTAACACTACCATTAAAACTGTCCTTATCCTGTTGTTCGTCTCTCCAAGCCTTTCCTACTCCCCCCTTCAGAGGAGTAGGAAAGAGAGTAAATAGTAAGAGAGAGAAGGAAAGGGACACCAACTGGTCATACATACATACATACATACACACACACACACACACACACACACACACACACCCATACCTTCCCATATCTTGTTTTTCCATCTCTATACCCAGGCAGGTCATAAAGAAGGGAAACAGGGCACCTGGCCTCTGATCTGCCCAGGTCATCAGAACACCTGGGCAGGTAAAAGGAAAGGGTTGGCTGCCATTAGCCAGGTGTACCTCTGTCTCCTTCACCTTTCATAGAATAAGGAATAAGGTAGGGAGAAGAGAGAACGAGAAGAAGAGGGTGGAGCTAAACAGCTAGGAGGAGCTAAAATACTAGACCTCCCCTTGTGGGCAGGTAGAAGAAAAGGAGTTTCGGTTAGTCTAGATATTTCTGGCAACTGTGGAATTGGAAAATATATATAAACTAAGGATGTACAGTTACATTTAGGATTACTTAAACTGACTCCCAGGGCCATAGGCATGTCTCCACAGAAAGACTATACATATATAACCAGGCACATTCGTGTCATTCTCTGTATAAATAAATTAAGCTTTAACTAGAAATTGAGAAGTCATTAATCCTTAAACACCCACGTCTACACTACCTAAAAACAACCACAACAATACAAGCAAGTTACCAGAGCCTGAACGAGTTAAAGCCTAACAGGACTGGTACATAGGAAAGAAAGGAGGGACAGAAAGCACATAGGAAATGGAATGAAAGGAGGGACAACAAGTACAAAATAATAGGAAAGAAAGGAGGGACAGCAAGCACAAAAGAATATGAAAGAAAGGAGGGATAGCACTCACAACAGAATATGAAAGAAAGGAGGGAACAGCAAGCACAAAATAATAGGAAAGAAAGGAGGGACAACAGGCACAAAGGAATAGGAAAGAAAGGAGGGACAGGAAGCACAAAGGAGTAAGAAAGAAAGGAGGGACAGGAAGCACAAACGAATAGGAAAGAAAGGTGGAAAAACAAGCACAAAGGAAAAAGAAAAGGATAGATAGACATTTGAAGAGCCGAAAGTGACTGACTCAGGTACCAAAGTAGTGTCAAAACCCATTAAGGAAAGTGACTCTTAATTTTAAATTGGAAGGCTGCCAAATACACCAAACTATGTTATAAATCCCCCAATTAGAAATATTGAGGTGATAATGTTTCATGGCATAATTTGGTGGAATCAGTAGCACCCCTACAGAGTAAAGGGCCTCAATGAGTTATACCAACTTACCTTCCAAGTGTGGGGTATCTTGGTACAGCACTCGTGTTTACATTCCTCCCAGGTTTTTCCTTCCATGAGGTTGATGCAGATATAAAACTGTGTGTAAGCAAATGGAGCCCATGTGAACTGCTATATGCATGCCTGGAAGAGGTGAGAAATAATTTAATTGATGAATACAGTAAATTCTCATGATACAATACCATGAGATTATTGACCGTGAGTAACAATGCCATGGATTCTGAGGGATTGTATTGTATATATTGACAGTTTTATGTACATGTATACCTAGAAGGGGTGAATAATAGTGAGTTAGATGAATGTTTCTCTGTGATCATACAGGACTCCATATGAACCCTACAATACTTATGTTGGGACTTGGGAGGAAAATTGCATTGCTTTTGTCTGGCAAATTTTATTCAATATTAGGAAAACTAAATCATATTTCCACACTAGGGGGATTCATGTATGAACTTCATATTTATTTTATTGTCACGAACATTATTATTCTATTTTATTCAAGTATTTATTTTTGTGAGCCTGCGACCCAGTTTGGAGTAATTCAGAACCCGTAGTTTGAAAAACCATGGTTTAAAGAAGTGCATACTACATTAATGTAGGTGGATATAGGAGAGAAGAAATGTGATGATTTGTGGGGGAAGAGGGTAAGACAAATGAAGGTGATTAATTATTTAAAGGATAAAATGTAACGGATATTCTAATTATTAAAATATCTATTACATTATATCCTTTAAATAAAGGCACTGTCTTTTGTTCACCATCATAGTAGGTTAGACTACTGATTATATATTATCCTTTGGATGTTAGACAGCTATCCCTGTATTCCTTTTATCCCTCGGGCTTGCCCATTAGGGAGGGTATTGCCTGTAATGATGTGGGCAATACTTTCAGGGTTTGGGCTCCCCTTCAGCCCCAGCCACTAGCTTACATTTCTTCAACTGTCCCTCCTTTTTTCCTATTTCCTTCTTGCTTGCTGTCACACATCTCTATCACCATTTCCTGGTGTTATATGGCCTCGCTGTTGCGTCACCTAACATCAATCGATCAATCAATCAAATCCCTCATGCTTGTAGTCCAGCCTATTTATCATCTTTTCCCAAGCCCAGCTTTTTTTTTTTTTTTCTGCAGAAGACGGTTTAATTTTCTAACTTTTTTAATAATCGTATTTGTCAACAAATTCATTAAGCTATTTACCAGGATTTTTTCTTCTAAATATGCATTTCCTTAAAAATAATCGATGTTAAACTCAAATAGGCGCCACTATATGGAGTTTTTAATAAAAATGGTCTAATTTTATGCATAGGCTATACAGTATTATGTTGTTGATCGCATTTTGGTTCTTAATATGTAGAGGTTGATAGAAGAGGTAAGACAGCAAGTAGAAAGGAAATAGAAAGAAAAAAAGGATAGTTGAAGAACTAAAAGCTAGTGGCTTGGGCCGAAGAGGTGCCAAAACCCTTAAAGTATTGCCCACATCATAAATCAGACACTACCCCCTATACAAGGTCAATTTTTCATAAAAAAAATATGTATTTACAAAAAAAATCTTCACATTTCTTCTCTCCTATATCCACCTATGTTAATGCAGTATGCACTTCTTTAAACCTGGATTTTTCAAACTACAGGTTCCAAATTACTCCAAACTGGTTCGCAGGCTCACAAAAATAAGTTATGAATAAAATAAAATAATAATGTTCGTGACAATAAAATAAATATGAAGTTCATACATGAATCCACCTAACATATTTTCATAATCGGATATTCATATATTTCATTATTAATAAAACAAAATCATTGCACACATATTAACCTTCTTGAGAGAGAATGAAGAGATAGAGAGGGAGGGGTAGGTGAGGCAGTGTTTATAATTCTGTTTATAATGCATTTTTATCATAATTATTGAGTTTCAGTTTCTGTCCTTTTATTTTCTTTGGTTGGTAATTCTGATTATTTGTAAAAGATCTTTCTGTATGGGTCACGAGAATGATGTCATAGTAAAAACTAGGTCACGGCTGAAAAAGTTTGAAGAAAATATCTTTAAACTATTGGTGATACGATACTGTTCACCGTGTATGCTTCATTCATTCCCCTTGAGACACGTCTCGTCTACCTGATTATTCGTTACCCTCCCACATTACCCTCTATATAGCCCCGCCCACATATCTCTCCTTCTCTCCCACTAACATCCCCCCTCCCTCCACCTGCAACTGTTGCAGGATCTGACGAGGCCCAAACCAAGTCGCTGATGGATGGGGTGTGGATCTTTGATCTGTCCGGAGCTGTACTTTATTCTAAACTCCCATTCGAATGTTTGCATTTATTTCATGCATCCGCATACATATATTCATGTCATTGTACTATGCATGTGTGTATCTCCCAATAAAGCTACACTGCCAGGTGACTGCCTCGATACACACGACAACATTGCATATGAATGGACACGTAGACGTAGTCACATACGGGCGTCTGGTTATGCAACACTGTGCCCAGTGAACTCACTAGAATTTTCCTTGATATCTTCTTACTTCCTTGGACTTGAGCTACGTAGTAAGGTGAGCCACCCAGAAGTCACCATACAGTAACAATTAAATTGTCTGTTTCTCGGAATGCATTGAACATTTTACCAACACAGTAGCCTAAGGGTGGGGAACGTTCGGTCTCCGGGCTGTTAACCCCTACAGTCCGGCTCACGGTTTGTACCGTCGGTACGTGGACTCCGATTGACGGATTAGACCATCATAGTGCTATGTTGGGCAGATTTGTCTTGTTAGCGGGCCAGTAAACAACATCACAATATCAATATGCTACCCACTCAGTTGGCTTCTGATCGTCACGAAGGCTGAGTTATAAAATAAGTGTTTGCGCGTGTCCGAATCTGTGCCCACGCGCACTGACACACCAAATTTATTCAAAAAAGTGTACAGTAAAGTCTTACATCTCTCCACTAATAGGGTCCAAACACACATAGGCGGCTGGTAAACTAGTGTACACGTGGGTTCTACAGGCTGCTTATATATGATGTGACTTTCAAGTAAAGTGAGGTGAGGTGAAGTGAAGTGAAGTAAGGTAAGGTGAGGTGAAGACACATGAATTCAGTGTTGCCAACCATAGGGTAAATCGCCCTACATGTAGGGCATTTCGACCTCAAATCCTTGTCTGTAGGGCATAGGGTAATTTTACAGAATCGTAACGAAACGTAGGGCATTGCAACATTTTGGTATAAGTGATAACATATTTTGCAACAACAATATAACGTGGCCCAGTTCAACTGCTGCTCACACACACACAACGTCACGACTTCCGAACTGGTACCCAGCCACAGAGAGTGGGAGGTGAGGATAATTCCCAAATACTGCAGCTGTTATGGTACCAGTGAGGGTGTTTTACAATTTTCAGTGGCCTTATAGTTAGTGCCCGACACTCAATTCGGAAGGGTAAATATTCTCAGGCCCTCACCTGAGAGGATCGATCTCCCAACCTCTAGGTTATGAGTCCAGAACACTAACCACTCGGCCACCTCCCCTACAGCAGTATGGTATGCTTGTTTAGCCTCTTTATTTAGGAGTGCAAACAACAAAACACCAAGCACAATGACCGATTCCCCTTCCACTCCCAAAAAGAAGAGGCGGTACCGAGGAGAGTTAGAGAAAGCAGAAAAAGAAACTCCCAGGAAACAAAAGTTTAGAGATGTATGGCTATAGGTAAGAATTGTTATCTTGCCTATTTTATACTCATCCTTTTACTACATTTCTTTTACTGTTCATTTTGCAGCACGGGACTGAGGTCCAATATTATTTAAAGTACATATATTCAAAATAAAAAGATTTTTTTTTTGTATGTATTATTATAAATAAAACGTCAGAAGCTGCCGATATCTATTATTTTGTTTATTTTATACAGTGGCTTATACCATGAAACCATAACTAATCAATATAAATAATGAAAAACTACACGAATACTAAAGACGATATTCAGTATTGCTTTCGGCTTTCGTGACTCCGTTCACATCAATACGCCTTTCAAAGGGATTTAAATATATGAATTATTCGCCCGTTTCGACAGACTGACACATTAACATGTGTATTCTTTGTCTGTTGTGGTTGTTATGGGTTAACTTCACCAAATTCCAATTCACTTCTGCGCTAAGAATCAAAACCACTCCTTCCCAAGCACTTCCCCTCTCCACCGCAGACACACTATCATTCACACAACCAAACTCACATTCAACTTTGTCTTACTCAGTGGTAGTACTTCCAACTTTCTTTCAACAAACACTCTCCCAATCTCCTTCTTACCTACAACCGTACTAAATTCACGCAAATCCATTGTCCTAATTTTTATAATTTGGGGGTTTCGGGAAGTACAAATACTCCCCTCCCCCATTTTTCTTTGTATATGCTCCATGACAAAGTTTCTGGGGAAATCTTACAGAGGAGTGGGTCGCCACATCCCTACGCCTCATCAGTAGGCAGGAAGAAAACTAAGTAGTAGAGAAAGCAAGAGCGAGCTATGGGAGGTAGAGGACATTCAATCACCATTTAACCCTTAACGTCCGGTCCGCGGTCATAAACGGACCCAGGAAACCTCCGGGTGGTGTCGTACACCCGTGCCATGTGGTGACCGGACGAGATGAAGCACCGCTATTGCCAATGTCGGCATTTGCGAGCCCAATTTGGCGGGTTTTTTTTCACTTGGCTATACTTCACCACCATCCCTACAAATCACCATCGTCAGTCAGTGTGTTACTGACTGTAAACATGGATGGATGTGGATTAGATTTCTCGTGCGTGTTCGATTCTGTGGTGCGCCACGCGTACTTACAACACTGACTGCCACCCGCGCGGGCCACGTTCAGTTGTCGTCACAGCCACGCCACCTAAGCGAACACGGCCGCGCTCACACGAAAAAGTACCCTTCATTCCTCACTTACTTTCTCGGCAACGGAGAGTCGTAGAGAGCTGGGGTTGGTTTTATTGGAAAGAGGAAGAGTTGATGGTGCTAACAAGACCAAATTTAAGTTGTTCAGTATCGTAGTTTAGACGTACAGAGTAAGTGGAATAGAGCGATTTTGGAAAAATCGGCCAAAAGCGCCCGGCCACACAGTAGGGACAGTAAGACTAGCCCCGGACTGACAAAATGGCTATCCATAGTTTTCCCGTCGCGGAGGGGTTAATAGACCCACCCATCACCTTGCTTTTAATAATAACAAGTCTAAAAGGGTAAGAAATTACATGAGGGGCCAGTACATTTCCAATCAGGTTAAAAATACAGTATATTGGAGAAAGAGAGTTACAAGGAAAAGAAGTACCCTAGGAGACCTTATGATTCATACACAAAAGGTACCTGTGGGTTTAGTTGTGCAAGTAGGTGACTGTCATCGAATGTGTCATGTGAAACCATCAAGGAACACTCGCACAATGGCTTAAACACCTAGACGGTGGTTTAAGAATTTGTCTAATCTGGACTTGAACTGATCCACAGAGTTGCTGTTGACTACATCAGCAGGAAGCGCGTTCCAAGTACCGCAAATGCTGTATGTAAAGAATTTACCACACCGATCACGGTTGTATCGCTTCAGTTCAAGTTTGTAGCCATGATTCCTGGTTGTGCCTTCACTGAGTTGGAAAATGTCCCTGTAGTCTCCATTGCCAAAGCCTCGTAGTATTTTAAACACTTCGATAAGCTGACCACGCAGTCTCCGAGTTTCCAAAGAGAACAGGTTGAGTTTTACCAACCAATCTTCATTGCTCTTGTGTCTAAAGCCGCGGTCACACTGGTCAAAAAATGCTTGGATCCCATGGGAGAGTAGGATTTTCGCCTAACCTTGGAGAGTTTTGCTTGGAGATTTATAAGGTATCCCAACACGAGTAGGGTCGTTTGCTTCCAAGCCCAAGGTTAGAATGAAGGAACTTTAAAACTATTGTTAGTAAAAATATGTGATTGTACTTAACTTATTTTGAAAAATATTGACAAATAGTAAATAAATATATCAAATTAGCGTAAATTATACATAAATACCTTTTTTCTCGATAACAAAATTATCCTATAAACTTTGATTTGAGAACACTCTTGCTACCAATACAATGATACCAAGTTCAGAAGCTCTTGAAAATTCTCTCTTGACAATCCGTGATAGTCATAAAAACTACGTCCATCTTCTAGGCTCATCTCCTAAATTAGGTTGTCGTACACACTTTTCCTCTTTCTTGCCATCCATGGTTTTTTTTATCTAGTTTTCCGCGATACCTCTCAAGTTTGTATAAGATGCCAGATACTACCAGTTAGTAATCTATTGTTGACGTTCTTGGGCAAAATATTGACGAAAGTTGCATTCTTTCCATATACAGGTATATATTTTTTAATTCTATAAGATCCCTGAAGTTATAAATACTATTATACGTCATGTATGCGTTATTTAAAGCACATAATAGGACGTGACGAGTTGCCAGACGACGCTACTAAACCAAGGCGGTTGACTGAAAGACGATCAGTGTTGCCAGGTGCAGGGAAATTTATGTTTTAGGGAGTATTGAAGTCCACACATGGAGATTATAATTAAAGATTGTTCAAGAGTAAACAGGGAATTTTCTATCAGACGAAATACCAAAGAGTAAACAGGGAATAATTGAGGTAAAAAGGGAAATTCTGATGTTGAAGTTATAGGGAAATTTCGTCTAGCACTGCCAAACAGACCTGGCAACACTGAAGACAACAGTATCAAATATGGCGGCCTATATATTCAGCCAATCAGCGAGCAGCACAAAATTTAGGTGTCCAGTCTCTCTATATAGGGTATCTAGTTTGACCCACAGTCTCTTCACGTTATTTGTTTTCCGTTTTATGTGAGCGTAGGCTGCTGCAATTGTAAAAATAGTCATAGCTTCCAGCATGTTCCTCGTCCTCCATTGTGCACTACTCTTTGTAGCTTGATATCCTTGGACTGGGCTAATGATTCTACTTTCTGTAGTGTGACCAAAAACTTCCAAGGGACAGCATCCAACGCTGCTCTACACTTGGGTCTCCCAGGGTACAAATGGCCAGTGTAACCGTAGCTTAAGAGAGGGTATAAGTTTGGTTGCCCTGGCTTGCACTCGTTCCAATATCACGATATCCTTTCGGTAAGAGGGACTTCAGAACTGGACTGCATACTCCAGGTGCGGTCGGACAAGGGAATTGTACAGACAAAGTACTATTTCCTTGTTCCGGTATCCAAGCTGTCGCTTTATGTACCTTAACATCCTTTAGGCTTTCTTCTCTGCCTCAATACACTGCTTTGAGAACTTGAGGTCACTGGTGATAGTTACACCCAAGTCTTTCTCAGTATCAGTGCTTACGAGAGCATTGCCCTTAAGGGTATACTCTGTTCGGAGGTTTCTGTGGCCTATATGCATAACTTTGCATTTGTTCACGTTAAATGGCATTTGCCACGTGTCAGACCACTCCCCGATATTCCTAAGATCTTCTTGTAAGCGGGTAGTATTTCCTTCTTTCGCGACATTCATACCAAGCTTAGTAGCATCGGCGAATTTGGAAATCTTGGCAACCATGTCACCACCCATATCATTAACATAGATGATAAACAGTAATGGTCCCAGAACAGAGCCTTGGGGAACACCGCTAGTAACAGGAACCCACTCTGAAGCCTGTCCATTCACTACTACCTGCTGCCATCTGTCACTTAGCCAGTTCTCTATCCAATTTGCCACATTTCCGTCTATGCCCAGGACACGCACTTTCCGAAGGAGGCGGCGGTGGGGTACCTTATCAAAGGCTTTCTGAAAGTCTAAGTAGACAACATCGACCGCTTTATCATGATCATGCTCACTGAAAACAAAATGGAAGAATTCCACCAGATTTGTGAGGCATGACCGGTGCTGCCGGAACCCATGCTGGGAACCCCTCAGTAGCAAATTTGATTCTAAGTGTGCCGTTATTTTGTCCACCATGATGCTCTCCATGAGTTTACAGACTATCGAGGTTAAACTGATGGGTCTGTAATTAGACGGTTGGCATCTCCCTTCTTGAAGATAGGAGTCACCTCTGCCTCACACCAGTCTCTAGGAATGCATCCAGTCTGGAATACCCTGTTGAAGACCATGCACAGGTACCGTGATACTTCACCATGCACTTCTTTCAACACTTTAGGTAAGAACCTATCCGGACCGGGGGACTTGTTTGCCTTTAATTCGATTATTTTTCTCTCAATTTTTTCTCGGGTGAAGACCATTGACTCCAACTTCTCACTGGAGGAGTCCAAAGGTTCGGGAATGAGACCACTCTCCTCAGAGAACACTGAAGAGAAGTACTCATTTAAGAGGTTAGCATTTTCTGTATCAGAGTGCATCAATGCTCCATCCTCATTCACCAAGGGACCGATCCTGCTTAGCCGCCCTTATTTTGGACTTCACATTTCGATTCAGTCTTCTATGATCGTCAAAGTCCCCAGATGTCTTCGCTCGACGGTACGCTATTCTCCTCTCCCTTAGTAGGTTACGGATTTCCCGATTAAACCACTTTGGTTGAATGAACTTCTGACCTGTTCCCTTCAGAGGAATAAAGTGTGACTGAAGCTCCATGAAGGAAGACAAGATTGACCCCCACAGATCATTAGCACTCTCTCCCTCCTCTTGTTCCATTTCAGCACGCCTTCACGAAGACCTACAAAGTTCGCTCTCCCCATGTCTAATTTTCTGTGCACCGGGGTCACGATCTCCATATTACGGACCTTAACTGAAAATCTTATAAGCTTGTGGTCGCTTCCACCTATTTCTTCATTTACAGAGAGGTCTTGAATGACATCATCCTCGGAGGTGAGGACCAAGTCGAGTATGTTAGCACCTCTTGTTGGCTCCCTTACCCATTGACTGAGGAATTCATCATTTACAAACTCCAAGAGTGGTGTGTTCTCGGCAGAGGGCTCTCTGGTTTCCCAGTCAACATGTGTGTTGAAGTCCCCCATAAGGATGCACACCCTGCCATCCACTAGTTCACCCAGTAACTGGTATAGGTCCCTGTCCATCTCACTGAGTTGTCCAGGGGGTCTATAAAGCAGCAGGGTTCTGTATTTTGCAGTGCCTATTTCTAGGTCAACTCCAAGGAGCTTGTGGTTCGATGTGATGTTGCAGGTCATCGATTTGATGGAGTTCTTTACATACAACAGCACACCACCACCCTCTCTGTCTTCTCTATCTTTGTGGAAGAGTTGGTAGCCTGGAATCACGAATTCCCCTTCACGATCTCTGTCTGAGGCTCTCAACCATGACTCCGTTATAGCCACCATCTCGGGTTCCTCTGTCGCAATGAGGGCCCGCAGTTCCAAAAACTTGTTTCGGATGGACCTGGCGTTGAACAATAGAACCTTTAAGAAACCCCAACTGCAGGGCTCCCTATTCTCTTCCGTTTCCCGGTTTGGTCACTGTCTTGGTAGTGCTAGGGATATCCTTCTTCAGGATCTCGGCGAATGTCTTCTCTGGGGTCACTCTAGCATAGCTGTGAGGGCTCTCCTCTACACTCGGTCGAGTGCTCCTGAGACATCGTCGGACAGCGTCTTCTATTAATTTGGAAAGGACTTCTTTCCCCTTTGGTGAGAGATGTGTGCCATCTCTCTGGTAGAGGTCGTCTCTACCAAAGAATGAGGTGTAGGGGTCCACAAAGAACACCCCTCAGCAGTACACAAATCAGCCAGGAGCTGATTTACTGCAATGTTCTTTGACAGAGCAGTCCCTGAAGGCCCTCTCCTTGGGAGTATGCCAACAACTACCCTTCTGCGGGTTTTTAACTCACAGTCATCTACTGCACCGAGCACATCCGAGAGGACAGAAAGAGAGAGAGAGAGAAAGATGACCATTAAATTACTAACCCTATGCCATTACGAGAGTGCTAAAACTGGGCAGCGCATTGCATCTCTTATAATACAGGGTGTCTTTTCCCATATAGATCCTGTCATTCATTTCCTCATAGTACACTTACTAATCATTGTAAAAAGCTCATTATGGTCTTGTTTTAAAGCATGGGAGTTGTACTTTGTCATGGTATTTAAAAATTAGCAATAAACGCAAAGTATAATGCAATAACTGTGAGTATAATGTTCATTGACGAGGAAACATTTAACAACCTACCATAAAAATATGTAAAACAAACATGATTAAATATAGAATAATTTTGAATGCTCTAATGTTTAGCCAAATAAACTTCTTTATCATTCATACATTATGATTTATGGTACTTATGAATAGAAATTGGTAAAAAAAAATTACCAAAATGCAGAACATATTTTTCTATTTTCCATTCGTTCACCACTTACATGATGTATGTATTCACTGAGAGTGGCTTAGAAGGAGTGCAGGGCTAGAAGTGGCCTCTACCAACTCCCAACACTCCCTTTGCTCTAAACCTCGTCATCAAACACAATGGGGAATTTCTGGAACTAATCCGCTAGATGTCTCTGCTGTGCAGTCAGTTCATGCGACATGAGCTAAAATATTGTTTTTTTTAAATCCCATCAGCATACAAATGCATAAAACCTTGATCATTATGATACTTTCGAAATCCTGCATTGACTTTTTATTTATACCCTGTATGTAAATTTTGAGATATGTTGGTTAAATTAGATTTTTTTTTTTCATGATTATCGAGCTTCGGCTGTCGATATATACCAAGGCTAAAAACTATTTATGTGGACAATACAAATAAATATGATTAAGACTGTACTACATACCCAGTAACATGGTAATATATAGATATAGTTATTTTTGTGGAGATATTAGCATCTCCTTCACCAAGTGAGCGACAAGGCAAAAGTAGCTGAGCGAGACTCAGCGAGTTGGAACCAAAACAAACATCTGAGAGCCTGTCTAGCATCTGCCTGAGACTGAGAGTCCTCACTCCTCAATTCCTCAACAATCAACTTTATCAACCATGCCATCATCGTGTTGTGTCCCTCAATATGTTAATAGACATGTTTGTTTTGCTTTGATTCCCTCCATGATTCGACTACTTCGCCAGCACATTCGAGTTGCCTATTCTCAATTGAAATATGTATTTCAATAAACCAGGGGTGGGATCTTCAAAGCTTCGTAAGCGCAGTTACGATTATCGTAGCGCCATATTTGTTTGTAAGGTGTTCGTAAACGCTAAGAACGTATTTTCAAAGCTTCGTAAGCGAGTTTTCGGACGCCATTATGCACCATATTTGTTCGTAGCGCTATGAAAACAGAAAAGCACTCGTAAGGCTCATAGCAGGGTCGTGTAGTCGATAAACAACTCGTAAATAGTGAGATTTGAGTTTATTTACACTTGGCGCGGCTGACACAGACGACATAATGGTTGTTGTTGTTGTCACTTATCGGTAAATATAAACAAGAGAAGGAGATTCAGCAGCTTAGGAGAATGGAGCTGCAAGTGTCAATTTAAACTGATGCACTGTGAAATAGAAAGTTACAAATATTTGTTGTGTGTATCATTACCTTTGGAGTGTTTAATTAAGAATAATAGGATATAATGGTGACTTGCTAATTGCAGGAAATTGACTTCCATTTACCTGCAAGCAAAGCAGAAATTCTTCATTGCATAGTTAGACCTAATTTAATCCATGAAGTATGAGTCTTTAATCCATATATAGTCCTTTGTATGAAGTGGATATTCTTTAGGATGATAAACTTTTTGATTTATTGACTTTCTAATGAAAATATTACAAGCACATTAATGTGATGTGTGAGCTGGTAACATTTAAATAACTGTAATTATATACTTACTGATACATACTGGAGATGTATAAAAGGTTGACCATATTCCAGAATCTACGGCAAAATTATGTCTCAGAATTAACTATTGCAAATATTATCATGTAAGTTTCAATAACAAATACCGTACATGAATCTTTCTTACCAACTCAATTAATTTTATTGAACAGTATAATTTAATAGATAATAATAATATTCACCTGTTTTCATATAACATAAGACTTGTCTTTTTCTAAAATAAATTCTTTTCAACAGCTAATAACAAATATGTGATTGGTATTGGTTTTTCTTAATGTTTTAATTATAGACTATAAAAAAACATACATTTTATTTACATATGACACCTGTAAAGTTTACAGAAATCCATGATTCCTCCCTAGCTATTTGTACTATTAGTTTCCTGCATAATTACAGTTCATTACATCATATATACCTGAGTTTTTAAAAACCTGCAAATTTATGATATTGGAAAGCTGTTTGAACTCATGTACTTTCCAACAATTACTGATAAAAAAATATACCAATTCCGTAATGACTACAGCAGTACTTGTTTGTCACTCTTCACATTGCTTGGACATATCACAGATATGGCAGAGAAATTATTAAAATACAAGATTAAAGCCACAGTACAGTATAAGTATATCCTTATAGTTAATCTCCGAACCTTGATATGTAAATGAAAATAACACAATAATGATTCAAGTACCAGTAATCTCACCTTCATTAATACTATTGGCCAAAGATAAAAATGCATGAAAAAAAGTTGATTTTACTGAAAAAATAACAAATCTAACATGAAATGTGAATGCTAAAAGCTATATTTGAAAGATAAAATATATAATGAAAGTAAATAACATAATTTCTTAAAAAAACATAAGCAGAAGTTAACAATACTTTAGATTGAAACCTACACACAAACCACACAACTAAAACCATACATGCACTATAATAACTCTGTCACAAAATATAACACAACTTAAACTACACTAATTATTAAAAAAAAAAGACACGTGAAAACAAATCACCTTTTCTCGATTGCCTTTTTAATGTTCACCAAAGTTTCTGATATTTTGGTTATTTTTTTCTGCAAGATCCATCCAAATATCCCTTATAGTTTTATGGAAAACTAGTATATCCTATCTGGAGGTAGCGTAGCTTCTAGATAAGCTATCACACCTCTAGCAGACCTAGAGGAAGGGTGACTTGAGGCTACAGAGCTGTGGTATGAATGCTCCTCACTTGGTAGAGGTTTTACCAGCTTCGGCAAGCTGTCGCCAATCAAAGCCTCACAGTCTTCCACTGTAACTGGCCCAAAGTCCTGCCAACTTGGCCCAGGTGTAGGTGAAGGGACCCTTGATGGCAGTCCTTGGTTAGGTGTAGGTGAAGGGACCCTTAATGGCAGTCCTTGGTTAGGTGTAGGTGAAGGGGCCCTTGATGGCAGTCTTGGGTCAGCCACATCACCTTCATCCAAGTCTTCTTCAGCAGCTGAGAAATTATGAAAATTAGCAACTTTCATATAATTTTAGAGAAATATTAAGGATTATCATTATGAATTAATATTGTAAAGTCATACCTAAGGAAAGCAGTATATAATTAGTCATACATATAAGTACAGCAGCAGTACTGCAATTATTTACTTAATTAAAGTACTCGTATGATACATATGGAATCCAACAAAGCATCACAAATTTAGTTTTGATTAATATGGCTCCAATTTTTAAGACTATATGAACTGCTAACAGGAGTTATTTATATGATAAACAAAATATGAAAAATCACTATGTACTTGACCCTTGTCAATAAAATCTGTCTTTCAATAAAAATATTTGAAGTATAAGTTATTAAATTGCACTTGCCAGATTTCACTACATATTGTATAATTCTGCCTGTTACTTGGTAATGGCAGTCAACTGTAACTTATAGATTTTGATATTATCATAGAAATTACTGTAGGTAGGTTTAAAAGAACTAAAACAGTGACAGTAGAAGTTAAAAGAATATAATGTCCTCCCAGTCAATGTCTTTGATTTATTTTCATGACAACCATGCAGCTGCCAGTAAACTTTTTGTATTATGCTGTTTGTTCTTAACCCCTGCAGACCGGGAGGGGGGGTCCCTGCCTCGACATTTCTACCCTGCAGCTAGCGTCAAAATTCCTCAATTTGCCCTATATTCACAACGCTCACACTCTTAACCTATATAGTGTACTGACTTCAAAATTGTTCCATCCTTACCTTCAACTCTTCCTCTTTCCAATGGTACCATCGGAAGGGCTGTACGATGAATAGTTGTGGAGATAGGGCGAGTTTAAGTAGACCATGTCTGCGCGCGAATCTGCAGTGTGTCTGTGTCTACGCGCGGGATAGACTCGACCACAGCTTAGTGTTCCGTTTCCCGCGTAACTCCCTTGTCAACTCACTCGTATTACTACTATTATGTATCGTATGTCATGATTTCAAAACTAAAAATTGTATGAACACTTGTAGGAATATATCATCGTGTAACTGTCACTTAGAAAATGATAAACAAACCGACTTGTACCGTAGGAAACACGTATATTTACTATTAATTGTGCCTGTATGGGCGTGTTTTGTGGTGTTATTTTCTTATTACTACCCCATTATGTATCGTGTGTCATGATCTATACACTAAATAATAATTTGTAACCTTGTAGGAATATCATGGTGTCACTCACGTACATATATTCACTATGGTATTGTCTTACGATCGTTAGAGCACAAATTCGGACAAGGGTAAATACTTAAAAATCGCCCAGCCATTGTGGGGTCCCAGAATCGACTGAGTGGGTAGCGAATCGATATTGTGAGTGTATTTTCTCGCCCAACGACAAGAAAAACTAGCCCTACATGGCGCGAAATAGCGCTAAATCGCTGTGACGGTATATGTTGTGACCCGGTTTCTACCGTAAGACGGTCTATCCCCATTGGGGTGGGAAAACATTCAGTTATAAAATAATATTAATTTCAGTATAAAAAAATGTTAACAGGCAAACCCGTCATCAGAAAGGCAAAGGTTTAACAAGTTGCAATGTCATACCTTCGTGGCAGCTCCCTTGAGAGTGTCCATCTTCACCAAGATATTGGCAAGGCGTACCCAGCAGTACAGTGTTGGTGCCAGTACAAACGTTCCAAAGACACCAAAGCGCATCACTTCCCACGTATTAAATTTCTCTCTGTTGGGGTCCAAGAATTGCTGGGTGATGTTGCTGGCAGGGAAAATGAGGGAGAAGGTGAACATGCCACGGGTGACTGGGTATCGCCTCATCAATATCCAAACCCGCCTCGCTGTCATCAACATCAGTCTGGATGTGTTGTGCTGTTGATCGAGATTGATTTAATAATGAAAGAAGACCACCACAGGCCTGGCAGACCCTGCAGGTATAGTAGGATGATGGAAATGGTAATGAGAGGTGGGATGGCAAAACATATTTAACACTTCCCATTTAATTCAGGCCTTGTAGATAACTTAATATATGTAGTAATGAATAACAGAAACCTGGGACAACATTGTGGTCATCAATAAGGGACTGGGTATAAAATGAAGTGGAGGTTAGTGAATAACAGAAGCCTGGGAAACATTAAGGCAGTATTCAATGAGGGATGGACTTTATAATGTAGAAGTGGATGCAATTATTTCTATTTTAAATTAAGAGTCTATTGCAGTGCATTTTTTTATCCTGGCAAATATGCACCGACCTCTTTTAATAGCAAGAGATGTACCGTATGTATTGGGTACAGTGTATTTCAGTGTTTATAAATTCAGATGGCCTGTACAATATTGCATGATTTTTATCCTGGTGAAAGTGACCTAAGTCCTATGACCTAAAATGCACATATAGCATAAATTACAGTGTTTATAGGGTAATGATTATGTGTAGGCCTACAGCATTTAAAGCTTCTGATAAAAACAAGTATTCATGTAGAATATATATATCTCATAAAGTAATTTAAACATTGCTTTACACTGGTTTAGTAGATAACAGCAGTGTCACAGATTTCATTTAGATTTACATGGATAATATGCATTTCCACAATTTTTTAAAATTATAATTACTGTATGCAATAATTATCAATGTATGATTGTAACTAGAGTTTTAAGGAATGGGTGGTAAACATAATTAAAACAATTTATCTTCAATATGAAATTTCATTAATGTACTTATCACTTCTCTTCTCTCTCTTTTGCATGAAGGAGGAAGCAATCGAAGGTTTGTTTACAATTTGTCATACGTCTGGCACACCGAGAAGGCAACTCAGGCTATGATTGGCTCTAATTTCTCCTATGGCATATACCAAGGATGATAGACTATAAAGGATAGTCCACTAGACACTTGTTTTCCCACACTGCACCGCGGTAGTGACGTCACACATGTAAACAAACCTGGCCTGGATCACACAGTCTATAGCCCAGGTTAAAGTGTACGTGAAGAGTGAGTGTCTGTGGTATATTATGGGTATTTGTGCAGTGTACGATTGTAATAAGGGCACTAGACATTCAAAAGGAGACGGGGTGAAGCTCTATCGGTTTCCAAGAGACCAAGAGAAAGCCAAGAGGTGGGTATGGGCCTGCAAAAGAAAGGACAAATTTAATGTTGAATCGGCCCGAGTATGCTCGGTACACTTTAAGGGAACGGACTACGTCCCAAGAGATAGATTGCAAGGATGTTTTGGAACTCCAAAGATCAGAACGTTGCAACATTGGGCTGTACCGACTCTGCATCTTCCAAATTCTATTCGTGAACCAGGTATGTTGAAATCTATCAGAGGCCTAACAGTAACCCTCAGCTATTTGCTTATTCTGTACATATTTTTAACTTTACCCCATCTTATTGTATTCTACTGTACAGTATGTAGGTTAGATTAGGCCAAGTCTATCTAATGTTGTTAGCAATGTAGCCTGATACTGACTGCATCCCCTAACAGTAATAACTTAACCTTGGAATATCTAAGTAGACTACAGCTTTTAATGCTCTATACCCAACAATTTCTCTTCCTCATTATTGTTTATGGGGTAGGGTGGGATATATATTTAAAAGTAAAGTATTTGTGGTGGATCTAATACTTTCAAACTATCATTCAATGGCCTAATGTAGGTTACAGTAGTAGGAAGTAGTGATAGAAATTCAGTAGTTTTTCTAATGTGGATATTTGGTCCATATATGCAATCATGATTTTAACGATGGATTTTGATTAGATCTGGAGCTGTAACATTCATTTCATTTTCAGCTGGTATGGAGGCTCGCCGAGACACTAGTCAGCAGACGTAGACGGCTACTGGTACCAGTACTTAAAGAGGGTCTGCTCGATGAAAGAAACGGTGAGATTTTTTGTTTTCTTCATAAAAATGACTGTGTACCGACTCTGCACCTTCCAAATTCTATTCGTGAACCAGGTATGTTGAAGTCTATCAGTATTAGATGGTATCAGACCTACCCTGTACTTCATAGTTTCACAATACGGTAATTATGAAACAGGTGTATATTAAGAGTAGGGCTGGATAATGCATATGAAATGTATATGAAAATAATGGAAGGGCCAATTATTTATATATTCTTTTCTTTTGTATATGCAAATAAGTGTAATGTGACTCTAAACATCAATTCCTTCACAGATAATGCACCAGAAATGGAGCTAGATGCTGCTATTCCTCAACCACAAGAAGAAGCCAGAGGTGATGATGCACATGAAACACAAGAGGGTCTGCTCAATGAAGGAAATGGTGAGATTTTTTCTTTGAGGTGTCTGGCAATAGCTAGATAAATAGATAGACAAAATATAAAAACTTCCTTAATAGCACTAGATAACAAATATTGAAAATACCAGATACATAATCTTGAAATAGTCTCATTGTTTTCCCCAGGTCTTTTTATTTATATGAGGTAAATTTAACCCATGACGAATATGAAAATTTGATGGAAGAGTTATAACCTACAGCTATCTATATCTATCTATCTAGCCTACATAATTTATTCTTATTTGTGTCCAGTACTTTATATATAACCAAGTATCATCTGATTATATGCCTCTAACATCAATTCCTCCACAGATGATACACCAGAAGTGGTTAATGGTACAGTCCAGCCAGCACAAGATGATTCCACAGATGCACCTAATTCATTCTCAACTGCAGTATGTTGGTCGTGCTGTATTTGCATTCCCAGACATGATCAGTTGAAAAGTGAGCTCGTTTAATCTGAAAAGTGCTAATGCAATACTTTCTGAAAAAATAAATGAACTGAAAAATAACGATACCAATCTTAGAAATGCTTATTTACTATTACAAGATGATAGCACCAAAAAATGTGACAAATTACAGAAAAAAATAACAAAAGTAGAACTTGAAGGTGAAAATTTAAGGAAAATTAACATTCACCTCCAAGAGTTGGTCACCAAATATGAACAGCAGAATAGTAAAATAAATATTGAAAAAAATGTTATTGAAGAGTATGATAAAGTAACTGCTCGGATGAAAGATGTTCTCTCTACGTATTTCACTGAAACACAACTAGATTTCTTCCTAACCAGCATACCTATTAGGAAGTGGTCAAATGATGACATTGCTCGTGCCCTTACTTTTAGGGCTATTAGTCCTAATGGGTACAAGCATGTAAGAGAACAGATGAAACTACCTTTCCCAAGTGCATCGACCTTAAAACGATGGACTAAAGGACACATTTTCCAAGAGGGCTTATTGGACATAGTTTTGAATCTCATGAAGGGAAAGAGTGAAAGTATGACAAAAGCCGAATGTGCCTGTGTTTTATCCTTTGATGAGATGAAGGTAACAGAGTCATGGGAATTTAGGCAGATTGATGAATCTGTTATGTCACAATATAAGTATGTTCAGGTACTCATCGTGAGAGGGATCATTGGATGCTGGAAGCAGATTGTGTACTTCAATTATGACACGAAAATTATCCATGATTTAATACAAAAAATTATAATTGCTGTGGAGGAAAGTGGATATGAAGTGCATGCTACAGTTTGTGACATGGGAAGTACAAATTCCAAGATGCTGAAAGACATTGGAATCAGTTAAAATCATAACACATTCCTAAACCCATATGATAATATGCTTTCCTTGATGTTCCACACCTGATTAAACTTGTCCGTAACCACTTCCTAGACACATACTGGCATTCCGATGGAAGTAGCTAAATACTACGTTCGCTGCAGAATTTATTTTAGTATTAAGCAGCTTAATAATACACTAAAAAATAAAAACCCGTACAAGAAAATGAAAAAAATAATAAATTAGTGCAACGAGCACAAATCTTTATCCAAACTCAAATTTGGCGGTTTACCTCGGTCTGATGTTTGGATAATTTGATAATTAACTAATATATAAATTGCCTTCCAGAAATATTTATTGCATTTTTATCTTATGCCTTGAAGGGTGTTTTAGGGAATATTGTGGAACATCCCTGCGAGAAGGAAAGTATTTTTGAATAATCTTATCCAAGACTTGGATTTTAGTGGAGCACCCTAGTCTGAGGCTTGGATAATCAACTAATATATAAATTGCCTTCCAGAAATATTTATTGCATTTTTTAAGTTTATTTATGCAATTTCCAAACTTGTACAATTCCACAGTGATTATACTCATGGACTAACTGAGATACTACAGTACAGTAGTATATAAATTCTAATAGCAATATAGTTCTACAGTAGTATATAAATTCTAATAGCAATATAGTTTAGATAGGCTAATTCGAGGATATTTGTCTTGCATTATTGTATAACCTTATCCAAGACTCGGATTGCAGCAGTTTACTTTGATTTGAGGCTCGGATAATTAACTAATACTGTATATAAATTGCCTTCCAGAAATAGTTATTGTGTTTTTCTTACATACCATGTAACAATTACACAATGTATTACATACACCACACTAATATCTTGCTTAAATGTGTACAAATTGTACTAAGAAGGAATCACCAGGTTGTTCATTCTTGCTACAGAGTTTCTCCTAAAATTAAAAGTTAACGTAAATGTTGGAGTTTTTCACTCATTGGTAAATGTGAATACGCACCTGGTGATAGTCATTGACACATACAAGAGTGAATGAAGTGTGGATGAATTCATTAGTGTAATTATTGATTATTGCTATATTAGCTAGCAATTCTAAATGTGTATGGAAGTGTATCTGTGTGGTAATTAATTTATTAATTGGTGGTGCATGATTGAATTTAATAAATATAGTAAAGTTATTGTAAATTGGTTTTCGTACTCCCTTACAATTCTGCTAATACAGTACTAGAATAAATGTATATATAACGAAAGGACCCATAAAAATACATTTATGTTGACGGAAGTTGGGAAGCAATTAAAGGTTAAAGGTGCATTCTTCTGACCTAACTGATACATTCCTCTAACCTAATCAGGGTATTTTTCGGACCTATGCAGGGCATAGGTGGGGCAGTTGGAAATACTAAAATAGGTATTATTAAACACAACCTATTGTCAGTAAATCAAGACCCTATTATCAATGCCAAGTAGTACTGTAGGCCTACTTCTGGCGAGTAGCTATACGATGCGTCAGTGGAAGAGATCTTTCCTGGCTTCTCTGGATATATATTGATGACAACACACTACAAACACAATTACTTCAAATTATAATAATCAATTTAAACTGTGTGGAATATAAAGACACCAAAGATTAGTAATTATTGTACAAATATGGTGCATTCTTCTGACCTAATCAGGGTTTTATTCGGATCAAATTCTTCGGACCTATTCAGGGAAATTTTCGGAAGTGGGGCAGTTGGAAATACTAAAATAGGTATTATTAAACACAACCTATTGTCAGTCTAAATCAAGACCCTATTATCAATGCTCTAGAGTAGCCAATACCAAGTACATTGGTACATTACTGTAGACCTACTTCTGGCGAGTATAGTATACGACACACCAGTGGAAAGAGATCTTTCCTGGCTTCACTGAATATCTATTGATGACAACACACTACAAACACATTTACTGTACTTTAAGTTATAATGATCAATTTTAATTGTGTGGAATACAAAGACACCAAAGATTAGTAATTATTGTACAAATATGGGTTTAGAGATGCGAACGCGACGATATCAATCTTGGTCGTGAAAGGCCTCCAGTTTTATAGTCCATTATTCTATTTCAACAACTAATGTCAAGTTCTACAATTGCCATTATATTAGTATGCTTTTTATCTTTATAACCTACCAAGGTGCAGCTACCAAGAAACTCATTATTTCGATTAATATCAGCTGATATAATCTTTATGCCTCATACTTTACCTAGTAAGCGGGCAAGGTTTGTGCTGCAGCTAGCGACTGAGCCTCCTGTGACATCACGGATATCTACGACGTCATCACTGTGACGTTGCAGTAGACCATCCTTTATAGTATATTATCCTTGGCATATACCCAGTCAAACTTGGGGAATATGCAGCCCAGACATCTTTTTGTTAACCATAACGTAATATTATCATAGAAAAATTGTGAGAATTGTGGAAAACCAGCTACACTGTCGGTATGTAAATGTTGTTATTAGTAGTTATTAATGTTGCTTATGAATATTTTCACATATTATTAACGTAAACGATCACCTCTTACAATACGAATACGAACGCCAAACTGAAATTCCCAAGATCTATGGGTTTCTCCCTAGATTTTGGGAAATTTTGCAAGATAATACCTATCTGTCTACGTTAGAGTAGACCAAGGTTGCCTCCGAAGGTTGTTAGGGTTAGGACCGAAGGTTGTTAGGGTTAAGACCGAAGGTTGTTAGGGTTAGGACCGAAGGTTGTTAGAGTTAGGACCGAAGGTTATTAGGGTTAGGATCGAAGGTTGTTAAGGTTAGGACCAAAGGTTGTTAGGGTTAGGTCTGGGTTAGGTCTAGGTTAGGTTAGGTCAGGTCAGGTCAGGTTGGTTAGAGTGGCTGTAAAACTTGGCTCGGGTTTCCCATTTTTCATCATTTATGCTTCTAAAAAAGTGGAAAATCCGAGCGAAGTTTGGTCAAAACTTGGCTCGGGTTTTCCATTTTCGACATTTATGTAGTTCAGCAAATCAGTTTCCAGGTGAAATAAGCTAATTTACATGTTTTCCCCCACCCAAAACCCTGAATTCCCTATGCTCTCCCCAAAGATTGTAGGAGTAAGAGGGGGATATGAAAACTAACAAAATGCATCATTTCCGAGAATATTTGGATACAAAAACAATGAAATAAAGCCCATTCTAGGCATTTCACACACACAAAAAAAAAACTTGGAGGCGCAATTGTAAATTTTTACGGGGAAATTTTGTCAAGCAGACATGGCAACACTGGTTCCAAGATCACCGCCAATGTTTACATTCCGCCCCCATATCTTATTTTGCTCATTATCATAATTTACTGTGGTCCTGATTCGGTTGGGTTAGGTCAGACTAATTCTATTTAATGCGCTGTAATATTTTTCCGACGAATCTAGTTCAAATATGGTGAAAATTAAAAGTTTATGGAGATTGGGTTGGGTGGGCGTGGGGGGGGTCATATCTCCCAAAACATTAAAATGCGACAGTCTTGAAGAATAAATGTGTTAAAAAAACACTATAAAACATTGCAATCAGAAAACCCTCAGTCGAAACCAGATTATAGTCCAACACTTGACTATTACCTAATACCCTTATATTTACTCTCTTATTACCTGTCTGTGTGTGTGTGTATGTGTTACCTCTCTCTCTCAAAAATGGAATAATATTAGGAATGAGAGGCCAGAGAGGGTCACTTGCTCCTGCTGTTATAGGTACCCGGGTGTTTATTCCATCCAGGGTTGGCCTTTGTTTACATTATCGTCGTCGTTCACTTGTTATAATTTATTATGATTTTGCTCTTGCTCTTGCTGTTACAGGTACCCCGGGTGTTTATTCCAGGGTTGGCCTTCGTATCGGCAGCTCCTGTAAATAGAAATCAGAAAAAAAAATACAATACCACGCATATCTATTCACTTTCTACATCTTGCATACCACATTTTCTCCAAGAATTCTTTCACAACACCAATCATATCATCTGTGCTCTGCTCACACAAACCTAGCAGTAATATCATCTATTCTCTCCCTGTTAATTCCATTCCATCACATTCCATTTCAGTCAAAATGATCTGCATCATCTCTGTTCTGTCTCTCTCATACTTCTCACATCCCAGCATCACATGTTCTACCGTTTCATCCTCTCCTGTGTCACACATCTGGTATACCTTGCTTCGGGATTCAGACCATTTATAACTTCTTGCATTCACCTCCATACATTGTGCTCTGGCTCGAAAGAGTAGATCACCACCCAGACTTCCCTCATACCACTTCACATACTCTGGACATTCTTTCTCCTTATACCATACAAGAGTTTCTTTTTGTTCCATTTCATTTTTCCACTTTCTTAACCACAGGCATGACTTAGTGACAGTGTCAGTAGCACTTTTTTAACGGCACACACACAAAAAATGTAATATTATTATTATTATTACAAAATAATTGGGGTTTTAGATTTACCTTATTAGGTATTATTTTTAAGGGGATAGCACACTTACAACCCACCCTGCACCTTTAACTATAACTCTCATTATTTCATTTACCTACAGTTTGCCTTGACAAACCTAAACTGTCTGTTAAAGTTACTCTTACAAACCATTTCATCCATCAACACAATATAACATGCTATGTATAGCTAAAACTTTATCTGAATTACCTCCAACAACAGCAACATAGCCATACCCCATGGTTCAGCTTGCTTAGGAATGACACTATCTATCTTTCTATCAATAGCTCTGACACCTCGTTCCCTCCGGAAACTCCATCCAAGGGGGTGACCACAGCAGAAGTGTCTCCAGTTTTCCCTGTTCCAACACTCCCTCCTTACTTAGTCAAGCCCTCCTCTGCCCCTCATGTTTCACTCCTTTACATATTCTTCCACTCTGTTCCAACACTCCCTCCTTACTTAATCCATTCTTCCTTTGCCCCTCATGTTTCTCTCCTTTACATACTCGTCCACTCTGTTCCAACACTCCCTCCTTTCTTGGTCCATTCTTCCTCAGTCCCTCATGTTTCTCTCCTTTACATATACTCTTCCACTCTGTTCCAGTGCTTCCAGAGCTTGAAATATTTTTCAAGATCTTGAAATATCAACCCTAACCTTGAAAGCTTGAAAGAAAAAATGAGAACATGTGAAATCTGGAAAAAATAATTAAAAGCACCAATTAAATTTCAAAGAGAGACAGAGAGAGAGCGATGAGGGAAGGTTATTAAAATAATGCTAGGTAGCGTAGGTAGCGTGACTGGCGTTCTCTGGCAACTTTGGTGTTTCTAAAGCGGCGGAATAAAAAGCGATTCAACTCTCACTGGAGGTAAGGTTTATTCCCTGAGCGACGGGGTGACAATGAAAATACACTCTATCTCAGTGGTTCTTAACCCCTGGGTCGCGACCCAAATTTGGGTCGCCAAGCCATTTCATTGGGTCGCCAAGGGTTTGTAAAAAATTATTATTATTTTCCCATTAGTAATATATTATTATTATAATTGTTTATACTGTAAGTATAATTCATGATGCAATATTATAGGATTCTAAGCAGACGATGATTAAAGAAAATTTATTTTGATTTTTTTTTTCCACAGGAGTAAATCATTGTCTAATTATCCATTTTAATTTTATAGCAAGTATATGTTATTTGTTTATTTTCTTACGGATCACTGTTATTCAGATGTGTTACTTGTATTAATTAATATATACCTCAACATGTAATTTTGTTTCTGTAACACGTTTTTAGAAGCATAATCATATATATAAAGACAATTTATATGGGGGTTTGGGTCGCTATGGTTGATTTGGGCAAGATTTTGGGTCGCTGTCAATAAAGGTTAAGAACCACTGCTCTATCTGTCCGGGGCGCATATTGGCCAACTGTACTCCATTCCCGCACCAATGGTGAAAACTAGAGACCCTATAGAAAGAGAGACTGGACAGCCGCCATCTTGGTGATCACGGAGAAATTTTGTCGCTCTCTCTATTTACTATAGACATGAGCGACACGTTGCCAGATACCACCAGTCAGTTTATAATTGTTTGCCAATTATTGATGACTTTTAAGTATTTTTAACTCTGTGTTTGCACTAGGTGATGTCGTTTTATGATATAAATATGTAGCAATATGGTATATAGCTCTAAACATTATGTAGGTTAATATCGAAGCATATAAAGATGGGTGTCATTGGGTGAGGGAGTTTGCAGACGACGTTAGAGTCGGTTAGACAGACGAACGTCGAATGATTACATATTTTATAGTTCAGCGAATAAAAACACTAAAAGTGGATACTTGTTACAATATTCATGTAACATTATCACATCTCATTCATATACTTAATTAAAAGTACCAATTATCATCATTGTATCTACTTTCATAATGAGTCACGTAATAGTGAACAATGTGTTATTTCTCCATACGAGGAAAAAACTAATTCTATATACCAGTTTAAGTAGATTAGATTACTTTAACTTTTATATTACGGTGAGTTAAGCATCTCTGCAGGACACGTAACCACGCTGCTGATTATTATGACAATATACGGCTAAGGGTATCGATCGTACGTTTTTTTAAATATTTGGAAATAATCATTGAACCATTTTCAGTCATTATTTTTGCTTTAATTATCGTATAATATTATCAACTTGCGAGGTATCAAACTTGGATGGTATTAGGTCAAGTAAAAGCTGCATAGGCTATGTAATTTTTTTTAATTCATGATACAATAATAATCTCACTACAAAAGTTCCATTACTACAATTTACATACTGGTTGCATTATTTTATTAATTAAGAGCATCACAGTCATTATTTTAGGAGAATATTAGTCTCCTCCTGTGTATATTAAAGTATGGTGAATCATTGTATTAATGGATAAACTACAAATAAAATGAATATATTAGCCTGGCTGAGTCTATGATTTTCATTGGCTGACCAGTTCGCTCTTCGGACCTTATTTTCCCAAATTTTTCTTCTCTCAGCATCTCTTGGGAACCGAAACAGACGCATATGAGGTCCATTTTTGTTCTGACATCCATATACAGAACACCCAACCATATTATCTACCAAAAAAGCACCATTAAAACAACCATAACACACCATATTTAGCACCAGCTACCAGACGGATTCGTCACCATTGTCATTCGACGCAAGTGGCGTTTTTTACGGAAGCAGTCATATATATATATATATATGTGTAAAGATTGTTATACAACAAAAATCTTCATTTGTTCTAATAAAAATGTACCTAATTAACTATAACAATATAATATCAGGCAATTAATCACATTCCTCAGTATGTGGCGAGATATTCTGTGTGACAAATCCGCAGGTGACCTGTATCTATTATTTTGGTGGATGAACCAAGATGGCGCCGGTCAAACCAACCAATCATCGAGCAGCAAAAATTGTTGAGTGTCCAGACTCTCTTTCTATAGGGTCTCTAGTGAAAACGGCTGGTCCAGACGATTTGAAGGGATAACTTGTTTTAAACATCGCAACTCGCTTACACACTGCTCCATAATAAATTATGGTTTGCATAATAATAATAATAATAATAATAAACGGTTTATTGATTTGGCAGCCAAAAAGCTGAAAATACATAATAAATTAGTGATTAATCATGAATGGGAATTACAATTACAATTGAAACATCTCTTAAAGTACACAATACATAATAAATTGATGATTTCTCTTGGATGGGAATTACAACGGAAGCATCTCTTAAAGTAAACAATATATTATTATATACATCTTATATACATACACTTACATCTTCAGTCTTCACATATATACGTGGCAAGAATATATGTGTATGTGTGTGTGTGTGTGTGTGGTGAAATAGGGAGGGAACTCTGGAAATCGTTGGGTTGGGTGTCAAGTAGGGTGAGGTCACATCATAGAGAGTCAGGTGATAATTGTGTGGAAGTGCTAAGGCTGAATAATTATCATGTAGAGGTGTTTGTGTGTGTGTGTGTGTGTGTGGTTTTCCCTGGCAATGTACACTCGTCAGCACTGCCGCGTGTTACAGTGATTGCACGTTTTAGGAGATAATGGCACCATTGTGATTTTAAGCTTTAAGCAATAAAGTCCACTTCAATCGCCACTGTTACTCCATCTCAAACATATAGTTTTTTTAGATAAATAATCACAATGGTGCAACATCTAAAATATGCCGATGGTATTTGGAGACTGTAAATGTACTCTTACACTCGTACTCACATACACAATTCCATGTACTCAGAGTTTGACAGATACTTATAGTACTTGTAGGCCTGATTGTACTTGAACGCTGCCATGTGTACATGCCCAGTACTTCCGAGTACGATTTATATACAACCACACAAAGCAACACACCATGGACGTGGGCAACAATGGTATTGATATTTTGGCTTTGTCGAATGGTAAAGGGAAAAAGAGTGAAAATTGAAATGGAAGGGTGCAGGGGGTCATGATGCGAGGTGAGGAACTAGACAATCCTTTATAAGTCCTTAACCCCTGCAGTCCGGTACGGGGTAAGCTTACTCGACGTTTCTACCCACCCGCTCGCGTCAAAATTACTCGATTTACCCTATATTCACAACGCTCACACTCTTAACCTATATAGTGTACTAACTTCAAAATAGTTTCTTACGTACCTTCAACTCTTCCTCTTTCCAATGGTACCATCGGGAGGGCTGTACGATGAGTAGTTGTGGAGATAGGGCGAGTTGAAGTGGACCATGTTTTGCGCGGTAAGCGTGAAGTGTTCTGACGGGTGGGGGTGGCGGTGGCTAGGGTGCCGCGCGCATGGCTAGGTGCCGTGCGCGTGGCTATGGTGCAGCGCGGGTGGCTGCACACTCCTCCTCACCGCGCCCCTACGAGCCTACCGCGCTGTGTTATACCTACTTGCAACCTCTACTGTGTGGCTTGCTGACCATTCCAGAGTGGTTTTAGTGCCCCGGGATGAAGTGTGGGAGTAATAACGAGTAAAAATACACTCGTCCTGTGTCTATATCACCGCACTAATAATAAAATGTACACTTGAATGAATAAATTCGTGTCACTATCACATATTCACTTCCGTATTTTCTTATTGTGTCACTATCACTGCACTAGTTCCTTATATCTAACGTGTCACTATCACTGCACTTGTTCCTTATATCTAATGTGTCACTATCACTTCACTAAAACTATTGTGTCACTGTCACCATACACTCGTATATACTAATAAAAGTGTCACTGTCACTTCATTTCCCACACTTCATGCTATCCATATATCATCTAATTCTATGGTATGATACTCAGAATAGCATTTCCCGGGGCATAGTGGCACTTGACACCCGGTACACCAGTATCTAGTCTCTCTTCTTCTGGTGGGCCGACGTGTCGTGTGCATACAGACATAACACCGGCGGAAGCCTGACCTGCCTGACGCGAGGGTAGGCAGGTCGTCAAGGAAGTGGCGCTCGGCCCAAACTCTTGACTGGAGTCTGTCAAGCTGCCCTCCTGCCGGTGGCCGTGCCTGCTGCTGTGGTGTTCTGACTCCATACTCCACCAGCAGCTCCTTCACGACCGTCTTCTCGAACTGGCGAAGGGTGACGGTCGTGCCTTGATGCTGCTGGGTGTAGAGTATGTAGGCGTTCAATACACAGATGTCGATCAGGTGCAAGAACGCCTTTTTATACCACTTGCAGGTTTTTCTCAGGCATTCGATGGAACTGATCATCATGTCTGATTTGTCGACGAGTCTCATGTTGATGTTATAATCAAACACGACATCAGGTTTGAGGATGGGATTACCTGTGTCGCGGTCGACCCTGCCGGAATCCAACATCTCACCCTTGTGCACAGTGGTGAGCATGTGTACTGGCCTCTTGTCATGCCACTTCATGGCAAGTAGAGGGCCAGATTTTCGGATGAGAAAGTCGCCCCAATGTGTTACAGGGAAGGCTGGATACCACTTCCTGTTGGGACGAACAGTGCCACAGGATTCCGTTCCATGCTCTTTCAGGAACTGACTCAACAATGGAGATGTGTAATAATTATCCGTGTACAGAATGTGGTTTCGGTTATAGAAATGGTCCATCAGGTGCTTTACAACAGCACCTGAGAAGCCATGAGGATCATTCTCAGCGATATCCACATCTGAACCCGTATAAATTACAAAATCTAAAACATATCCCGTCTTACAGTCACAGATGACATAAAACTTTATGCCAAATCTGTGCCTCTTAGACGGGATATACTGAATGAAGGACAGTCTACCTCTGAAGAGCATGAGAGACTCGTCGATTACCACTTTCTGGAATGGTCGTAGAAATGCACGGATATTCTGGAGCAACATGGACAATATAGTACGGATTTTCCACAGCCTATCACTCGGGGAGGGACCCAGGTTGTTGGTGAAGTGGAGGTTGGTGAGGATATCCCTGTAGCGGTCCCGTGACATATACCTCCCGAAGATAGGTGTGGATAGTAAGTCATCCGTGATCCAGTAATCCCGCAATCGATGTTTCTTGTTGTGCGGCATCAACATCGTTAGTGCAAGCCACACATACATTTCTGCAACGCTTACATCTTCCCAATCTACCTTATGAGAATGTTCCCGGTGCGTTGCGTGGTGCCAGTTATTGATAATTTGATTGTAAACGTTCGTCTCCCGAACGATCCACGACACTACAGCTACGTCAAAAAAGGCGACGAAGTAATCCATCATCTTTGACGCAGCTGTACAGGGAAATTCTGGTTGAATTCCTGATTCCCGTGCATCAAAAGCAGGAATATCAGGCTGAAAATCCCTGCCATCAGTCCACACAAACGGACCCACATCTGCTACTCGTCGTCGTGGTGGTTGTGGTGGTTGTTGTTGTTGTTGTGGTCGTGGTTGTGAGGATGGATGCCGTGGTCGTGGTGAAGATAAGGGGGAGAGAGTGAGGTCCGCTGAGTCAACAGAAGGATCGTCTGGGTCAGAAGATGGCTCCCTTATCTCGTCCGAGATAAGACGTCCTCTCCTGCCTCCTCTCACCCCTCTTACTCTACCTCCAACTCTCCTACTCCTTGATCGAGTTGTTGGAGGTATATCTTCACCCGACGATGAAGAAGAGGTAAAATGTAACCTCCTCTTCCTCTTAGAGGTTGCTACGGAGCGAGTGGAGGAACCACAAGCTCCACTCGGTCCTGCAATAGGTGATAAATCACCTACAATCCCCCTACAATCACCTACAATTCGACTGGCACAGCAGAGGTTGCAAGTATCCTAACACTTGAAGGTGGTTCACTTACTTGGGAGTGAGGTTGAGCAGGTGGAAAAATATCATCCTCCTCGGTGGTGTAAGCTACCCTCGCTTCGTTATTGATACGAAATTCAGGGTCAGAATCATCTATTTCAAAATAGACATCACTATCATCACTATCACTGTTCACCATAGAGATGGACAATTCTAGTTCTCGCCCTATTGCAGAATCAGTAAGGCGTTGTGGAAGGCGTCGAGTACGTGGAGGCAACGATGGTGTGGAGGTAGCGAGTGGAGCGCGTCGACGTGAGGGTGTAGCGCGCACCGAATCGGACACGGGAGAATTAGCACTACGTCTTCCCGACATCGTGGTGGGTAGCCTACTGGGGAATCAAACTGACTGAACCCTTTTCTGCTATTGTATGGTAGTTGGCTACACTGCTAAATCGCCCAAACCCGCCCAGAATAGCCGCGCTTGGCTCAAAATAGCGCTAGATCTCTATGACGGTAGGCGCAGTTGCCTGGTTACTTACGTAAGACGGCTTACGACGTCAACCGGTCTTTAGGGGTTAAGAAACAGACCTGAAGCTTTGTAGAGTGTCTGTTTTAATCCTCCCAAGATTGGGGTGAATCCCTCTCTCAAATAGCTTCTTAAAAAAAACATATTCATTACTCATGATGCATACACTAATTATAGGTAAGTACAATATTTTTATGGCCACGCACATTAGATTGTTTGGGAATTAGTAAATGGTTTCTTAAAAGGAAGAACACACATTTATTAACCCCTAAAGACCGGTTGACGAGATAGACCGTCATACGATAGAAACCGGGTCACACCATATACCGTTACAGCGATTTAGCGCTATTTCGCGCCATGTAGGGCTAGTTTATCTTGTCGTTGGGCGAGAAAATACACTCACAATATCGATCCGCTACCCACTCAGTCGATTCTGGGACCCCACGATGGCTGGGCAATTTTTAAGTATTTACCCTTTCCGAATTTGTGCTCTAACGATCGTAAGACAATACCGTAGTGAATATATGTACGTGAGTGACACCATGATATTCCTACAAGGTTACAAATTATTATTTAGTGTATAGATCTTGACACACGATACATAATGGGGTAGTAATAAGAAAATAACACCACAAAACACACCCATACAGGCACAATTGATAGTAAATATACGTGTTTCCTATGGTACAAGTCGGTTTGTTTATCATTTTCTATGCGTCTGGGGCTACTGTTACTATCCCTTCCGCCTGTCCGGGCGATTTTACCAAAATCTGTCTATTTCACTTACTCTGTACGTCTAAACTACGACACTGAACAACTTAAATATGGTCTTGTACTCACCATCAACTCTTCCTCTCCCCAATGAAACCAACCCCAGCTCTCTGGGACTTTCCGTTGCCGAGAAATGAAGTGTGGAATTAAGGTCATTTCTCGGCCGAGAGCGGGGTTGTGTTCGCGAGGCAAGATTGGCTCTGACATCCGCTGGACGTGGTGGTGGACTGCGGGTCGGCGGGGTGCCTGACGCAATACTATCCACCCCATTTACCGCGTGGTCGTACCATAATTGTACCCCCTACCTTTGCAGCCCCTGTTTTTGTGTGGTTAGCTATTACCATTCCAGAATGTTTTATGCCCTGGAGAGAAGCATGGGAGTATTTACGCAAAACATTTTCTGTGTCAATATCACTCATTTTCTATATATTTTTGTATTTTGGTGTTTTGAATTTTTATTATAATTTTTTCTATGTATAAAATTGTGTCACTGTCACTTTATAGCTTAAAAACATGTCACTATCACTTCACTTATAGCCTAAATAGTGTCACTGTCACCAAGTGTTACTGTCACTTCACTTATAGCCTAAAAACATATCACTATCACTTCACTTATAGCCTAAAAACGTGTCACTATCACTTCAATTATAGCCTAAAAACGTGTCACTATCACTTCAATTATAGCCTAAAAACGTATCACTGTCACTTCACTTATAACCTAAATAGTGTCACTGTCACTTCACTCACACTACTCCCATCACTTCCTGCTTCTATATATATTCCAGTCCATGGTAGTCTGAAAAGCAGTCTCAAGGGCAGAATGGCACAAAACACTCCTTACACCAGAAACTAGTTTCCTTGAGTTTCTGAAGGCGACGTGTTGTGTGCTTGCAGACATGGCAGCAGCGATAACCTGCTCGACCTGACGGCAAGGTTGGCAGAGAGGTTAGGCCGTGGCGCAACATATACGCACTCTGTTGCAGCCTGTCAGGGCGTCCCGCCGCCGCTGCATGTCTGTGCTGCTGTAGTGGTTGAACAGTGCTGAACTTCTCTAGGGGTTGGTTTATCAACTCTAATTCGTACTGCCGGAGTGCCAGTTTGCAGTCGGGGTGTTGCAGGAGGTAGAGCAAGTACGAATTTAGCTCTGTGACATCAAGAAGTTGGAAGAAAGCTTTCTTGTACCACTTGTAGGTTTTTCTCAGACAATCGATGGCACTCACCATCATGTCTGACTTATCGACGAGCCTCATATTTATATTATAGTCAAGCACAGCATCAGGCTTGAAGATGGTGTTACCTGTGCTGCGCATCCGGATGAGGCGTTTATCTTGCCAAGTTATGTCCAGCATTTTCCCCGATTTCTTCTTGAAGCAGTCACCCCTGCGGGTGTGGGGAAATACTGGCCAACCCTTCCCATTGACACGAATGGTGCCGCAGGATCCTGTTTGGTGCTGCAGAAGGAACTGACTAAGTGCTGGAGAGGTGTAATAGTTATCAGTGTACAGGATGTGGTTGTTGTCGAGGTAATCCCCAGGAGTTGCTTCACAACACTCCCGCTGAAGCCGAGAGGGTCCTGGCCCGGGATATCCACATTCGTACCTGAATAAAGTATAAAATCTAACACATAGCCAGTCTTACAGTCGCAGATGACATAGAATTTGATGCCAAATCTATGCCTCTTTGACGGGATGTACTGAATAAAGGACACTCGTCCCCTGAACAGTACCAGAGACTCGTCGATAACCACATTCTGGAATGGTCGAAAGAAACCTCGTATTTTCTCCTGGAGCATAGACATAACGGGCCTAATCTTCCAAAGCCTGTCGTTCAGGTGTGGACCCATGTTGGGGGCGAAGTGAATATAGGAAAGTATGTCCCTATACCTGTCCCGGGACATATATTTTCCGAAGACAGGCGTAGAAAGAAGGGAGTTAGTGCTCCAGAAGTCCTTGAGGCGATGTTTCCTGACGTGCGGCATCAGCATCGTCAGAGCTAACCACACATACATCTCAGCAATAGTGACGTCAGTCCAGGGCAACATCTTGCTGTGTTCCCTCTCTGGTGGATTGCTGAGTTGTCTGAAGTTATTTACCTCCTGCGTCAAGTATGTCATCAATACTAAGTCAAAGAAGGCAGTGAAGTAGTCCAATATTGATGACAACGGACGACAGGGGAATGCGGCTTGTATACCTGACTGACTGTCATCAAACGTCGGTATATCAGGCACAAACGCATCGCAATCCATCCACTGAGGATGAGGTGCGCCGCGATGAACTGCTGGTGGTGGTGGCGGTGGTGGGTCGGCAGGCGACGTTGGGGGGGCAGGCAACAGTTATGCGTCGTCACCCCCCTGGTTGTCAGGCAAGGGAGCGGGAGCATGAGTAGAGGGTGGTGGTGGTGGTTGGGGAGATGGCGTCAGGTCTGGTGGATTATCAGGGTCGAGATAAGCCTCCGCTCCTCTGTTCTCTTCCCTCTTCCCTTACCCTTCCCTCTTCCAACACCTTTCTTTATGTTGCGTTTTTTCAACACCTCATCCGAAGAGGAAGATGAGGAGGAAGAAAAATTCAACCTCCTCCTTGGCCTCTTCTTACCTTGGGGAGTAACCCCGTAGTGGGGTTTGGAGGTGGAAGTTTTTTGTTCTTCTGCAACCACGTGTGAGGTAGCAGAAATGGGAGACAAAAGAATGTCTCCCAAACTACCTCTCAAAGCTCCCACCCCGCTGGTGGACGGAATTGCAACAGGGGCTGAAACATCAGATACGTCTTGCACACCTGACGTTGTAGGAAGAGCTGTGTGGGATACAGCGTCACACACTTCTTCCTCTGATTACTGGTCTAGATGCCATTCCATATCATAAATGCTGTCTAGTTCGTCATTACCAAGCGATAAATCCAATAAATCACCCAACTCCCATGTAATTGCAGAGTCTGAGAGCCTAGCAGGTGGCTTGCGAGCTCTTGAAGGCTGCACTCGGGGAGTTGAAGTCACGAGAGATGATGCGCCTGGTAGCGCGGTAGGGGGTAGCGATTCGGACATGTGCGAGAAATCAGATCCACGTCCAGCCGTTTTTACGGTCAGTAGCACACTGATTCATTATTGTGATAATTTGTAGGTCTGGTGGTGAAGCATAGACAAGTAAAAATAAACCCACTACATTTGGCACGTAAATGTCGACACATTGGCAATAGCGGTATACCCCCCCGTCCGGACTCCCCTTGGGAGCGGCTTATACCGCTGCCCGGACTCTCCTAAGGGAGCGGCTATTACTGCTTCCCGGACTCTAAGGGTTAAAGAATACAAGGTTAACCCGCTCGTGGGAACTGCGCATGGTTGTGACGTCAAGTGGCTTGCGGGGGTTGGAATGAAGGGGGAGCAAGGAAATGAGATTAAAAAAACTGAAGCACAGGAATGAAAGGCCAAACTATGTCAAACTCGCATGGTCCAGAATATAATATATTTTTTCTTTTTCTGTCTCTCTCTCCATAAAGGAATTTCTCAGTTGTAAATTAATGATGTTTAATAAATTTAATTAAAATATATTAATTAGTACAGTGAAAGCTCTTTTATCCGGCACCAGTGGGACCGTGAACGTTCCGGATACGAGAAATTTCCGGATACATGAAAGTGTACTTTAAAATTACGTTACTCTACATTCATTCACAAGTACAGTTAAATCTCGATTTAAAAGGCCCCGATGCAACGGATTTCGGTAGGTACATTATTTACACATCTCATTACATACTTATTTATGTATATATAGAGGAGTTTCACGTGACGTCAGCAACTGCTATCAGCTGATCAAAGTAAACAAACCCACTAGCGGCCGCCATATTGGAGGGCAATGGAGGGCTCATATTTAAGGACCTCCACTCTATTATTGTCTTCCCAACAAGCATGGTGCTTAGCTGTTGTGCAGTTGGTTGTAAGAATAGGGCCGGGAGGGGTTCTGTTTCATTTTATCAATTTCCAGCTAACCAGGAACAGCGAGAAAAATAGATAGCTGCTGTGAAGAGAGATGGATGGCAACCAACTCCTTACACCCGCCTTTGTAGTGATCATTTATTATATTTTGATAGAATATGATGTGCTTTGAATGCACCTGGTGATTATATTTGTTGGAAAATCTGTATATATTTTTGGAAGGGGGCTATTATCAGGTCAGGTAACGTTAGAGTGAATAATGTAAGAAACTAGGAAGTTAAACTTAGAAATTATTTGGTGCTTTGAATGAAGTTTGTTTGTTATGGTTATAAATAACTAGTTATGGAGCAGGGACAGTAGGAAAAAGTATAAAACCTCATTAGCAGTATCACTTTTGTATAATCACATAAGAATTTTTACTTATTGGGTCAGCATGAGCATAGTACTGTAAGCAGTATTCTGCATATCTTGGGTTAGGTTAGGCCTAGTGCTGGTTTGAGTAGGGGCAAGTGACCTGGGACCCAGAACTGAGAACACAAGTAATTTCCATCACAAATGGATATCAGACTCGATTAAATGTTACATACACTTATATGCTCTAGCAAAGGATTGTCTCTAAATATAGAGACTGAAAATAGAGACTCCAATCCACTCTCACCGGACTTTGTACCATCCATTTTCCACCACACACCAAATCACAAGCGACATCAGGCGATGGAAACCTTTGAGAAGAGACAGATTTCTTATATTGTTAATGAATAAATGACCACATTAAGTACACATAGTTGTATTGTTATTCCTTATTTTATACAGTATAGAGTAAGTGGGAGCAGGCATAATAGTAGAGGGTGAAGAGGACATGTCCTGCCTGCAGATTTTCAGGAACATATACTGCCATAGATGTTGGAGTGGGTACAGAGTTCTAAGGCTAGTGGTAGTCTTAAGAACCATCCTTAGGCCAACAGTAGACAAAAAAAGGTTAGAAAATATATGTAAATATCATGGTATGCAGTGTCTGGTAGCTCATTCGCGGACAGTTCCACCAAAAGACGACCACTTTCCTTTGTTATATACGGGTCATTGCCACCAAAAGAACTTATTTTTTTCAATATATCGGACCTTAGCTTCACTGTCAAGCATTATTGCATACTGACTGAGAACACGGGATGAAGAAGGGCCTTCCATTGCATACAAAGTTAGGTCCAATGATCAATGTTTGCATTCGAACTGCCCTCCAATATGGCAGCCAATATATCCCTTGAAACAAAAGCGAAGTGTCGTGACGTCACAGAAAGCCCTCTATACAGTCGACTCTTAAATAAATCCGAGGAGTTCTTATACATAACGAGCGAAATTATATTAAACATGTCACAAAATGATATCACTGTCGTCTGTGAAGTGTGTGTGTGTTGCCACCACTTCTCCCGTGCTCCTCTCCCCCCCCCCCCTACCCTCAAGTCTCCACAATGACTATACAAGAATGATAGGAAAGCTCTCCTCTCGACCAATAGAAAATCACAAAACAAAGCACAAACTGGAACCTCACGAACGGCCGACAACGCCATCTATATACTGCTTAGATAATTAAATTTCAGGAGTAACTTATCTAAATTGTAGATAATTAAAATTTCAGGAGTAACTTATATAAAATCTCATAACTAATGTAGCCTACAGTACAGGACTAACTCCTCTAATTTTAATCAATGCCTAACTTCTATTGTGCATAATCCGCCTGATTTTCAATATTTGTTTGTGCATGTTATGCACTGAGAGTAGGCTAAATGAAAGTCATAATTGTAATAATACCTGTTACATAAATACCTACATCATTAGGCTACATAATGACTGTCTAAATTGTTGGAGTTTGCAACACCTAATAAATTGCAATTACACACATTTATATTACCAATTACTTTTATCATCATAAAAACATACCTACGTATTAGGTGTGCAAGTTTGGGCCTGGTTCACATGTATCATACTAAACTCCAGACGAATTATGACAGGAATAAAGACACAACCTTAAACAAATAATTGTTTTATTGGGGAAAATAATTTTGTCACAGATGTAGCATAGCAACCAACGACATGCTGTACAAGTAGGCCTACAACATCCCAATAAAGGTATATGAAATAAAAACACACACAACTAAGAACTATGTAACACAGTACAGTACTGTATAACAACACACAAGATCATGCATGTACAAGACATAAATGCAGTACAAATAAAATTATGTTTATGCACTAACATAAACACGCTTTACATTTCGTCGCACATTTCTTTCGGAAATATATAATAACACCTGCATAATTAATTCACTACATCCTTATGTTTACTCAAATTATAACTTACAGTGACCACAGGCATTATATAGAGTAATTCATATCATTCAATGTATCTGGTTTTAAGTGAATTATTGGGTTAAGTGTAAAGGAACCGAAATATACATATCGCCGTTAACTCTTGGCTCTGTTGTTTTTTTCTTTTTTTGCAGACGACACACTACTACAACAGCCAGCGCCATCTACATGCGGCTTGTGAAACTCCTTGAAGGGGGTTCATAGTAGTGATTAATGAGCTTTCCTATCATCCTTTTTATAGTCATTGAGTCTCCATTCACCCTAGCTCAAGGTCAGAGGAATATTGGCCTAGCCTGCATTGTGTGTGACTCACTCGTTTAGTATTTAGTAATTACTAGTTAACTTCAACACTCACTCATGTCAGGTGGTGAATTTACAAAACGGAAGGCCATATCCTTCCATATGAAGATGGAAGGTCGTTCTCGAACAGAGAAAGGAGAAGGTAAACCAGAGTATGCATATTAATAAAATGTAAACAAACGATATCACGCTATCTCCCCCCTTCCCCCTACCACCTCCACCACTACCACACATGACGACGACTCATTTCAGTCATGAGTTGTCTGCGAAAACCTTATTAGAAATTGTTATATGCATTTGATATGCTTAATACGAATTGTAATACTGAATTTACATTTGTAAAGTAATAGTACAGTACACTTCTCTTCACTTTTAATACTCGTCACTCCCTCCTCACTCTGCGCTCTCAGCGGGTGAGCGTGGCAGCTCTTTTTTGCTATATTTATATTTTTATGAAAAAAAAATGCCGGATACGGGAAGTTGCCCGTAAACATAATGCCGGAAAAAAGAGCTTTTACTGTAGTTGTGCAATTAAAATATGCTAATTTAAAAGAAAAAAAATAGAGTACCGTACCGTACTATGCCTTGGTCCCTCTGGCTGCACATCCTTGTGTAACACCCCCATTTTATTATGCATGTTATTTAGGATGTGTTTTTTTTAATGTATAATTACTAGCTTCACTCTCCATAAATACCAGCATTTCTTTCTGGTAACTTACTTAGAAAATTAGTTGATTGAGGGATGAAGTCCCAATAAAAGGACGTGATATTTTCGTTGGCGGAACAATATTTGTAACTAATATCAGGAATAATTATATGCTATGTGACTGAGAAAGAGATAATGGGTTGGAGTATTAAGGGATGTTAAATAATCATTAGTGTAACTAAAGGAATGTATCAGGGGGGAAGGAACACTTAATATAATAGAAAAATGTAGCAGAAGGAACTAGTTTGTGTCCGTGTAGAAGCGGGGACTGGGGGAAAGGCGAGGCGAGAATGAGTGGGGGCAAGGATCCACAGTCAGTCTCTCTTCGTCTTCCACTGGGAACAGGTAACTACTAAAACAGCTGCTACAAAGTGACTTCACGTGTTAATATTGAGGTAAATATTTATTATACATTTGATATTGATTATTAAAGAGTCTCGTGTCGTCTTCCACTGGGTAAAGCCATATAGCACATTCCGGCAAGGCATAGCAATATTAATACTGGTGTACTAAAATAATATAAATACTTAGGAGAATTGCTGGCATAGTCAAAGAAAATCTAGAGTAACATTTGTTTCGGCCATATTTTTTTTTTGATACTATTATATATATGTATGTTTTTTTTTTATAACTATTGTATGTATATGGGGATGTATTTTTTTTTTTTTTCCTTATTGATGGGGGGGAGTAAGTAAATTGTTTTTTTTTATTATTATCTGTTTGTTTAGTGCTGTTCCCTAGCGAAACTCGGAATTATTCCAGTTCTAGGGACAGCGGGAGTAGGATTCAGGGAGGGGGGATTGAAGGTTAGGGAGTATATATATATTTTTGTTTTTATTTATGAAATGAATGTTAATAAATTAATTAATAAGTAGTTGAGTTTTCCGTTACCGTATACATACTAATAGACTGTGTCCATACTTAGACATTTTTTACTTGATTTAAGACATTGATCGAACCCCCGTTAGAGTAATTCTGGGTTGCTTACACACGTGCCTGGGGTTCAAGCTACGTTACCCACCCAGTGTGTGATAACTTGGTTCCTGTGGTCAACCTGTGGTCTGGTGGTGGCAGCGTTACTGACGAGGAACTGGACTTGCCTTTGTATGATTTTTTTTTCTTGGTATTCGCAAGGCAAGTTCAGTCCTCAGTCCTTTTTTTTTCCAGACCAGGTTGATCAAGTATAGGATAGAGTATCATACACTGGTGTGTCCTTTTTTTTTTTTGTAAAAGGCCGTGTTTTTTTATCCTCCTCCAGTAAAGTAAAAGGGGATAAAAATAGCGACGTTACATTGGTGGCAGCGGTACTGACGAGGAACTGGACTTGCCTTTGTATGATTTTTTTTCTTTGTATTCGCAAGGCAAGCTCAGTCCTCAGTCCTTTTTTTTTTCCCAGACCAGGTTGATCAAGTATAGGATAGAGTATCATACACTGGTGTGTCATTTTTTTTTTATTGTAAAAGGCCGTGTTTTTTTTGTCCTCCTCCAGTAAAGTAAGGGGGATAAAAATAGCGACATTACATTGGTGGCAGCGGTGGGATAAATCAGACCCAGAGAAATTGCTTTAACGGAGATCCGTGGAATTGGGTCTGATGTTTAAAGTAGCAATAGTAGGACACAGTCAAGTTCCTCGAGAACTGACGGTTAACGGAGCTCAGGTAGTAAATTAAAGTAAGAGGGGTAAAGAAAAATACAGGATATAACAATTAGAATGCTAACACGCAGTGGCGTGAGAGCGAAAGTCATGGCGGAAGCGTCAGATATGAGTGAAGTGGTAGTTAACGATACGGATTCAGATAGGGAGGAAGGGTACACCAAGTTTTACCCACTAAAAAGTAAGCATGCCAAGGGAATTGTTGCTAGGCTAACCCAGTTTGTTACAGACTTTGGCGGACCTAGATCGGTGCTGTGTGACAACGCCAAGGAGTTTACTGGCCACGAGATGCGGACCTGGGCAGACCAGCATGGGGTGGAGCTGCTTTTCTCCACGCCGTATCATCCACAGGCTAACGGGATGATTGTGAGGATGCACCGGACCCTGAAGACGGTGTTGGCCCAGTTGTGCGAGGGCTATCCACAACGTTGGCCTAACCTGCTGGCTGAGTGTCAAAAAGTGATGAATGCAGCCGTCCACAGCAGTACCAGGGTGACGCCGTATGTCGCATTCTTCGGAAGGCATCCACCACGCAACATCACAGCACCACTACCGACCATCCCGTCTGACCACAACGACGCTGGGAGACTAAAGCGGCTAATACAAGAAGCCAGTACTGTATCTCTCAGGAGGTATCGGGCATTTGCCAATAGGCATAGAAAAAATGAAAAAGTAGAACTAGGAACATTAGTGTGGGTAAAACAAGAAACAATAATACCGGGTACCTGTGCCAAATTGAACCAAAAATGGAAAGGACCATACAAGGTGGCAGAAATAATAAGAGATGGTTTGATATATATTTTAGAGGACCCATTTACAGGGAAAAACATCCAGAGGGCTGCAGAAAAGATTAAGCCCTATGTGAGCCACAGTGATATTATAGTACAGTTAGGGGAATTAATTGAAAATAATGAACCAGATGATGATGATGAGGATATTGTACTTCCTCCACGTCATCGACGACCTCCAAGAAGATTTCTGGAGGAAATGTAAATTGAGGTAAAAACCAAGGCAGAAAACAGAAATATTTAGAAAAACAGTGAATGAAAATTAATAGAAAATAGGGTAAAAGTGGGAAAGTTATGTTGGATAATGTCATGTTTTACTATAACCTGAAGTCAACACGGGGCAACATTAATGTACGAGCTAGGAACTCAGCTCATAGTTGTAATTTTTTTTTTATTGTGGGTGTTGGAGGACACTTAGTTTTAATGGGAAGAGAAGGATGGTGGGGAGTATACACCCTACATTTCCATTGGGCTCTTCCAGAATACAGTCAGAACATTTGTCAAGGCCCCTGTTTCACTTACTGCATTCCGGGTTGTCATACCGTGCGGGATCTGAGGTTTGAATGGAGAAGTGAATGAAAATAGGAATAATTGAATGTAAGAATACTCAGATCTTGTTAGGGACAATCGCGGATGGGTTTAGTGACGGTAGAACCTTATTGAAGTTCTCCCGGGGTTATGGACTTGACAGAGGAGTCTGACTGGGACGAGGTGTCACTGATATCTATTATGTATTATGTATTAGGTGTATTGTGTAATGTTAGGTAGAGAAGTTCTTTCCTGCGGGGAAGAAAGGCAGTCTAAGGACTGTAAGTAAGGTTGGCAGTTTATCAACACTGACTAACACGTTAGGGTGAATAATGTCTGATGTTGTTTAGTAAGGTATAGCGATAGTGACAAATGGTGTGTATGTTAAGATTAGGGGGAGGGGAATTGAGTTAGGGAAATATATATAAATTAATTTTCACTGTAAGTTCCAGCTAAGGAAGAGGGGACGTGTGTAACACCCCCATTTTATTATGCATGTTATTTAGGATGGTTTTTTTTTAATGTATAATTACTAGCTTCACTCTCCATAAATACCAGCATTTCTTTCTGGTAACTTACTTAGAAAATTAGTTGATTGAGGGATGAAGTCCCAATAAAAGGACGTGATATTTTCGTTGGCGGAACAATATTTGTAACTAATATCAGGAATAATTATATGCTATGTGACTGAGAAAGAGATAATGGGTTGGAGTATTAAGGGATGTTAAATAATCATTAGTGTAACTAAAGGAATGTATCAGGGGGGAAGGAACACTTAATATAATAGAAAAATGTAGCAGAAGGAACTAGTTTGTGTCCGTGTAGAAGCGGGGACTGGGGGAAAGGCGAGGCGAGAATGAGTGGGGGCAAGGATCCACAGTCAGTCTCTCTTCGTCTTCCACTGGGAACAGGTAACTACTAAAACAGCTGCTACAAAGTGACTTCACGTGTTAATATTGAGGTAAATATTTATTATACATTTGATATTGATTATTAAAGAGTCTCGTGTCGTCTTCCACTGGGTAAAGCCATATAGCACATTCCGGCAAGGCATAGCAATATTAATACTGGTGTACTAAAATAATATAAATACTTAGGAGAATTGCTGGCATAGTCAAAGAAAGTCTAGAGTAACATTTGTTTCGGCCATATTTTTTTTTTGATACTATTATATATATGTATGTTTTTTTTTATAACTATTGTATGTATATGGGGATGTATTTTTTTTTTTTTCCTTATTGATGGGGGGGAGTAAGTAAATTGTTTTTTTTTATTATTATCTGTTTGTTTAGTGCTGTTCCCTAGCGAAACTCGGAATTATTCCAGTTCTAGGGACAGCGGGAGTAGGATTCAGGGAGGGGGGATTGAAGGTTAGGGAGTATATATATATTTTTTTTTTTATTTATGAAATGAATGTTAATAAATTAATTAATAAGTAGTTGAGTTTTCCGTTACCGTATACATACTAATAGACTGTGTCCATACTTAGACATTTTTTACTTGATTTAAGACATTGATCGAACCCCCGTTAGAGTAATTCTGGGTTGCTTACACACGTGCCTGGGGTTCAAGCTACGTTACCCACCCAGTGTGTGATAACTTGGTTCCTGTGGTCAACCTGTGGTCTGGTGGTGGCAGCGTTACTGACGAGGAACTGGACTTGCCTTTGTATGATTTTTTTTTCTTGGTATTCGCAAGGCAAGTTCAGTCCTCAGTCCTTTTTTTTTCCAGACCAGGTTGATCAAGTATAGGATAGAGTATCATACACTGGTGTGTCCTTTTTTTTTTTTGTAAAAGGCCGTGTTTTTTTATCCTCCTCCAGTAAAGTAAAAGGGGATAAAAATAGCGACGTTACACTTGCATTTTTAACATTTAACATTTTTAACATCTCGCTCTTGCATGCAACAATCCATTTTTGTTGTATATCCTCACATTTTGGGAAGCGATGAAACTTGATAGCCTTATTTTCTTTCTCCCTCTGACTTGACTTGCATCCTCTCACCGAACAATTGGCCATGTCAGCGCAGAGTGAGAGAGCTCCAGTGATGTGAAGGCAGGTGAGGTTCAGAATAGAGTGACCTGACTTTATCTCCTGGACCCCCACTCGATTCAGCCACAATACGTCATGCGCCGACTGGACCATTTTAAGTCCTAGACGGGTTAACCTTGTATTCTTTTAAATAGGACCGTTCGCATTAAGCGTGGATCTAGCGGTTGACACCACATACTTCCAGATTTTTTATTTTTTTATTTTATATTGGGTACATCGACAAATTGCATATATAGACTCTTCTTCGTTAAAATAACGTATTTACTATGATGTTAGTATTCCAGTAAACATCTTAAAGACGTTAAAGTGCATATTAATGAGCTAGTAATATAGTTTGAGGTGTTTTATTGTGCTGTACTATATTTGGTGTGTGTGCCTCAATGGATAAACATTCATCGGTTTTATATATACATGTGAATATTTCTTGATTTTTAATGTAGTATAAATGTTCCAAGTGACCACCAACAAAGGTAATAACAGAAAAATAAATTATTTCAGCAGATACTTGCTGCCTACAGTACGACATGCTTAACAGTCAAAACAATAACAAACACAGCAACCAAGTGATGTATGATGTGTTCTTGTAGTAGTATCGGCTTGGTGGCGGTCACTGTTTCTACTGGGAATGATTTTCCCTCGTGTGATTTATTACAATCGACAAAGAAGGCTTCAATACAAGATGGAGATGAAGATACAAGACTCAATCTGATGTTTGTTGATATTCGTTCATACGCTAGCCAGCCTCGAGAGCAGCAGACAGTACGGGGTACTACGGGACTATAGCTTTTTCAGCCATTAAACTCGCAAGAAACAAACACTAAATTATTCTGTTTCATTACACTGTCGATAAACTGGATCATTTGACTTCATAGTGATATCAATGGAACTGCTAAGGTGTGTGTTCGTATAAATACTAATACTAATATAGTTTTTAAATCATAATTATCGTTTGTTACCCTATATAAAATACATACATTTCTCGCGATGGTTATGGTGGTTGGAAATTTTATACAAGCACATATACACAAACTACCTCTTAACAAAAATATTTTATACTAATATCAATGAATATTTGACTTAAAAATAGTTAAATATCTCCGTATATATGAATTGAAACCTCTCTTCACCGAGTCAGTGTTCTATACGCTCGTACTTCCGCTGACAAAAAATGCTTTATTTTCATATTAATCACTTTGCTATTGACTCATGAGAGCATTTATTTATAAAAATAGTTAATATTATACTTCAATACACATGTAAAATCAATAAATCTTCAAGCTGGGCCTTATACAACCAACACCAAAAAACAACATCAAAAACATCACAAATTATTATGTGAGCTCATAGATAGGTACTCTAATGTTCTTAAATGAATCAAAATAATGTTGTTGGTATAATAATCATAACAGGGTGTCTGTGGTGAGCTAATATCATTGTACCTTTTATAAAAAACGAAATGTACAAATCTGGTGGTATGTGGCAGCTTTTTTCTTAATGCAAACGGTCCTATTCTTTAAACCTTGGCTGGAGGATAGGCCGTAGTAGTATACAGAGCTGATGAGTCAGTACTGAACTCTTTGCTGAAAGGCATTGAGGCTTTTTATGCAGAGGCAAAAGCATGTGTGCAGGTTCGGGGTGATCTAAGTGAGAGTTTTAATATTAAAGTAGGGCTGAGACAGAGATGTGTGATGTCACCATGGTTGTTCAATATATATATATATGGATGGTTGTGTGAAATGAAAGCCAAAGTGAATGGCCTAGGGGTGAAATTGAGGCTGAATGAAACAAATTGGTCCTTGGTGGCAAGTTTATTTGCAGAGACACTGTGTTGATGGCTGAGAGTGAAAGGGAGTTACAGAGAGTGGTAGATGAATTTTAGTCTGTGTGTAAACGAAGGAAACTGATGATGAATGTTGGTAAAAGTAAAGTGATGGTGTTTGAGAGAGCAGAAACTGAAGTGATTGACCGTACAGAGTGGGAGTACCAACTGGGACTAAGTGTGAGATAAGTCTGAGGGGTGAGAGGATGGAGGAAGTGAAGAAGTTTAAGTACCTGGGCACAGTTCTGTGTAAACATGGAAGTATGGAAGGAGAAATTAGGGAGAGAGCAGTGAAGGGTAGACAGGTCATAGGATCATTGGGAAGGATTATGAAGGATAGAAGTGTGAGTATGGAGGTGAAGAGGGGACTGAGGAACAGTATAATCCTGCCATCACTGACATATGCATCAGAGACATGGACATGGAGTAAGGCTCATTAGTCTAGAATAGGTGCGGTAGAAATGAGTTACTTGAGAGGAGCATGTGGGGTGTCTAGATGGGATGGAGAAAGAAATGAAAGTGTGTACGAGAGATGTGGTATGAGTGATACGGCAATTGGTATTGAGTGTGGAGTGGTTGAAAGAGTGAAGCATAATACATCGAGATGGTTTGGACATGTACAGAGAATGCAAGGCAAGGAGTTTGTAAAGAAGGTGTATGGAAGTGAAGTTGTGGGACGTGGTGTGAAAGGCAGAACGCCAGTTAGATGGTAAAACAGAGTGGAAGAGTATGTAAAGGAGAGAAACGTAAGGGGCAGAAGAGGGTTTGAACAAGTAATACTAGGGTCACACATACCCGAACTCGAGTCCGAATGCATCCCGAAGTGTGTTCGGTTTGTATTCGGGATGCATTCGGGCAATGATTCGGGGTGTTCGGGAAGAGTTCGGGAATGGTTCGGGGCCATTTGCAAAAGTTCGGGATTGAATCGGAAAGCTTCCCGAATGTTTGGTGTTGCATGAAACATTCGGAACCAATTCGGAATGGGCAAACATTCGGGGAGATGTCGGGATATATTCGTAAACTATTCGGGAATACTTCGGAACATTCGGTATGGCATCTGTTTGCATTCGGTTTGCATTCGGTTTGTATTCGGTTTGAATTTTGGCCGTTGGAGAGAGGGGGAGTAGCATCATACACACACATATACACATACATATACATACATACATACATACATACATACATACACACACACACACACACACACACACACACACAGATAATAATATATACTTACACACACAGAGAGAATAATACATACATACACACACACAGAGAATACATACATACACACACACAGATAATTATACATACATACACACACACAGAGAGAGAATAATACATACATACATACACACACACACACACAGAATTATACATACATACACACACAGAGAGAGAATTATACATACATACACAGAGAGAGAGAGAATAATACATACATACACACACACAGAGAATAATACATACATACACACACGCACACAGAATAGTACATACACACACACACAGAGAATAATACATACATACACACACACACAGAGAATAATACATACATACACACACACACAGAGAATAATACATACATACACACACACACATAATAATACATACATACACACACAGAGAGAGAGAATAATACATACATACACACACACAGAGAATAATACATACATACACACACACACAGAATAATACCTACACACACACAGAGAATAATACATACATACACACACACACAGAGAATGATACATACATACACACACACACAGAGAATAATACATTCATACACACACACAAAATAAATAAATAAATAGAGTGATAAAGAGAGAGAGAGAGTAATATAATATAATATAATATAATATAATAGTAACAATATAGTGTACACCAACTATATATACAATCTGTCAGACTTCGGTTGGCAATCGGGTGGGGTTCGGTTTGCATTCGGTATGGCATCTGTTTGCATTCGGTTTGTATTCGGTTTGATTTCGGAACGAAAACAACACATTATATTTTGAATTTCAAACTTCGGTTTCGATTCGGAATGACTTCGGTATGACTTCGGTATGCATTCGAAAGTGCGTTTCGAATGCATACCGAATACATACCGAATACATACCGATGAAAACTTGACCTTGAAAAAGTTCTCTGAACATGCCCGAATTCATCCCGAAGTCACTTCGGGATGCATTCGGACTCCAGTTCGGGAATGTGTGACCTAGGCTTTAATAAGGAGGGAGTGTTGGAACAGGGAAAACTGGAGACACTTCTGCCGTGGCCACTCCCTTGGAGGGAGTTACCGGAGGGAACGAAGAGTCAGTGCTATAGATAGATAGTTTGAGGAACTTCAACAAGAAGATGTGGGAACATATAGACCAGCTAAGGATAAAAACAAAAAACAAGGAAAAAAGGATAAATGTGTACGATGACGCAGGGAAATGCATAGAGAAAGAGTACATAAACAGAAGTATGAAAGACTTCTGGGAAGAAATTTGTGGAATGCACCTAAACAAAATGGAAGAAGTATGGAGTAAGGAGACAAAAGTGTAGTATGGAAGGAATTGGGAAAACCAAATGGAAGACAACTGAGGGAAGGAGTCAGTTACTGATGTTAACAGAAACATATGGAGAGAGGAGAAAATAAGATCAAGATATGTAAATGAGCTAAGAGAACATCTAGACATGGCAATGAGCATAGAGAAAGTAACAAATTACATGAAATTTCCAGAGGCCACACATGAACAATTAAGAAATAACCTAAAAATAATTAAAAATAGAAAAGCTGCAGGACCAGACAACTTAAAACCAGAATTATATAAAACATTAAGTGACAACCGAGAATGTTTGGAAGTAATGACCAAATGCTTCAACAGAATCATAAGAGAAGGGATAGTACTAGACCATTGGAAAACATAAAAATCAGTCATGATCCCAAAGGACAAACCAATTGCAAAGGCTTCATTTTCTCGGTCATCGGATACTAAGATCGCTTGGATGAAACCAAGCAAAAGCAAGCGGAACTGTTTATGTCAGACAAAAGAATACGAAGACGCACCAAGTGGACAGCCACTGAAACCAAGACCATCTTCGTATCCATCCAAGCAAGGTCCAGAAGAGCGATTGGGGCAGCTTGGAAAAGAATAGGGAGATATAACAGCAAATATGGCGGCCAACAGAGATATGAAAAAGTAAGTTAATAGTATTATAGTACATGAATTGTAGGTGCAACAGGCTGTAAAATAGAGTGATAGCAGCACAAATAAGGCTTTAAATATAGCAATGGCAGTTTAGAGCAGGTGTAGAGTTCCTATTAGTCTACCATTTCTACTACTATAGTCTATCCCATCCTAGCTTGCAATTGGAGCCTAGCTGTGTTTTTAATACTCGTCTCAGATTGGTCAATATCTCTGTTCACGCTTACCTTTCCCTTACTTTTCTCCGAGGTACATTTTTTTTGTTTTTCTTCGTGCCTCACTTATTTCGCTTAATATCTACTTGGTACTTTGGTAACCCGATAGAATAATGATTGAGGATTACTTTCATCGTAAAAAAAATGTCTATATCATTAAAAATAAACGATAAAATACGAGTTGAAGTGAAACCAGCAGTTAAAAATGTTTATACAACTTTTTTTATATGCCGATATTTATTTACAAATATTACGCTACCATAATTAAATATGGATGGATGATGTGCAGAAAATCCTCCTGCATGTCATGGTGGTATAAGATTGTAGATAAGGCAAAAATTATTGCTGGAAACGTAATTTTAATGCGAAGATGTCACTGACGCGCCAATGTGCACCCAGTGTTGCCAGGTGCAGGGAAATTTCTCAACCTATTTTCCCGCGCTCATGTTCTTCGGTCTGGTACTCATTTGATGCCAGATTTGATGATATCAATAATCGTTGGCTTAACTTGTGAAAAAGGAATAGCATTAAAATATAATAGTGTAATGTCTAGGAAACCCTCTGTTTTATTTTTTAAAGGACATTTCAATATTTACCTTAATAAAATGCAACGCGGATCCATTTTATATAATTAATCTATGGGCAAACTGATAACTCTACTCAATGCCTCCCAGCACCAACCTCATCCATTCCTCTGCGGCCGTGCATCTCTCTTTGGGCGGTAAGTTTAAAAAATTTAGTCTCCCTCATGAAGTGATTATGCTGCTAATGTGCTGAGAAATTATATAACAATTTATAGATCATGTCCTGATAAGTCATCATATTTTTTTACAGTAATAATGGCATTAAGGAATTCAACAAAACGGTCCCACCGATCATCACAAGTTGCATCAGGGTCACGTATTCCAAGCCAAGCAAGGAATGTGATAATGAATGTTCATCGCTTTCTCCAGCAGCAATTTACAGCTGATTCAATAGGAGAAATTGATGAAAAAGTAGCGATGGCGACAAAAGTAAGTGTGCGAACAGTCCGTACAATAAAAAAACAGGCTGGTATGTGTCACCCACGGCCTATATCCTCTCCACCACCACGAGTGATGCCAAGCCCCGTAATTGACAGTTATGACAATTTTGATTTGGAATGTATTAGGAAACAAATTATTTCTTATTATGAGCGAGGTGAACTGCCTACTCTTGACTCGATCGAAGAGAGACTAAGAGGGTCCCCTGTAAATTTCTGTGGAGGTAGATCAACGTTGTGGAGAATGATCAGGCAACCGAAACTGGGGTTTAAGTATAGAAAAACAAAAAGTGGTAGGGCAGCCTTAATGGAGCGGCAAGATATAGTTGTAAACAGAAACAAGTATTTAAGATTAAATGAGAAAAATAGAAAAAGCGTACATCCAAGACCAGTGGTATACATAGATGAAACATGGATTAATCAGAGAGACTGTGCTGACCGCTGTTGGACTTCTCCTGGCTGCTCGTTAGGGCCCAAAGTGAAAACTGGCAAAGGTGCCCGATTTATTATAGTACATGCCGGCGGAAGTGATGGATTCATTCCAGGGGCCTTACTAACGTTTAAATCCCCAAACGGATGCAAGGGAGACTACCACGATTCCATGAATAGTGATACGTTTAAAACATGGTTCGTAGATCAACTGATACCAAATATTAAAGAAAACTCACTAATCGTCATGGACAACGCTTCCTACCATTCCAAAAAGATAAATAAAGCGCCATCGTATAACAACAGGAAGTGTGTGATAATGGAGTGGCTATCAGAAAATAATATAACATTTGATACAACACTTACCAAACCAGAACTAATGCAAATATGCAATAAGAATAAAACAGAGAAGGAAATATATGAAATTGATGACATTGCAGCTTCGAACGGACATGAGGTTTTAAGACTACCTCCATATCATTGCGAATTCAATCCAATTGAACTAATTTGGGCTAAAGTTAAAACAACGGTAAGAAAACAAAATTCAAACTCAAATCAAACAGTTAAGAGGGTAAAGACATTAATAAACAGTGCAATAGAAGAGGTTAAAGCAGAAGACTGGCAAAAGTGTATAGAACACACCATAAAAGTGGAAGAGGACTATGTAAGAAAAGACCTGGCTAGAGAACACTTGGTCGAAAATTTTCTAATCCATCTAGATGATTCTGATGATGATGAAATTGATGATGTAATTACGATTTAATTACCATTGTATAATTATATATTTGCATGATTCTGTATGAATTATAGCCTTCTTGTGTTTTCCTGTACATAATTATATTTATTTGAAAATATATGTATATATTTGACGTAGGCCTACTATATACATGAGAAAATGATGTATAAAACACACACAACTCTACGTTTGGTTGTTTATTCTTTATTTTATTGCACATATAATATTATATGTTCGTTAAGTATATTTTATGTTACTTTCTGTTAATTTTATTTGAGATTTACGGCAATACATACTTACAAATGGAGCTATTGTATGAATTATAACCTAAATTATAGGAAAGGGAAGGAGAGAGAATGAATACCAGACCGAAGAACATGAGCGCGGGAAAATAGGTTGAGAAATTTCCCTGCACCTGGCAACACTGGGTGCACATTGGCGCGTCAGTGATATCTTCGCATTAAAATTACGTTTCCAGCAATAATTTTTGCCTTATCTACAATATTATACCACCATGACATGCAGGAGGATTTTCTGCACATCATCCATCCATATTTAATTATGGTAGCGTAATATTTGTAAATAAATATCGGCATATAAAAAAAGTTGTATAAACATTTTTAACTGCTGGTTTCACTTCAACTCGTATTTTATCGTTTATTTTTAATGATATAGACATTTTTTTTACGATGAAAGTAATCCTTAATCATTATTCTGTCGGGTTACCAAAGTACCAAGTAGATATTAAGCGAAATAAGTGAAGCACGAAGAAAAACAAAATAAATGTACCTCAGAGAAAAGTAAGGAAAAGGTAAGCGTGAACGGAGATATTGACCAATCAGAGACGAGTATTAAAAACACAGCTAGGCTCCAATAGGACCGTTCGCATGAAGAAAAAAGCTGCCACATACCACCAGATTTGTACATTTCCTTTTTTATAAAAAGGACAATGCAAATTAGCTCACCACAGGCCCCCTGTCATGATATTATACTAACAACATTATTTTGATTCACTTAAGAACATAAGAGTACCTATCTATGAGCTCACATAATAATTTGTGATGTTTTTTATGTTGTGCTTTGATGTTGGTTGTATAAGGCCCAGGTTGAAGATTTATTGATTTTACATAGGTATTGAAGTATAATATTAACTATTTTTATAAATAAATGCTCTCATGAGTCAATAGAAAAGTGATTAATATGAAAATAAAGCATTTTTTGTCAGCGGGAGTACGAGCGTATAGAACACTGACTCGGTGAAGAGAGGTTTCAATTCATATATACGGAGATATTTAACTATTTTTAAGGCAAATATTCATTGATATTAGTATAAAATATTTTTGTCAAGAGGTAGTTTGTGTATGTGTGCTTGTATAAAAATATTCCAACCACCATAACCATCGCGAGAAATGTATGTATTTTATATAGGGTAACAAACGATAATTATGATTTAAAAACTATATTAGTATTAGTATTTATACGAACACACACCTTAGCAGTTCCATTAATATCACTATGAAGTCAAATGATCCAGTTTATTGACATTGTAATGAAACAGAATAATTTAGTGTTGGTTTCTTGCGAGTTTAATGGCCGAAAAAGCTATAGTCACGTAGTACCCCGTACTGTCTGCTGCTCTCGAGGCTGGCTAGCGTATGAACGAATATCAACAAACATCAGATTGAGTCTTGTATCTTCATCTTCATCTTGTATTGAAGCCTTCTTTGTCGATTGTAATAAATCACACGAGGGAAAATCATTCCCAGTAGAAACAGTTACCACCACCAAGCCGATACTACTACAAGAACACATCATACATCACTTGGTTGCTGTGTTTGTTATTGTTTTGACTGTTAAGCATGTCGTACTGTAGGCAGCGAGTATCTGCTGAAATAATTTATTTTTCTGTTATTATCTTTGTTGGTGGTCACTTGGAACATTTATACTACATTAAAAATCAAGAAATATTCACATGTATATATAAAACCGATGAATGTTTATCCATTGAGGCACACACACCAAAAATAGTACAGCACAATAAAACTCCTCAAACTATATTACTAGCTCATTAATATGCAGTTTAACGTCTTTAAAATGTTTACTGGAATATTAAAATCATAGTAAATACGTTATTTTAACGAAGAAGGGTCTTTATGCAATTTTTGTCCATGTACCCAATACAAAAATAAAAAAATAAAAATCTGGAAGTATGTGGTGTCAATCGCTAGATCCACGATTCATGCGAACGGTCCTATTGCAAGCTAGGATGGGATAGACTATAGTAGATATTAAAACTTGAAGTGATGTTATATACTGCATACTAAATTATTTTTATGTTCTCGTATAATGTTGTGAATGGCGTGAATTAAGTCTTATGGAAATATTGTCTTCACTTTTAAATTTTGGATTATTATAGACTTTATTGCTGTACTCTTATCCACTAATTCATAACATTCAAATTGACAATTTTCAGTAAATATCTATTGCTGGTTGGTATTACAATGTTTTTATTTTCTTTACCCTATAATTATTACCATTCTTAGACATTTTTCTTCTTTTGCAACTTCAGAAATGCCCCATTTCCAAGATATGGCATGTTAAAATGAAATATTTAAAAAATTAACCTGACCTTACCTAACCTAGACCGACACAGACTTCTGGGACCTAACCTGGGCAAACTACCGGGACCTAACCGTGGTAAACTACCATACCCTAACTGGGCCAAGCTACCGGGACCTAACCTGGGCAAAATACTGGGAAATAACTGTGATAAAGTACCAGGGCAAAATACTAGGAGATAGCTGGATCTGACAACATTGCGACAAAACTACAATAGTCTAGAAACTCTAGATAAATGGCCAGTTTTCTTTTTAAGTCACTTTCCCATTTCCAAGATATATATTCATATGGGGCATTTTGCAATTAGCCTGGCCTAACCTAATTTAGACTGCAGCAGACTACTTGGGCCTAACTACCAGCACCTACCCAGAGCAACCAATGGCACCTAACCTTGTTAAACTACCATGACCTAACCGGGACCTAACCGGACACTGCTACAGAACAACAATAAATTCCATAAAATAATACCATATTTTGGAGTGGTTGTTTGCCTCTGTTCAGATTGTTTGGATTAAGTTAGGTCTAACTAATTCAATAACTTTCTTACCATTATATAGGGAGAGGTAATTTTTGTACTACATTGCAAATTTAGTTTATTGGTATATAGTGAACCAGCGCAGCTGTATGCTATAGAGACATCATCAAGGTAGCCTAGGTTAATCTAGTATAGAAGCTACTTGATAACGTTTCGTGACGGTCATCGGAAATTCGACATTCCCGGCGCTAGCGCTGGTAGTGACACCTAGTGGTGGCCTTTGGTACTAATGACCCCTGGTGGCAGGGCAAGGATCATTCCTCGTTCACTTTTTTCACAGAACACGCAGCGTCAACATCTCCTCCTCGTCGAGCTTCGTTCGTTATAGTTAGCACTGCTTTTGTTCCTGTTTGTTTTTATTTCGGGTTTCTTGTGGTTTGCCTGCTTTGCAGATGGTTTTTTATGGTGGTTCTTATTTCTGGTTTTATTTTTCCTTTTGGTTTGGATGTTTTACTTGGTGTTTCTTTCACTTTCTTTGTTACATCTTTGCTTTTGTTTTTGAACCCCACTCCCTTTTCCATGAGACTCCCTGTGCTCCCTTTTAGTGAGTGTTCTTTTCCTGTTAGATTATTTTCCTGTTTCCACACCCTGTTCTGTTTTTTACTTTGTGTTTTTAAATTTTGCACGTGGTATTGTTCGGGTCATCTGGCCTTCGGGCCTTTTTTTATCCTTGCCTGCTAGACCCTCTTTTTTATTTACCTGGATTTCACGGTAGTTATTTTGCTTTTGCTTTATTTTCTTCCCGTTTTCGGGATTTTTTGTTCTCCACGTGTGTTTGTGTGGTTTCACGTGGTTTTCCTGGTGAAACATTTTCTTTTGTTCGGGGCTCCTTGCTGTTACCCTCGTTTTTGGGTCCTTGGTTAGTTCTCTTTTATCCCGTTTTTATCATTGCCTCTTCGTTCCCTTCTGGTTACTATTTGCACGTGGGTTTATTTAATTTTGTTCACTCCTTGTGAGTGTCCTCTTTTATCCCGTTTTATCAATGCCTCTTCGTTCCCTTCTGGTTACGATGTGCACGTGGGTTTATGTAATTTTATTCACTCCTTGTGAGTGTCCTCTTTTATCCCGTTTTATCAATGGAACTTCGTTCCCTTCTGGTTACGATTTGCACGTGGGTTTATTTAATTTTCTTCACTCCTTGTGTGAGTGTGTTTTTGCACAAATTTTATTTATTTTGTGTTTTGTGTTTCCCACGTGTTTCACATGGTAATTCATTTTATTTCCTCAGTCTACTCGTATTGTGTGTGCTACGACTAGCTGTTCGGCTCGCTTAGCGACGGGTGGACACTTCCATGGTTCCGCACACGCTCCCTGTGCTACTCCTGCCGGATTCGACCCCATGGCGTGTATTGGGTGTGCGGATTGGGTGGGTCTGTTCAAGGAAGTCACGCCGGATGCTCGCCCTAAACTTCCTGCCTTTCTTACTTTAAAGGCAGCGTTGACGAGATTGAGACGGGTGGTGAAAATCGTGATGGGTCTGTCTTGGTATGGGCTGACCCTTCACTTGGGGCTGAATTAGGATTATCAAGAATTCAGTACCCTGCATCAGGTAATTCGGAGTCACAAGGGGTAGAATCCTTGTCTCGCCCAATTAACCTACTTCCTTCCCCCGAGCCCGTCCCCCCCCCATGCGTGGAGGCGAGGAGGATGCGCTGTCCCCCCCCCCGAGCCCGTCCCCCCCCCATGCGTGGAGGCGAGGAGGATGCGGTGTCCTGTCCTCCTTCCCCCCCCCCCCCTGAGGTGGCGTGGTCTCCTGACACAGACCACCCGGATGCGTGGGTGCGACGCGAGGATGTCATCCTGAAGTGGGGGGCGGATTCTCTGGGGGAACAGGTGCCCTTCTACAAGGCTTGCACCATTGCCACACCTACACCGTCATCCTCGAAGGTCTCTACTGTTACCACCTTGGATGCTATGGGCTTCTTGGTGGATATAGATAAACTTAATTCATCCAAGGCATGGAAGGTTGATAGGTCTTCTGATACTCCTAAAATCTTCCTGTCCTCGGATGCATTTTTCCCAGCAGACAGAGGAGAAGGTGACTTAGACATTCCGTCGCCACCCGTGCGCAGCCGTAAGCATGCACCGAGGTGTCGAACCTGTGTCTATGGAGGACATGCCTCGTTCCATGTCTGACATGGTGTCGTCTTTAGTCCCAACTCTGTTCCCCCAGCTCCTGCCGTCTCGCTTGCCTATACCTACCCCGGCCTCGCATGGGGTCGGTCGGGGTGGAGCTTCCTATCTCCCATCCTGTCTCTAGAGCCACCCGTGTCCTACCAGCTGTAGGAAACTGAGACTATGCTGTTGGCGTCGTTGGGCTCGGCGCGTCAGGAGTTAACCCACGTGTTGGCTACAGGCGCAGCCATGCCCTTGGGACGGAACTACCTCAGGCGACTGGCGGACTGCGTCCATGAATTAGCTGGCCACAAACTCCAGTAAGTACAAATTTCTGCTGAAATTTTGCCACTTATATACCAACTTTATTTCATTATATATTGTTATATAATGTTATTCACCCATTGTCTTTATTGTGTATTTAAACAGTGACGTCCTGGTCCGTCACTGACGACCATGACAGAAGGGTCTGCTGCCAGGGCGCCATTCGACCTGCAGGGCCTCCGCTAGGACGTTCGTGGAGGCAGGGATAGCAGCCCGAACAGCCTCCAAGGCCACCCCGGAGCTGGCCCAGAGAGGAGTGGTTAAGGCAGGCCCATGCACTCTCACCTGCTTTGTGTGACCAGCAGGCAGCGCAAAAGTAGGTTTACATCCTTTTGCTAATTTGATAATACAAGGGGTATTACAAATTTGATTGCTCACTTTGTGAATTCACATTAGTTTACACAGTTTTTCCCTATGTTTATTTTTCATATCCGATGGTATCGAGGGTTGAGAAAAATTACAAATGGATGTATTACGTGAGTTCACATAAGTCTAGACAAATGTGTGCTACTTGTTCTGATTGTCCGGAGGCAGCGCCCACCAAAACAATCCAGACCTCATTCTCTGCGTCACACGGGCCTCACCAACCTACGTGACAAGAGACTAACTCAGATTACCTAAGTTTGGTGTAACTGCGGTATTATAAATATCATGTTTTATCACATAATTATTTTCTACATTCCTATACTAACTGTTCGGTACAGGCAACACCAACATAAATTTACTTAGGTTTGGTGTATCAGTGTGCAGAATGATAATAATTACCTTTTGTTACATTATACTTTTGTACATCTCTATGCTACCTGTTCTATACATGTATCACCAAAGTAAGTTCCCCTAATTTGGGTGTAAGGCCCTACCTATGTGTGGAATTATAAATATGTTTCCACACAGTTATACAGTCCTTTACTAAAAGGGTCTATACAGGTAACACCAACTCAAGTCTGCCTATGTTTGGTTTACCTCTGTACGGAACTATAAATATTATGTTTTGTCACATAAGTATCTTATACATTTCTATACTAACTTTCTAAACATGTCACACCAAAGTAATTTTCCCTAATTTTGGTGTACCTGTGTGTGGATGTATAAATATGATGTTTTGCCACATATTTATTTTATACATTCCTATACTAACTGTTCGATACAGGTAACACCAACGTAAGCTTACCTAAGTTGAGTACACCTGTGTGCGAATGTATAAATATTATATTTTGTTACATAATTATTGTATACATTCCTATACTAACTGTTCTGTTTATCCGTAGATAACTTTACCTATGTCTGAGGGACCTGTTTGGGGAATTATAAATTTGATGTTTTGTCACATACTTATTTTTAGGCTAACAGTTCTGTTTGCCCGTAGGCTGCATCCCTCCTCAACAGACCAGACCATTAATATCTGTGCCTCACAGGACCCACTCGCCAGCAAGGCAACAGACACAGTTCTACCCACGCACACCTATCCATCCTTCCAACACAGGACAGAGTAGGCACCAGCTCTGTTGTGGGAGACTACACTGAATGGAGCACACCTCCACCTACCCCCACAATGACCCCCCCAGTGATGACTGATGGGGTGGGCGCCAGTCTGGCTCACCCAAGACTGATCAGCGGAGGTAGGAAAACACGGCCTTCTTGTCCATGAGTTACGGTTCCGGTGAATTCATTTCACTCAATCATTTTATTTCTTTGAAATATTTGTGATATTAAGGTGTAGTCATATGTCGTACACCTATTAATTTTATTCTATTCGCCTCTCTCTTTTCCCGAGGCAAATTTACTCTATTCTCAGTAGTCTTACATTTGAACTTCTTTCCCTTACCACTACACCTGCCCTCCGTGTCTCCCTAGGTGATACCCTCAGTCAGCCTGCACTTGAGAGAAAGACGGAGAAAATGGGGGAGTGGAACCAGCTAAGAGAAAGGTATTGTTGTCCCACCGAGTCACAGTACCCGAGTAAACTCGGACGGGACGAGACTAGTGACCGACCTGAGCGCTCAAAACATATTCTTGAAGCCCCAACACTCCAAGATGTTATCAGTGGCCCAGGTTCCACTACAAAAGGGATAGTACTGGCACGTACCATTCCACCCTCCGTCTCACCTCTTCTTCCCCACTCCCAGGAGCAGCCGGCAGCATAGGTTCGCTTCCATCTCGTCCGCGTATTTTTGCTGGTGTTCTACCCTTGTTCTATCCTAACAGCATGTGCTTTTTATAATTTGTGAGGTAGAACTGTCTTCTTTAGGTTTTAATTGTCATAATGTCAATTTTACTCTAGCATACGTAAGTGGAGATGATGCGAACTTGTGCTGCCGACTGTACCTGCACGATTGGTGGATACACGCCCCTTTCAAGGAGCACGTATCGACAAACGTGTCAATTACAATGAGGGTGTTAAGACTGGCTCGACAGACGCCCAAAAAGATATACAAGGACTTCCGTTTCCGATATAGACAATGTCCCATCCTCTTCACCTGGGACTAGCTTGCCTATCCAGCACGTTAGCTGCACCGCTTCAAGTGTCACTACGTCTACACCTGTTGGGATGATAAATAAATTAAGTAATAAAAATTCCATATTTATTTTTCCTCTATATATACACCAATACATAGTGCTTGTCCTCTTCTTTCTTCAATTCTCTGCTTGTCCTCTCTGGCTTCCAGAATTCCTGATGCTTATTGAGGTCTTCATCACTTTTGTCACTGCAGACCTGAAAGACATAGATTTCAGTTTCATATCCCTTTGGTACAGATTGCATCCAGTGTGTCAATATCTACAGGCAGTGTTGCTTTACACAACCTTAAATACCAACCCCTCCCTCCCCAAGTGGTAGGTTGAGCTCCCTACCAACTGGGAGGCACTTTTGGACTGTAGAAAGCAACACTGCTTGTAGATATCTAAACCCTGGATATAATCTATATGAATCTTAAAGTTAACATGCCAGACAGGGTGTCCATAATTATGTGAACAGATTACCTTTCATGAACATGTAAAGTTATTCAGATAATTTATGGACACCCTGTATTATGCAGGTTCAATACAGATTGCGACTAAAAGTAGACACCTAGACCAAGTAGCAATAATTATGACTTGATTTGAGGAGAGTGTTTGTCTATTCCAATAAATATGAGCAAAGATGAACTGTAATGAACATAAGTTTGTTCCCTCAGCCAGTCACAATGATTCAATTCTCTGTGGTTAATTAAACTAAACATATTTGCCAACCATCATGTGTTGTTTAGTAGTTTGAACCACAGGTGCTTCAGTTATATTGTTGCTGGCAATTCAGTGTGGCTGCCTTCATAGACGTGTACTATGGACTGATGCTCATCCGTGGCTGTAAAAATGGACTCCCTTGAAACTATCTATAACAAACAAAACTTTGACATCAACCCAATAAATATACCAACAATACGATGCATGCAACATGCTAGATCATTTATAAACTTATTTTAACAAATGTACTGCTCACAACAACCCTCGCACTCTTCATTAGACAGCCATTACTTCAAATTTGCTCAATAATATTACTTTATTTTCACTTACATCTATACTTGCAGTTACGTTCTTTACTTACCAGGGCATGATGATAGTTGCAATGCCAAGGAATTGACATTATTAAGCAAAATGTGGCAGTAGGGGCACTGTATCTTCAATGTTTGGGCGGCCATCTTTGTTTACAATTGAGGGTGGCGGTCGCGAGCCTCGCGGCCGCCCCACCTCTCAAAGCCGCGACGCCTGGGTGACGCATTTTGCGGCGCACAGACAGCTCGCGCTGCCTTCCTGAACGATTTCGAGTGTCGCGCGCCACCCGCGCTGCCATCCTGAACGCAGACCAGGGGTTTATTCTAAAGTGAAGTTGGGCGCTCCTCCCAGTTTGGGAACCACTGGTTAGGTCGTTCGGGCCTCGCATCAGAGTTTGTGCAGCTGTAAATTTTCCTTAGAATAAACCCTGCCAATAATAGTGAATTTGTAGTGGCTTTTAGCCACAAAATATCTTTTATTGGTATTAGGTGAACCAGCGCAGATTTTACCCTCCCTCCTCCCTTTTGGAACCTATTTCCTTTCTTTACTATACTTCTCATTTTTAGTGAACGAGGAATGATCCTTGCTCTGCCACCAGGGGTCATTAGTACCAAAGGCCACCACTAGGTGTCACTACCAGCGCTATAGCGCCAGGAATTTCGAATTTCCGATGACCGTCACGAAACGTTATCAAGTAGCTTCTATACTAGATTAACTTAGGCTACCTTGATGATGTCTCTATAGCATACAGCTGCGCTGGTTCACCTAATACCAATAAAATATATTTTGTGGCTAAAAGCCACTACAAATTCACTATTATTAAGCATGTGTGTTTAATATGTCAAGTACCAGATACTGTATTCCCTTCTTTAACTGTTTCTTACCATGGTAGGTTACTACATTAAATCCTTTACTTCCAGGACTATGTGTGTGTACTGTGAACGTGCATTCGTTGACCCAAAGGATGCATGTAGTTGCATACAGTCCCATTTAGTTGAAGCACAAGCGGAGAGTCTTCCTTCAGTATCGCCCATCTCCTCGACCTCTTTTGCTGAGACTAGGTTAAAGCTAAAAATACTTTAATCCAGACTTACAGTCATTTGCAAAAATAGATATTCAATATTTAATTCAAGGAAACTTTTTCCTTTTCTAACTATGTATGCCCTGATAATTATATGCAATGGTTTCAAGCAGTTCAGTTTCCTTAATTAACAATGGCACTCCTCTTGTTGTCTCATTGATACTAACTAGTACTTTGCAAATGTTACTGGTACAATAACCAAGGAAGAGCATAAGGGAGAGAGGAAGCATATCCAAACCACCTCAATGTATTACGCTTCACTCTCAACCACACCACACTCATTACCAATTGCCTTCTTACTCATACCACATCTCTCATACACACTCTCATTACTTTCTCCGTCCCACCTTGTAAGTCCACATGCACCTCTCAAGTAACTCATTTCCACTGCACCTATTCAAGACTAATGACCCCTACTCCATGTCCAGGGACTCGTGCCCCCTGGTGTTGTGATGGTTTGGTTCCCATAGCTGCCATCCTTGACAGCCTTCGGGGGTGGTTGAAGACTGCAACGCACACAACCACACTAGCCAACAACACAACATACACTCTGAGGGCACTTTGGGAAAGCCCGGTTCAGGCCATGGCCTTCCTCGAGAGCTCGGGGCTGCTCGGCCAGACAGCTTGAGGAACGTCAACAACAACTCCTGCCATAATGGTTACCTATAATGGCTGAAGACCTAAAACACAATGGAAGACTTCTCCAATCTTTGGACCATTCTCATTTTTTCACAACCATCATTCCTACATGTGCGCATTTTTCTTAGATTATGTGAGTGCTGAACCAAGTACAGTACCATATCTACAGGATGATTCATATACATATTATAATATTTATTAAATGTGTATTATACGCTGTATATATGCATTTAAGACATAATATACAGAACTTATTTACAGTGTTTAAGAAGCAATAGCAGATCATATGTTCAACTGAAATCTATTTTCATGAATGCAAGCTCGTACCCATTTTACCATACATGTTAACAGAAACTTGTGTAGGGTTGCTACAGTAATGTTTACAATTGCTGTTTCAATGTTAGTTTTCAGTTTGTCTAATGTGTATGGGTTATTCTGATAGACCACACCTTTCAGATGATACCATAGAAAGTAATTGGGAGATGTAAGACGTGGTCTATCAGAATAACCCACACACATTAGACGAACTGAAACCTAACATTGAAACTGCAATTATCAACATTACTGTAACATTTCTTTTGAATAACCCTATATAATGCATATATATTTTTGTACTTTGTGTGATATTGTACCTAAATTTTGTTTGGATAAGAAAATGTATACATCATTATGTTTGATAATAAGAGTTTATTTTCACAAAATAAAAGCTGCAATCAACACTGCATTGCCTACCTATACTGACCTTGAGTTTACACACACATACAAAATACTTGGCATAATATACAACACATCCATGACATTCAAATAACATAATGGCCATAAAAAACAAATGCATGCAAAAATGTAAAGCCCTCAGATCACTTGCCAGCTCAAAATTTGGACACAACAAAGAAACCACAACCACAATATGCAAACAATTACTATATTTGATTAATGATGGATTATCCAAGTCCTGCCTCAGCTTCAAACCTCACTGAGACTATCAAAACCCTTCACACCCATACAGAATAGAGCCCTAACGTTAAAGATAATGACAGACTGCACAGCTACCACACCTACAGACCACCAACCTTACTGAGACTCATCTCCAACACCCTTCATACCCATACAGAATAAAGCCCTAAAGATAATCACAGGCTGCACACCATAAAACCAAAATCAAGGATCATCTTGACATGATGAGAGGCACACAAACACTTTATTAGTCCATGAGCTGAGCCTGGAACTTCAGAGAGTACCAAAAAGGTGAATAAATATCACGTGCACTTTCAGCAAGGTGGATGTCTGAAGTGTTGCGAAATGGTTGATGGACATTCCAGAAATATAGCTAATCAATCACCTTTTTGGCAGCCTATCTCTAGCAAGTATCGTAAATTTTTCACTGAAAATCGAGAATAAAGTAATAAAAATCGCAAGTCTTCAACAAAATATCATATCAAGAGACTTCTAGTTGGTATCATCTTATTTGTTTCTTAATTCTGCATCTTTTGTTGGTGTATAATACATGCAACTTAGGACTCAAATTTGCTTCATAATATGAGAAAAGTGAAGGAAAAGTAGACCAATTTGTAGTATTGTCTTACGACTTTGTTTACAAACTTTCTTTTGTTGCTGCCCAATCCGTATCTGGACAACGAGAACACAGTTTCTACGTATTTGGTCAGTTCCCGTCACTGAAACTAGTGATGGGTCGTTCGTGAACGATCCGGTTCAAAGAGCCGGCTCTTTGCAGTGAACGATAAGATCCAGCTCTCGCTTAAGAGCCAAATGGCTCTTTTGGCTCTCTGAATTTTGAAAATTTGAAATAAATGAATGAACGAATAAGTCTCATCAGTACAGCAACCTACATCTTCTTATTGTTGTCTATTGTAATTTTGCATTATAATCATATGATAAATACAATTTTCCCTGATTATTCATAGGGAAACATTTGGAAATCATATAGCCTAAACATCACGCAGTCGCACATTATAGTTTTTGGACTTTGTATAGTTGCCAATCGCCATATCAGTATCTATTAAAAACTACAAACCTATTTACAAGAACAGTCATTATACTCATGTCGCATATTATTGGTATTCACGAAAAACAAAACAAAAATCAATATCCTTTTTGGCAATTAATGTTCTGCGCTGCAGTTACAAATAATACTTCACCGGACCATCACTCTCCATAGGTTCAGTTCCTGCCTATAGTGCCTTTGTGGTGAATTAGTTACTGCGGTATCGGTTTGTCCCCATCTCACCTTCGTCGGTAGAGTGGCTATCACACGAGTGTAGTTTAACTTAGCATTTATTCATGAAATCATATACTTTATATTATTATCTGGTTTAATATATAGGAATATACAAATACTAGTAAGTTAGGAGAAATTACTCCTGTGAGATATAATTTTTTAACTGGCATTGCTCAGTGAGGACTCATATTTTATTCCAATGTTTTTTATGTATGCTAATGGGTAGAGCATTCATTGCTAAAAATAAAAACACCTCAGTCTCCCTTTGAGATGAGAACCTACTGTTCATTTTATTTTCTATTTGTTTTCATAAATAAAAACTTAGTTTCTTGTTTGAGTTTCAGTTTTTGAACAGGAATATAATGAGTTATGTACATTAGGTAATTAGCCTTTACTCATGAAATGTGATATAGCCTATTGGTATACACTGTCATAATCGTCATATTTTATAATCACTGCATTTCTATGTAGAGAGCCGAAAGAGCCATTTAAGAGCCGGCTCTCTAAACTCAAAAGAGCCGGCTCACTCATGGGAGCCGTAAATCCCATCACTAACTGAAACCAAGCGCTCCCAAGACGGTCTTGGTACCCCAATCCTCCGCTTGGACGACCAGATGACGTCTTTGGGTTCATATTTGCGGGATTACGCCGATATACCGTACAAAAGTTTCCACCCCAAGGTGTACATACCAAAGATTCTAGTACTGGAGAAGGATACACTACTCAATGTTATTTTCGTGTTACCAACCTGGCTGGCTGGGACGGTGGCGCCTCTAGCGGCCGATAGGAATGAATACTATAGACCCAGTCTGCTTCCTTTTTTCCTGATTATTATTAAGTCGGATTTTTTAACCGCACAGGACTTTTGATACTAATTATTTGGCAATAAAATGAATAATTTTATTGATTTTTTATTTTATTATCTTTTTTTATTTTAAATATCTCAACCTCGGCACTGTATGCTGTCAGTAGCCCGTGACTTGTGAGGCCCCGAGATTATCGAGTGTCGCACTAGATCAGACACTGGAGCTTCATGATGTTGGTAGCTTCTCTTCTGTCCCACTAGATGACGTCACCTTATTTATACACGTCACTATCAGAAGAGGGCAGCTAAACCGTCGCTCACAGCATCTAGAAATATGGTACTATGTTATGAGTTGACGACTATATAGGGGATATTTTCTTGACGTGTCGGCGTAGCCAGGATACCTGACGGACCACAAGCACTATCAGATCACCTCGGGAAATAATAAACGCATCTCGTGGACTTCAACCTGGGTCCATAACATTGGCAGTCCGTCGACGTATCCACTCTGCCAATCCCTCCCAAAATACAAAATACTTAATAAATTACGATAATATCTACGACAAAGCCCTAATATATTGTTAAATATCCATGCCTACCATTAATGTATAACATATACACTACAGCCCAAAAGTTCATTACCTCGGCCAACCAGTTTCCAAATTTTAGATTAATTTGTATCGTCTTTTTCTGGTTGACACCGAGACAATCATGAACATTTGAAGCAGCCTTTTATTTTTATATAATATAACACTCTTTTATATACAGTTAATCAATGCAATTCTACCTTTACTAATTTATCTAATAATAATAATATTAATAATAGTAATAATAATACTTTGTCACATTACTTTTAGTATCAAGTATTTCAACGGGTCAAAATATTATATAACGTTGAATTAAGGTGATAGTATAGTGTTGGTAATTCAGGAGCAACTAATTATTTCTCCAAACTATTACAAGCAAAAACAGACCATCATCATTATCATTCATTATTTTTGGTCTTGCTGTTTCCTGGCATAATTTGGAGTAATTCAAAATGTCACATGTTATAAAATGTTACAAAGTATTATATACTATACAGTTCACAATTTGTAGAGGAGGCCAGCCACCTCCACATAGGAGAGAGTGTTTCCTCCCATACTACCAGCCTCCTCCCCAAGCAACTGGGAGACTGTAAGAACCGTCACTTAAACGGTACTCGGAGAGGTGCCTACGACGAAGGTCCCCAAGGCCGCACTGTCAGAGGGACCAGACAATCATCACAGTAGGGAGGGTGAGCTCTCTCCATGAAAAAGCCATGAGTCAATAATGTGTGGCCAATGCGGAGATGGGCAAGAGCCGTCTCCCACCTCCCATCAGGACAGGCCGCTGGAGCTCCACGAAACCCTGGTGCTCGCGGATGCCACAGAGTTTGTTAGCTCCGACGGAATCCCATCTGTCCTGACAGCAGGAATGAATGGCAGCATCTATGTAGAGTCAAAGGTCAACTGCAGGTACGGGATGACGCCTGGCAGGAAGCCTAGAACTGGAGGCCGCAGCCTTAGCCAGGGCGTCAGCCCACTCATTTCCATTGACACCAACATGAGCCAGGACTTAACAAAATGTGACTCTGCGGCCACGACGACCCAGGAGGACAAGCCACGCGAGTAAGGCAAACATCAATGGATGGAAAGAGTTAAAATTGCCCAAGGCCTGCAAGGCACTACAGAAATCCCTAAAAATAGTAAAAGAAGGCTACGGAGGAGTAATAATTCACTTGGAGGGCATATAAAATGGCAGAGAGCTCTGTTGTAAAAATGGACATGACAGAAGGAAGCCTGCCACTACTACAAAAGTCAGGAAAGTGTACACAGGGAGGGACTCCCTGTGACTGAAGGCATGTACTAAAAAGAGAAAATGAGCCACTGGAGGTGGAAAAGATTCCTTTTTATTTGAAAAGCAGGTGTAAGGGAAAACTTCTGGAAGAAGCCATGGAGCCACACTGGTGGCCCACACAGGACAAATCTAGAAGTTATCAATGCCCATCTCCTTCATAGCCTTCCTGACCTGGAATCCAAAAGGCTATGGTACACGAGGATGTAAAAGTTAGCACTGAGACATGGTATCAGATGACACTGCCAAGCAGGGTAGGAGGTCAGGAAGTAGTTGTAATCGACGATAACAACGAACCATCAAGGACTGGCGACAGTGATCAAGAAGTGGCTCATCAGCATCCACTAGGATACTGGGTACGACCTCAAGGCTCCGGTCGCCAGACGTACACCAGCATGATGAATAGGGTCTAAGACTCTGAGACAGAGAAGTACACCTCACATCCATTCCATAGTCAGTTTTGACCATATAAGAGCATGGTATAAGCGGAGGAGGGTGGCCCTATCAGCTCCCCAGGAGGTATGGCCCAGGACTCTCGACAGGTCAGGAGCCTGGAGGCAAGAGATCTTAAGTGAACGCAAGTGGGGAGCCCAAGTCAAATGTTTGTCAAAAAGGAGACCCAAAAAGCGAGTCTCCTCGACACAACTTATTCGATGACCATATATGAATAGATCCGAATCGAGATGGAAGCCTCGGATGCAGCAGAAGTGCTCAGAAACCGTCTTGGCAGGAGTTCTAGAAGCGAAACCAATGAGAACTAGCCCCATGCGACACCCTGTCGAGGGCAAGCTGCATGTGACGCTCTGCCACTGACATACGGGAATCAGCAAACCAGACTGCCAGGACGTTAACATACATCGAGTTGGCTATACCGTCCGGATGGGATAAGGCAATGACATTAATTGCTACAGCAAGCAACGTGACACTGAGGACGCTTCCCTGAGGGACGCTCTCCTCCTGTTCAACGGATGCTGATAGGGCTGTACCAACCCTCACACAAAAATTGAGACCACTAAGAAATTCCTCAAGAAAACGTAGAAGGCGACCCCGCAGGCCATATGCATGGAGTTGCTGCAGGATATTATATTAACATGTAGTGTCATAGGCTTTCTCTAAAACAAAGAATACAGAGACCAGGTGTTGATGTCATGCAAAAGACTCAGCTACCAACCAGAACAGAGTGTCTGTAGTGGAACGGTGTTTACGAAAACCAGATTGGGACGGAGACAGAAAATCCCCCCATTCCAAGAAGTATACCAGTCTGACATTAACCATCTTCTCAAATAGTTTTCAGAGACAGGAGGTCAAGGCAATTGGTCAGTAATTGAGGGCAACACTAGAGTCCTTGTCCGGCTTGGGGAAAGGAAGGGTAGTAGCAACCCTTCACTCAGAAGGGAAGACACTCTCCAGTCAGATTCTGTTATATAAAGCTAGAAGAAATGAGATTGCCTCCTTGCCCAAGTGTCGCAACATTGCATATGGGATATTTCCTGGCCCAGGAGAAGTTTCGCCAGAGAGGAAGAGAGCACTGCCAGAGCAGAGTGCACTTCTCTCAGTTATCAATTATTTATTTACTGACATTCGTGTCAATTATTAATATAATTAAAGGTAAGATTACCTTTTTAATATTATGATGTAACACAAAAACAACCGTGGTAATAATAATTATTGTATACTTTATTCGTATTGTATTCAATGGTTATTATCAAACACTAAACATTGTGTAATACTTACACAATAACTGAATAAGAGTCATGAATCAGGAATGTTCTTTATTAAAAGCAGCAAATGTGAATACGGTTCCTTTATATTACACGTGGCAAGTGTTGCTACCACTATCACACCCTTCCATTTCCCCCGTATCTACCTAACAGTTTAGAGCAGTGATTCTTAACCTTTTTACCCCTATGACCCACTGACATATTCCTGGGCAGCGCTGTGACCCCCTTGCACAGGGAGGGGGGGAGGGGTAGGCGGCGAACGAAGCGAGCATAAGCAGTTTTTTTTTTCTTTCTTTTTTTGAAATATGAGCAATCAAAGGTGTAATTTGAAGCTACTTATAAAGGATTTTTTTTTAATTTGTATCTCTTACACAAAAAAAATCCTCCAATTTTCCCCCAATCATTCGTGACCCCCAGAAAAAACTCAAATGACCCCCAGGTTAAGAACCGCTGGTTTAGTGGCTAAGCATTTTATAAAAAAAAAAACTACACACAATAACAGATGCAAAAAAAAAAAAAAAAAAGTAAACACAATAAAAGATGATGAATACAATAAAAGGTAAGTGGCTAAACACAAATTAGTTGCTAAACACAATATAGTATGCTAAACATAATAAAATATGCTGAACACAAAGAATGCTAAACACAATAACAGAAACTGAACACAATATAGTAGGCTGGACACAATAAAAATGCTAAGTACAATAGATGCTTATCATAATATAAAAAGCTAAGCACAATATAAGATGCCAAGCACAATAAAATATGCTAAACACAATATATCTACCATGAGCAGTATGATTCTAAAATTAGATTGTGATAACATGTACGATACCTAAAAGAAAAAAGTTCAACAGCATAAATCAAAAAGTTTGGGCAGATCTCCAATTAAGGTGGTATGGAATATGGATAAGTTGCTGAACTACACCTTTTCACCCTCAAATTTAAAAAAAATTAACTTTAAATTTTAAAAGTTGACTTTCAAATTAATAAAAATTACTTTCATATAAAAAAAAATGATTTTCATATTAAAAAAAACGAACTTCATATAAAAAAAATTGAACTTCATATTAAAAAATTGGTAAGCCTATTCCACTGACAATAATATTTACTTCTTACGTCTTCCTCTCACTTTCACTTCACTATTTTTTCTGTCTTCCTCTCACTCCACTCTCAGTATTATATCTGTCTTTTTATCACTCCACTCTCACCATTCTTTCTGTCTTCCTCTCACTCTCACTACTCTTCTCTTTCCTCTCCTAACTCTCCCACCACTCTCACAATTCTTTTCTGTCTTCCTCACACTCTTTTTCACTCTCCCTTCACTCTCTTACATTATAATAGGTGTATTATTGGTGTATATTGGTGTATAATAGGTGTATTATTGTCCCTGTACAGAGACACTTAGGCTGACTTAGCAGGCATACCAACCGTAACATGATAAAAATTATAAAATTAATAGAAGGGTGGTTCCAAAACTTTTTGTGCAGAGTGTACTCCATTTTTTTGCCTTTTGTTATTTTTATGTAATTGTGAGCTTCTAAGTAATGCAAGCAGCTCCAAAAATTAGCTTGTGACATACTATCAGACTTATTTTTTTCTAACATTTTTTTTTTTGAGATCCAACTTTTTAAATGAAATTCCAGGATTTTAATTTGAACTGCACTTTTTTTAAACTGAGTGGCAACTATTTTAATTTTAAGTTCAATTTTTTTAAAGGAAGTTAATTTTTTTAATATAAAGTTCAATTTTTTTAATATGAAGTTCAGTTTTATTAATATGAAGTTTAGTTTTTTTATATGAAAGTTAGGGTTTTTTTAATATGAAGTTTAGTTTTTTTTAATATGAAAGTAAACTTTTGTAATATGAAGTTCAATTTTTTATATTTGAAGTTCATCTTTTTTAATTTGAGGGTGAAAAGGTGTAGTTGCAATAGGTCGTTGAGGATACAAAGATTGAAGCCTGCTCACCTAGTGGATCGGTGAAGGGAAATGGAAGTGGTGAACACTGAAATTTCATTTAATGGAGGTTACTGTGAAAGAAGAGTCGGATGAAATACATTTTAATTTTGAGGTAAGTAGTGTAAGGGGAGATTTACTGCAGATGTGTCAAGGTTGAGAGAAAGAGGGAAGCCGAAGCCAAAGGGTAAACAATTCTGTAGAGGGCCGGGTGGTGGCCACACCGCAGCCTGGCCATGCAGGTGGACTCTGTGTTCACGGGGAAGGGAGTAGAGTTACTAGACGTAACTAGAGTATTCAGATGGGTGGATATCAGGAGGTCGTGCATGCAGTTGGGTGTTGTTTTTGAGTGTTTGGATGGACTGATGAGAGATTTGAGTATGGATATGTTTCTGATGATTGGTTTGGGGTGGGCAGGGTGTGAGAGAAGATAGTAATTGTGTATGGTATACAGTAATGTACTGGGTGTTGTTTTAATGTTATTTTGCATGTGTGGGTGTTTTGCCATGTAGTGGATGGTGTGGATTTGTGGAGGACTTTGGCTTCATGGTGTAGGATATCTGTTGTTGTGGTAGCTGTGCAGCCTGTGATTGTCTTTAGGGTTCTGTTCTGTATGGTCTGAAGGGTGTTGAGATGAGTCTCAGTAAGGTTTGAGGCCCAGGCAGGGCTTGCATAATCCATCACTGATCGGATATATTGTTTGTGCACTGTGATTGTGGATTATTTGTTGTGTCTAAATGTTGTCTAGGCAAGTGATCTGAGGGCTTTAAGGCTTTGCATGCATTTATTTTTGATGGCCGAGATATGTTGTTTGAATGTCATGGATGTATTGTATGTTATACCAAGTATTTTGGGTGTGTGTGTGTGTGGTATAGGTGTGTTGTTTATGGTGAGGTGTGGTGTGTATCGGTGTTCTGCGTTCCAGTTGGTGAGAATGGTGGCAGTTGACAACTTGACTTGGTGGGTGCTATTTTAAGTCTGTTTGTGGTGAATCAGGCATTAAGAGTGTTCATGTAGGGTTGGAGGATGTGAGTGGCTGTGTCTGCATTTCGGTGCGTAGCTGCGTACATGTGAGTGTTATGTCATGTGCATAGGAGGCTATGTGTATTTGTGGTGCCTCGGGTGTTGGTAGGTCGTGCATGTATAAATTGAAAAGGGTGTGTGAGAGTACAGAACTTTGGGGGACACCATTGGTGAGACTTTTAATGTTAGATGGCTGACCAGCAAATGTTACTCTTCCTCCCTGGAAGCTGGCCAGCCATCTTTTTGTATTATTGTGCATGTTTTTGTTGTATGTTTTGTTTGTGAGGTTGTGGCGGGGGGTGGTATCAAATGCTTTATTAATGTCCAGTGTAACTAGGAGTGTTCTGTGTTTGTTGAGTGAAGAAGTCTGAAACCATGTTGTGAAGATGCATGGGGAATGTGTGGTGTGATTAGTTTAGTGATGAGGCGCTCAGTAACTTTGGAGGGAGTACAAAGGAAGGTGATGGGGAGGTGAGATGAGGGTAGTGTAGGATATTTGTTGGGTTTGGGGATAGTGATGATGTTTCCGTGTTTCCAGATGTTGGGTACCGTGTTGTGTGAGTAGCTGTAGTTTGCTATGCTAGCGAGTGTTTTTATGTCTAGTGGTCCAAAGATGTTTGAGGTGTATGTTACTGATGTAGTCAGGGCCACAGGCAGGTGAGTGTTTTAGGTTGTGGATGATGAGATTTGTATGACAGTTTGTGAATGGTGCATGGTCTAGCTCAGTGGGGAAATGTCTCTTACGTCTAATGATTTGTCAGTCTTCAGGGTGAGGGTGAAGGTGGCTGACGTGAGAAAAATGCTGGATGAGGGTGTTTGCTTGTTGTTTGTTAAAGTGTATGGAGTCTGTTGCTATGATAGCTGCACGTGATTGTATAGTGTTAATGTGTGATGCTGTTAAGTGTTTTGTAGAGTTTGCTTTATGGTCAAGTGTGTTGACAAACCTTTGCCAGTTTAGTGGTTTTTGTTCTTTAATTTTGTTGCTTATTTGTGTATTTAGTGCTTGAATCAAATCAAGTCTCTCAGTCAGGAAGGGGGCTCGAAATATATGTCCACGATAGTACATGATAAGTGGGTCCAGTTCTTACAGGAGTTGCATTGAACTGAACCCTTTGTCTGCCTACTTAATGTGATGGGTTTAGAGCATGTTGGACATGTGTATTTGTTTATGGGTCCTGGATTGCTTTCAATGTCTCCGGCTAGAAGGAGAAGACGGGAAATGAAAACCGGAGAGTCATTCCTCAGTGATGAAAAAATGTGTAGCTGTGTGTGTTGTGTGAGGGTGTGGTATTGCCCGGGTGACCGAAGGCGTTCCCAGGGACTCACGCCCCCTGGTGGTGGGTAGGGGGGGAATTTGTGACGGTTTGGCCCCCATAGCTTTCTTCCTTGGCAGCCTTGGGGGGCGGTCCCATGACGTAGACGACGCCACTCCAGGATCTGTTTACAAAGTCGAGCAGGTTGGTTATCGAGCCAGCACTCAGGCGCGATTTGAACAGTATCCGGAGGATCCGTACTATTAAAGATTACACGGACAATCTGAGCACTCCGGCGTCGTCTATTGTTGGGCTTAATTAAGCACACAAAACAAGACACTAAATAAATAGGTATGCCCTGGAGATGAAGAATTTCTTCGACGTCAGTTTAGCATTCCCTGAAGGACGGATCTCCTAGATCAATATAAAAGTAGACATTAGTTCAGTACTTAAGTTCATGTTAAAAAATTTGTCCTTTTCTGCACCATTATAGAGTATGAGTAAATGGCAAACTTGTTCATCATTATTGACGGTGACCAGCCGGGTCCCATCTCTACGGGAGTGGAACGACATGTCAGCGTCAACATTTTTTGTCCAGGGACTGAATAGAACTATAATAAGGGACTGACAGGTTGCGATAGGCTGTTGCTTTTGATTTATTTTTCCAATTCGTTGGTCAAGGTAAGCGGGTCTGATAATCTGTAGGGTTCATTGAATCGTTAGGGTCGGTTGTTGGAGGGGCTGACCCTAGATCCCCTATCAATGGATTTATATTTTAATTATTAATGCATTGTGACCCTGAAAAATATATGGAATGATATGGTTAGCCCACATAACCTCCATGGGAGGTAAGGGCAACACAAATCTAGGGGTGGCGTACCCATGGCCACCCTTGAGGCCAGCTGTGACTGGCACAAGGTCAGCCTCTCATCCCATCGGCACGGCTCTCCCACCTTAGGAATAGGAGATAGGAAGAGGTAGGAGGGAGAGTTACAGGAAAATAGTACAGAAGCAAGAAATAAGAAAAAGACCCGGCAAAATTCGTCGGGCCAAGGGCCGGGGCCCAAAGCCAGAAGAGCAGCCATAATACCCCCTCCCTCACAAACATCCGGCCCAGCCCATGACCCCTAAGCCCCCTCACGTTAATAACGGGCCTGGTGATGAGAGGATATCCAAAGGATAATAATCAGTATCCCTCTACGGGGGTGAACAATAGACAGTGTATTTATTTAGTAGGAAAATGCAATATAATGCAGCAGATATTGTAATAAATAATTATTTGTCATCTCTTTTCAACTACTCACCCACATTCGTCTTGCCCTCTTCTTCTTCTTCTTCTTCTTCACCATCATCTTCACTCTTCTTTATCCACCTAATGTAGGATGCAACTCTTTAAACTATTGCAGATTCGACACCATATCAACGGTGTATCCTAATATATTTCGTCGCATTCATACCTCCTGACACTATCGTCTCCCTTACACCATTATTAGTTTCCCTCCCTCCCACCAGCCACAGCATGATTGCTACATCTTCACCCTTCCATATTTCTCCCCTCTTCACCCACCCACATCACTCCCTCCCTCCACCTGCAACTGTTACCGTATCCGCTGAGTCCCAAACCAAGTCACTGGTGGATGGGGTGTTGTCGTTTGATCTGTCTAGAGCTGTACCTCTCTTCTTCCAAATCTACCACTTATTCCCTCACAAGATTCAATGCTTGCTTACTCTACCAGTTTCTTATTAATGACCTGAAAGACTATAAACAAGAAGATTTGTTGTGTTGACGATGGCGTGGTACCGGTACAATGGATCCGTTGTTTGTCTATGGGGTCATCGTACTGGTACCACGCCATTGTTAACACCACCAATATTCTTGCTACGACCTAAATTTTCACATGGTATATTCACATGGAGCGATATTGATTCCTTTAAGGGACCCTGTGATGTAGTAAAACAATTAGAGATAGAGAGTCTTTCAAATATTGCCACGAAACCACCTCTATATGGAAGGAGCTGGTTTCGTGGCATGGTCATGTGGAATCAGAAGCCTCCAGTTTTCAAGCACGATCACAAGGTCCTTAAGGCCCCTCTGATCGTGTACGAGACCTGGTAGCTTTTGATTCCTCCTGACCATGCCTTATATGTGGTGTTTCGTGGCAATATTTGAAGGACTTATTTACCTCCAATTGTTCGACTATATCACAGGGTCCCTTAAACTATAATAGGCTACACTACTCGTATACGTTTACGATTTTGTTTCCTAGCTGCTGGTGTACTTTGAAGGATTCGGTAACACTCTAATAACCCAATATGAGGAGTTCTCTATAAACTTTTAGATGTATAAAATACCATAACTTTCCCAACCGATCAATAAATACTTTATTTAATAAAAACGTTTCAGCATGTCTCCACTATTCCATCACTAAATATACCAATAAAAGCACATGAATAATTTATTTTTCAATGCCACAACTCCTATTAAAGTAGCTTTGGACTATACATATGTATATTGTTTTTCACAAAGTCAAAATAAGAGATCACACTCCTAGATTTTACAAATTGTTCTTTTATGTGATATGCTACAAACTTAATTTTTTACATGATTTACTAAAAACTTAATTTTTTACATGATTTACTAAAAACATTATTATTATATGATTAAAATATACATATTCCTTTGCCTTAAAGAAAATATTCAATTCACTTATAACACTGTATGAGGGAGGAGTCAGTGTGGTTGAAAAAGAATAGAGACTTGAGCTGGTAACACTGTGTAGGTGGAGGAGGTAGTGTCAATGGAAGCTTTTTGAGACCTAATCTGGGAACATTGATGGATGGAAAAAAATAAAGGTCTGAGCTGGTAACACTGTGTGGACGTGAATAATACCCACTCTAGTGTAAGTACAGTACTGCACAGTTGCCCACACATGATGCTGGTATGGGTCGTTACTTGTGAGATGGCTACAGAAGAAAGGAAAGTGAAAAGATATATAGTTTGTTGACAGGCAGACAGTAAACTATTATTACTAGCAGCGTGTCAACAAACTATAACTTTTGCTCACTTTCCTTCCTGTTGTAGGTATCTCATAAGTAGCGAGGCGTACCAGATTCATGTGTGGACAACTGTACATAAGACATTAAATGGGACCATATATTGTGAAGTAATTGAAAGGTTTCTGATTCCACCAAAACATGGAAGGAGACTGAATCTCAATAATACTAATAGGTGATTTGTTTTATAGATTAGCTTAGAGGAATTAATAGCCTTTCTAATTCCTCCAAAATATGCTAAAAATCGAGTCAATATAACAAATAGGGAATTTCTATTCAGCAGGATATGTTGAAGGAATAAAAATCCCTCAAATTCCTTAGAACAGCTAGATTACCTGCCAAATGAGTCCACTGTAACACTTAGGACATTGTCTTGAATAGGTCACTCTGTCGTACCAAAGTGAACATCTGCAAAAGTAAAAATTACCATTTTAGTAACAGAGTTGCAAAATGCATTGACTTGCTTGACAGAATGGATAAGGAACAACACCAACATTTGTGGATGGAACCTTTGCCCTTCATCCTCCAGCAAACAAAGTACTGATTATACCAAGTACTTATTTTCCAAAACATTTTTTACTCCTTTGCATTTAGATCTTCTGAGCTTTACAAGTCTGTGTCAGAGACTAGATTTGTCCCTTCAGATTTCTCTTTTGCATTTGAAGTACCGTAGATAAAAAAAAAATCATTGCATTATAAACTTAGGTCTATAGGTATTAATGGGTAATTTTAAAATACTTCTATCTATCTATCTATAGCTCTGACGCCTCGCTCCCTCCGGGAACTCCCCCCCAAGGGGATGGCCACGGCAGAAAAGTCTCCAGTCTTCCCTGTTTCAACACTCCCTCCTTACTCGGTCCAGCCCTCCCCTCCCCCTCATGTTTCTCTCCTTTACATACTCTTCCACTCTGTTCTGCCATCTAACTGGTGGTCTGCCTCTCACACCAGGTCCCACAACTTCACTTCCATACACCTTCTTTATAAACTCCTCACCTTTCATTCTCTCTACATGTCCAAACCACCTCAGAGTATTACGTTTCACTCTCTCAACCACTCCACACTCAATACCAATTGCCTTCTCACTCATACCACATCTCTTATACACACTTTCATTACTTTCTCCATCCCACCTAGTAAGTCAACATGCACCTCTCAAGTAACTCATTTCCACAGCACCTATTCTTGACTGATGAGCCCTACTCCATGTCCATGTCTCCGACGCATACATCAGTGTTGGCAGGATTATACTATTTCGTAGTCCCCTCTTCACTTCCATACTCACACTTCTACCCTTCATTATCCTCCCCAGTGATCCTATAACCAGTCTACCCTTCACTGCTCTCTCCCTAATTTTTCCTTCCATACTTCCATCTTCACACATAACTGTCCCCAGGTACTTAAACTCCTTCACTTCCTCCATCCTCTCACCCCTCAGAGTTACCTCACACTTCGTCCCAGTTGGTACTTCTACTCTGTAAGGTGTAGCAAATTCAATCACTTTAGGTTCTGTTCTTTCAAATACCATCACTTTAATTTTACCAACATTCACCTTCAGTTTCCTTCGTTTACATACAGACTGAAATTCGTCCACCACTCCCTGTAAATTCCTTTCACTCTCAGCCATCAACACAGTGTCATCTGTGCACAAACATGCCGCCATGGACCAATTTACTTCATTCAGCCTCAACTTCACCCCCAAACCATTCACTTTGACTTTCATCTCTCTCATACAACCATCCATATATATATTGAGCAATTATGGTGACATAACACATTCATATCTCAGCCCTACACTAATATTTAATAAAACTCTCACTCAGATCACCCTCTACCCGCACACATGCTTTTGCATCTGCATAAAAAGCCTCAATGCCTTTCAGCAGAGATCTCCAACACCATAAATTCTCAACACCTCCAACATAGCTCTCCTAACAACCCTATCGTATGCCTTCTCCAAGTCCATGAAGGCAGCATACAACTTCTTACCCTTTCTGAACCCTCCCTGCTCCTCACTAACTTTATTCCCTGTTACTTCCTTCAATCTCTTAGTTAGAACCTTACCTTACACCTTCCCCGGTACACTAAGAAGGCTTATTCCCCTATAGCTACCACACTCCTCCTTACTCCCCTTCCCCTTATACAAAGGTACAATTATAGTTCTCCTCCAATCCTCTGGCACCTCTCCCTGCCTCCATGTCAATGTGCATATGAGCAACATCCACTCCACCTCTACCTCCCCCACCACACTTTAACATTTCCGCAGTTATGCCATCCACCCCTGGTTCCTTTTCCATCTTCAACTTTCCTATTGCTCTCCTAACCTTTTTCTTTCCCTATTCTCCCTGTACACTCCGTCACCTGCCTCCATCCCCATGCATGTCACCACCGCCTCCCCTCCAGTTCCTTCATTCATCAAACGATCAAAATGCCTCTTCCACACTTCTTTAACTTCCTCACTTCCATTCCATCCTCTTTCTTCATTCTCACACTACCAGACTTTCCTTCTCCTCTTTCTCTTTTAACCTCCTTCCAGAACAGTTTCTTATTTTCCCTAAACTTCTTACTCAATTTCCTACCAAACTCCTCATCCACTTTCCTTTTACTCTTACTCAACAACCTCTTCACTGCCTCTTACAAATATTGTATTCTTTCTTCCACCTCTCTTTCACTTCCTCTGACACATTCCTCTGTAGTGTTCTCCTAAATGCCTTCCTTTTTATCTCTATTGCATCATTCTTGTCCCTCTTCTTCTTATATCCCACTACCTCTGCTGCTGTTCTCATTACTATTTTCTTAAACACTTCATACATCTCATTTACTCCCACTCCTTCCCCTATATTCAACCTTGCATCCTCAAGCACCTCACCCACCCTCCTCTTCTATACCTCTTTGCACTCCCTATCATTCAATCTTCCACTTGCTACCTCCCTTTCGTTCCCCCCCCCCTCTATCCTTCCTACCATCCCCCCAACGGGATCCGCCTTGCCGTGGTGGGGGGCTTGCGTGTCTCTATGACCTGGCGAGCTATACTGGAGGGGGCTCCGGCCCCTGCTCTGCCCCGATATCGGGGAAGAGGGTTTCCCATGCTAGGAAGGTCGCTAGTGAGAGACCAGACTAAATTGTTCCCATCTTTCAGTTCTTCAACTGTCCCTCTTTTCTTTTTATTTCCTTCCTGCTTGCTGTCACACCTCTCTATCACCTTTTTTCTGGCGCTATAGGACCTCGATGTTGCGGCGCCTAATATCCATCAATCAAATCAAGTCCTTCCTACCATACTCCCACTTTGCCCTGACTCTAATCCTTGTCAACACCGCATAGTGGTCAGAGCACTGAAACATGCCTCTCACCACTCTTGCATCCATCACATCTTTCCTTAAACAAACTCTTCTGTTCACCCCTCTCATCCCTCCTCTTCCACGTGTACCTGTGGATCAGTCTGTGCTCGAAGCAGGTGTTGGCGAGGAACAACCCCGCCTCGGCACCCACATCCACCAGGCACTCACCATTCTCATTTATTCCATTCACACCCCACTTGCCTACTACATTTCCTCTTCTCTCATTCCCTACTTACCCATTCATGTCTCCTATCATCACTATCCTCATCCCACTTTCAAAGTAAGACTCAAACCTTTTCAGGCAGTCAATCAATTCATTCCAAAATTCCATTTTCTCCTTTCCTACTTTGGTCTGCACATTCACCGGAGCATATGCGCAGACCCATGCATACTTTACAATACCAATCTTACCAGTCATCCATACTATTCTTGTTCCCTTCCTCCGAGACACCATCAATGCACAACCTTCTTTTCCTCTCCCTTTACTCTTTTCATCCATACCAGTCCATACTATGCCTCCTTCCATTCCTTCCCACAACACACTCTTCCCTCCATCCCCACTCTCTTCTAACCCCCATCCTTTCACATGCGTCTCTGTTATGCCACACACATCTATTCTACTACTTCTGCAACACTCCACTATCTCTCTCCTTTTCATCATATGCACCATTCCATTCACATTGATCGCAACAACCCTCAAGCATTCATCCCCTTTCCTGCCCCCCACAGGGACTACTGGAGACCCCTCCCCGCCACTAGCCGCAGCCGTCCTTTCTCCCATTGGGGATCCGCTGGTGGTTGGCAAGGCCAACGCAGCGCTCATTCCCAGAGGGAAACGGGCCATCAGCATTGTTAAGTCTAAAAAACACCACAGTTTTAAAAAAGAAACAGAAAATTACACATAAACACTTAAAAATATATGTAATTAAAATATGTACATTACAAAAAAAAATTAAACGTATAAGTGGGGAACCGCCTCCCCTTTGGCTCTACCTCCAGCCTTTTACAATAAAATAAATTAAAATTAGGGAGGTGTCCCCCAAGATTACCGCGTGGAGGCGGGGTGAGACTTACCTACCCTTCCTGAGGAAGGGCAGGTCACCGAGGTGTTTTGAAAACTTCCCAATGTTTGATGGTGGCCTGTGCGCAATGGCCACAGCTCTGAACCTCATTGGTTACGATATTGCCTTTATATTACTTTATTTGACTTTTTATCAGACAGGCACCAATTAACGTGTTGGCACTGATGGTTATTTTAGTTATTTCTCTAACGTCACGTACGTCTGGCATACCCACGGCAGTGTTCTTGGTCCTCTTCTGTATATATTTTATACTAGTTATATGTGGCATGGGATGTTTTCCCATGTGATTGCTTACTGCATGCTGATAATACTTCTTTATTCTGTCATATTTTTTATGTTTCAAGTAGATCCCTTGCAGCCACATAACTAGATTCTGATAATCATCTGATCAGTTCTTGGTGTCAGCATAGGGGTATAATATTAAATACCTACCAAGACCAACAACATTACCAGATTCCTTAGTCGTTCCAGAACCTTAATCCCTCACATCCTGATCTCAAAATTTACAAACAAGTAATTAAGGGTTAACTTTAAATTCCAAATTGACTTCCACACACGAGGCAAAAACACTGCGGGCACGGGTAACAGTATCAGTGTAAGTCACCTGCTAATTATAACCTCTTTCATGTTTACCAGCTATAAGTTTTTATTGTTATATTCATTTGTTCGTTATCCAATCTCGTAATTTGTTGTACTAAAATAATAACTACTTTACTCATATCAGTGCAGTAATAGAGGATCATTTGTTTAGGCCAGAGTTTCCACAGTGGTCAATATCGATACCGAAGGGTAGATGAATTGCCACGGGGTCGAAAGGGTGACGGTCAATATATGACTAGGGGGTCAATGATTGGCTTGGTCAGGGGGTCAATGATTGGCTTGGTCAGGGGGTCGAAAATAGGGTCATTGGAGACCCTGTATGCTCGTAAAGATACACACCAGTTCCTTCCTAGTGATTCCTAAGATGAGGTGGTTGGTGGTGAGACAATGAACTTTAATAAATTTTGAATAAAACATGTGAGGGGACCTAATAGAAAATACGTTGGAGCTGTTGGGCTGCAATTTAACTACAATAGTTGTTGTTGATGTTCTCCCTGGGCAGAATGGCCTCCTGCCTCACAGAACCCCGGTAAGCTCTGGTCACAGTGGAAAAACATATTAAAAGAAAGAAGGGGCTGGCCCTATATGCCTGGGCTATCGAAGCACATCCCAGGAAGATGGAACTAGAGCTTACTGGACCAGGGAGTCTGGGGGCCTCCGACCGCAAGGGAGATGGGGCGAAGGACTTTGATCCTACAACCATTGCTGTGGGCCCAAGTCAACGTTACCACAAGAGTTACAAGTGGGGCTGCACCTTTCATGAGATCAGTCCTGAAGGGACCATAAAGGGCGAGGGAGTTTAGACTGCTGCATGCAAAGGGATAATGCACCCTCGTGTTTTGGCAGTCCACACAGCAGTGAAAAAAAAAAGCCCCCAGTTGCAATACACCTCACATACAGTAGATTTTTAAATCCATGTCGGCAGATCTCGTCAAAGCCACTAGAAATTGACCAGACCCTATAACCATTTTTATTCTAGTCCTGTGGGGGATGGCTAGTATTCACAGAGCAAAAAAGTCAGCCCCTTTGGGCAAAACTAAAATAGTACTGTACATAGGCCAACATGTCATTATTAATAAGATATTCATATACGACAGAAATTCCATAGGATAAAAATGCCTTACAATTTTCTTAATATGGGGTATGAATCGGGCAGGAGGGTACTGCAGGAAACTCTATAGAATCATAATATAATTTTTTTGTAATAATTACTATTTTTACCTTTACTGGAGAAAGAGATCAACTAACTGTAATAACTATATAAATACAATAACTCGTCCCGTTCACATCTATATCTGTTCCCTGCTCCTATATAAATGCATTACTTTGTTTTATCGTAATAATAATAAATGGAATTTTATTTTCATTAATTTTAAATGTTCGGGAGTCAAATAAAAGTTCGAAACCTCATTAATTACGGGGTCAATAAGCTGAATTGTTTGGGAACCCTTGGTATAAGGAAACTTGGAGTGCTATTTAAATCCTCCAAACTCAATCATTGAGAGTGAGTAGTATATAGTGAGTAACTATCATACTTTACAATAAATACTTTGTCATAATTATTAAATAATTCCGTAGCAAAATTATTATCACAGCATACAAATGCATTCCAAAATCTTTTATTACATTAAAAACAAATAGCTTAATTAATGCATGTTGTATTATTTTCTATGATGGGACACTGTTGTTTAAATACTAATGATTATCTATAGATTCTATATAATAAAACAGTAGTGAAAATGTTGGTGTGTTGGTTCACACAATTTGAAAAGTTCGCATCGCAGAGGATAACTAAAAACGCATATGAATCAGCACAATTCGGAACATGGTAGTGGCATATTTCAAGAAGGGGGGGGGGGGAAGCTTAGCTGGTGCAATTCAACAACAATAATAATAAAGCATCTGGATTTGAGTGGAAGGCCTTGCCAGTTGCCACAAAGAACTCTTGTGTACTGTACATAATGAGCACATAACAGTGTCATGTCCAAACTGACAGATTGCACCAACTCTAGTTATATATCCTAGTTGAGTTACAAATTATGGATTGCTGTTACTCATCAAAATAGATTTATTTCTAATTATATCAGTATATTTTGATTCCAAAGCTAAAATGTTGTTTGAAAGTGTTCATTCATTCATTCATGACAAGGACTATATAGAACCAATCACTGCTCTGAAATCAATACATAGTCTCGTTTATAAAAGTACAATTAACTCCTACGGTAAAATATCACTGAACAGCGTTCAATCATAGTTAGCAATTGATCAATTTCCTCCTCTTGAAGTACAGTCACGAGCACTAATAAGTATCCAGGTGTGCTTCGAATACATAGAGACTGTAAATAAAGGCACAATAAGATCTCCATTGGAATTAGTTTGTTGGTGAATTGGACTTTCCGAAGCTTCAACTAGAGCAGTATTGTAATTTTGTGCTCGTGACTGTACACTCGTTATACATAATTTCTGACCAGAGTGTGAGGAGCAGAAAGCTTCGAATCGCCTGGTATTGCTCATTTCCCCACCGAGTACACCTACAGAGGCTAGGTTCGAATGAAGGGTATGTGTGAAGCCTGGCGTTCATCTCTGGTCAGGGATTTCGCATCACGAGTGTACAAGTCTATGTTACGGTTATTAAAGCAGTGTGGGTTCGAGTCCTTGCCATCAATGGATGAACGTTTACCAATTTTATAAAATAAATTTAACAAATCGTGTTGGTGAATTGGTGGGCTACTGATTCCTGCAAACTATGTCAAGAAAGAGATGACCTCAATATTTCAAATAAGGGATCTGTTACATGGCACAGTTTGGAAGCAGCAATGACCCTTTAACTTACCAACAAGAGAGTCTCCCCTTAAGAGTAAACTTTCCTTTCTTATTATACAGGTAAAGTTTACTCTAATACATAAGGACCCAGAACATGATCTCAACAACACCCACAAATTTATGGGAGAACCTCATTTTGAATCATCCAAATTATGTCAAAAAAAACTTACTTCCTCTTAGAAACATTGTCATGAATTGTTTCCTGACAAAAGTTTGGAGGAATCAGCAGCCCTCCAATTTTCCAAAATCAGGTTTTCCTCTTATTTGCCTCTTGACTGACTGACAGAACTTACCTCCAGTTTCACTGGCATCATCCGTTTCTTCATCATCGTCATCATATTTTGTTGATTGAGGGGATGCGTTGTGTAGTGGAGTGGAGGAGTGAAGTGCCTTCATACAGTATCTCCCACACAGTTCCTCCACTAAAGTATCATTCTCACCGACATTTTGTACTGGGTCCGCGGCCAAGGTGATTTTCTCTGAAGGGAGAGGAGATAGTGGACGCAATTATAGAGGTACAATTGGCTCCACTTCCGCGTTTACCACTTTGCGTTGCCAATGCTGAGCTAGCTTACTCAGAAATATGTATCCCGAACCACGTGTCATCATAATGCGAACCACTCACTACCGAGTGAAATGGAAAGAGGAGTTGAGTTGGGGGGGGGAGTGACTCAGATACCATGTGAGTGTAGGAAAATCATCTTGGGTTTTCAGACACTGTTCTGTTCACGTGGACACTGTTGGGTGATTGGTTCAACAAATACTAATGGTGTCATTTGCTACAAGATTATTATAGAATTAATTTATAGAGACCATATTTATCGTAGTCATAATTTTATTTACTTGATGTTATATATTATTTACCTTTGCACCTTTTGAGTATTTTTAATTAAAGTGCTCTCTCTCTCTCTCTCTCTCTCTCTCTCTCTCGTCTGAATGTCTGACCTATTGTCATTTTCTCTGATGACTTTATCAGGGAAATAAAATGTCCTGTCATATTGCATTAAAATATCACATGTTATTTTTTTAGGTCATGAGTACATAATATTGGATTGATCATTTTCGGCTACACACAGAATGATAATGAAGATGGTGAGAAGGAGAGTGAGGTGGGACAGTAGAGGAGTAGAGTGAAGGAGTGATGTGTGGGAGAGGGGGACTTGGATTGAACGAGGACATGGACTATATAGCTCAATGGAACGAGGACATGGTGTGGGAGATGAGACAGTGATTATTGGGTAGATATGACTCTCCACTACAAAACACAATCCTCTGGTAACCAGTAACACAAAACGATCTATCAGAAAATGTCTTGACTGCTGCCGAGTAACGAAATTAGCCTTACTTATAATATCTACCAGAACCATTATGATCTTTCTTTCTACCTCTTAATTTGCCTCAAAAAGCTCAACCGTTGAGCACATCCATATCATAATTAGAAGTGAACGTCACTACCTTATCTGCCCTAACACCTGCAGACTATGCGAGGAAAGAAAGCCGGATGACTGTGTGTTCAGCTGGTATTTCCTTGTGTGAAAGTTACACTGCAATATAAACAAGATATACTGTATACCGGTATTAATTCATCATAAAATCTATAAAAGCTACGGGTATCGTTCACAGGTTAGTCTCACTTGCAATACTACAATTGTCTACACCATGGCCAAGGAATACATGTATTCCTTACCCATGGTCTACACGACAAAACATAGCGACAATGAAATTATATTGATGAAGTGGATGGTGTTTGGACACGACCTTTAACCATTATGAATGTTTTCGTAATTATTATTCCATTTCCTTTACTTAGTAATCGGCTGAGTAAAAATCATTACATGATTCACAAAGAAAGCATTTATTAATCATCAGTAATTGCTGACGTGTGAATGTTATTAATACGTAAAGTTTGTCATAATTTTCTATGATAAAGCAAAAAATCTCTTGGAATGTAACATTCTCTTGGATTTAAATATCAGAAGAAAAATTATTAAAAAGGTGACAGTTGTGTCTGTTGACTTATAACCACAGCTGCGGTGCTAACTGTAATATATACTTCTCTCCCTCTCCAATAATAAAAACACTTGATCACTGTTGAAGCTTTTCCCTTTCAAACCTAACACCTCTTTCCGTCTCATGAGCTACAGTATATAGTGAGGGATTCGCATCATGATAAAACTGGGTTCGGGATTCAAATTTCTGGATGGCTCAACATTGGCAACGCAAAACGGTAAACACAGAAGTGGAGCCAACTGTACAGTACCCTATTGCGGCCAGGAGTTCGTCGCCCTCAACTTCTGGCCAACCCAAGGATGTGGCACTATTGCATTCGGGGATGTACTAAAAATTATTAGAGTAGGGTAAGACCACCCTCTATAGTAGCTCGCTGGATAGTCTGCCTCTTGGGCATGGCTATGACGACCCCGAGATGATGGCACGCAAGGCTGAATTTATCTGGCAACGAGGGCTGGCTGGGGGAATGGTGTGGGACCTGGATTTGGATGACTTCAGAAACATGTGTGGTCGTGGAACGTGAGTGAGTGACCAGTGTAATATTATAGTAGTAATTTATAATAATGGAAATAGTAGTGTAATAGTAGTGTATCTTGGCCATGTATATATCTATATCACATGTAATCCGACAATATACTCACATGTATCATAATGTAATCATAATGTCAGGCATAACATTTATTAAGCACAGTTCTGCCTATGAACCTCATAAGGCATGAGAGACTGTGTACACAAATGTACACAGTTTGGTAAACTGTTCTTCATAAAAAACAAATATGAATCAGCAGTCTTTTCACGGGCGTGGGATATGACAATTTGGGTCATAGATCCCCACAGAGTCTTGTTCACTAAGTATAAGATCATTCTCATAATAGCTATCATTCAACTAACATTCCTAGTCCAACTCACTGTACAAGAGGCTTGGTTCTTCAATAAACCCCTGTTAAAACTTAGAGGCTTATCACTTTCCTATTATATAACTTACTTCCGAAGATATAAACACCTATAACTCAACTCTATCAAGGCTACCACATCATCGTATTCTGGGCATCTACTACATGAACAAGCATGAGTTAACCGATACTTTCAGTCTTTCATCAACTCTTGAACACTCTACCTCAGTGGTTACCAAAGTGGGCAGTACCGCCTCCTGTGGGCGTTGGAAGGATCCATGGGGACGGTAACGAAAAACTGGGTGGTTAGGGGGCGGTAACGAAAAATTGGGCGGCAGGGGGGCGGTAACAGTAAGATGGACTGAAGGGGAACGTACAGTACATCTGTAGGACATCAAAATCAATCCAAAAATATTCTGGTATTGAGAACTTCTAATGCTGGTGTTAATTAATCTAAAGACGAACTATAACTCTCCAGTTTCCAAGCCTCTCTGAATTGAACAGCACCATTCCAGATGATGATCCACAAGTATATTGCGCACACCTTGATGAACTGCCCACAGATTTCAGGATATTTTTTTTCTTGCTTGCAATACCAGATTTGTGTTATCAATCCATTCCTAGATATTTGCAACATGGAAACTGAGATAGAGGACGAACTTGTTTCACTTCAGCACGACATTGAACTGAGACCAAAGTTTAGACATTCATATCAAGATTTTTGGTTGCAAACAGGAATCTCTGACCGCTACCCTGTACTATAAAATAAAGTTAAGATGTTCTTTATTGCATTTCCAACATCATATTTAGTAGAACGGGACTTCAGTGCAGTTGTCCAGCTTTTTTCCAAACAACGAAGCAGGTTGAAAATTATTGAACGTGGAGATCTAAGACTTTTTCTCAGTGACTTAATTAAAGCCTGAAGTGGAGAAATTGTTATCCCTGCATTAAGCCCATTCTTCCTATTAACACGGACATACAGGTGGGATGTAAATTTGTAACCTCATTTTTCCCCCCAGGCATTTGGGGGTGACTGTAGCAGACCAGGCCTACTTCAAAGAGTTAGAAGTAGAGGGGAAAGTGCAGAATTAATATTATTTTTATTATTAAAATTCTACTGCTTATTTTCTTACGAATTATCATTAAGTTACTATTACTTATGTTTATAAAAAAAAACATTACTTGTTTCTTTTTTTCTTGTTTTCATTTTTTTGCTGATTTATTAAAATCATCCCAACCATACAATATTTGTGAAATATATACTAGTATTTACATTTATTACTTTTAAATCTCATTATACCCATTACAAAGTTACAGGCTGTATATGTTTGTTTGTTTGTGTTTGTTTGGGTAGGGGGGCTCCAGTTGTGTGAATGGGAGCAAAGTGGGCGGCAGTCCAAAAAAGTTTGGGAACCACTGCCTACCTCCATCCAAGGCCAATATATATATATATCTTGTATGTATATCTTTGCCATGCCTCCATTTATCTTTCCCGCTTACTACGACTTTTGTTCCTTCAAACGCAGTTGTCTAGGCATCACAAACGAAAATGTATATGATTTTGGACCAGTCTCACTTTTATAACACAAATTAAGAAGACAAGTTGGCTCATAGCCACATCTTTCTCGATATAGAAAAAAAAAAAAAACATACACCCAAGAATAAAAACTTCTAGTACTGACCAAGGAGGGAACGGTGGGTGTATTTGACAGCATCGAGTATGACAGCGTCCAGGGCGGGGGAATGCCAGTCAGACTCGTGTGTTGATGTGGACTTTGGGTGTCGCTTCAAGTACAGAGATACCAACTCATCTGTGCTCTCTGGCAGGTATGAGATTAGAGGTGCTGTAGGGAGGAAGAGATAATGGGAGATTAGTAGGGCTGCAAGAAGAGAAAGACGAAATGAGAGAACAGAGGGACTGTAGGGAGCGAGAGAAAAGGAGATGAAAACTTTAGGAAGATTCTTGAGAGAGAGAGAGAGAGAGAGAGAGAGAGAGAGAGAGACCTGTAATGGAAGAACAAAGAATGAAATAAGTGAGACACTGGGAAATGAGAACATTAGAAGACACATAATATGAAAGAATGTTGAGAGAATTGGTGGTCACAATCACGGCAGGAAATTTTATATATTATTCCTGAATCACTTTCTGGGCTATAATTATCTGATTAGGGATTTCTGAACAGTATTGTCATATTTAAAAACTACCTGTACATTGAGTTTCTTTAATTTAAAGCATACCATGAAAATTTCTCCCATACCATGAAAATTTTCTTGATTGTATTCATGATTTAAAGAAACTCAATGTACAGGTAGTTTTTAAATATGACAATACTGTTCAGAAATCCCTAATCAGAAATAGCCCAGAAAGTGACTCAGGAATCTATATCTATATCTATATAATATATAAAACAGTCTGTCTGTCTGTCTGTTTAGCCGCTATGCACTGCCGCATCGTTTCACCTAGACTAATAATTTTTACATACGTTTTTTCGCTGAGACCTGAGGAGTGTCTTGGCAGTATAAATTTTTGTTTTCTTCAATGATTAACCCCTTAAAAACGACTTTTTTCATTTCCCCCACCCCCAGCTGACAAATGGGGGTCGAAAATTTTCAAATTTCGACGTTCATTTAGGCAAAAAAAAATATTGCAGACAGTAAGAGCTTGAATTTAAACACCAGGAACTGAAAACGAGAGCCTCTTAGGTGACCAAATAAGGGTATAACAAGAGCATCTAAGTCCGAAAATACATAAATACAATAATATCCCATGAAATATTAT
>JAWZYT010000477.1:855000-965000 GCA_034508575.1 Petrolisthes manimaculis
CACATTCTTCATGTAGTAGTGGTCAGTGATGGCGAGGTCTTTGAGGAGAGGGAAGAGTCTGTGAGAACGGAATGCCTTGTTGGTCTGCCTGAGTACCACGCCTTGGATCAGTGTCTTGCGGGGTGACGGATGGTAAGGGAAGGTCATCGCCACATTCATACAACATGAACCGCTCGTAGCTGTTGTGTTGGTGCTGTACAACTGTTGTGTGGTACTCTTTTGCTGTTCAAAGTGGTGGATCTTCGGTTTCCCTGTTGTGTTGGTGTACTGTTGTGTGATGTCGGGTTGCAGTTCGAAGAGAGGGATTTTCTGTTTTCCTGTTATGTTCATGTACTGTTGTGTGATGCTGTTTTGTTGTGATAATCCAGGTACTTGCTTCCTTGTTACATTTTCCATTGCTGTTGTGTTGGTGTACTGTTGTGTGATGTTGTATGGTTGTTCTAACCCAGGCGCTTCAAAAGGAGGGACTCTCTGTTTCCCTGTTGTATTGTTGCACTGTTGTGTGGTTTTGTTTTGATGTTCTAACCCAGGTACCTGTTTCTCTGTTGTGTTGGTGTACTGTTGTGTGATGACGTTTCGTGGTTCTTTCACTGTTGTGTTGGTGTATTGTCGAGGGATTCCAGTATGATGTTTTAAATTAGGTACTTGGAAGCAAGATATTTTTGGTTCAGCTGTTCCATTTGCCTCTGCTTCATCCCCTCTCTTATGACATTCTGCCACTTGCACTCCAATATCACTGCTGTTGTTTTCTCTTAATAATAAAGAGCTTTGTCTTCTTTCACACCAAGACATATGCATAGGAACTTGGTGCTTTTCTCCCCCATCTACTCGGTCACACGTCTGGAAAACACGATTACCGGTAAAAGGAAAAATAAAAATAAAAACCTATATGCAGTTAATGAATGCACAATTTCAGGTTAAAGTGCAGCACCAGACAACCTTCTCATGTCAGAAATATTATTATTATTAGAGTACAAAGCCCAAACGTAGTTATTTGGCATGAGAACAAGCATGGGAGTAGTAGAAATATATTAATAGGGTAGTACAGTGGCTGTAAATCTAACAGGCCACCATTATTTTTTTTCATCTGTCCCTGTTGATTTCTGACATACTTTAGAACGAAGCAAGACACTCTAATGTGTCAAACGAATACTACCCCTTAATTAAACAGGCATGGAATAACATCGCAAACTGAATGCGATAGTATACTGTTGGTAAATCTGCAGTAAATTATTCCCATCAAATATTCTCAATAATAGGTCACAATTATATATGCTCATATTATCCTGTTTTCTGACCTATTTTAGAGGAAATAAGGCATTCCAACGTACCAAAGGTATATTACCTCCTTAAGGGGATAGTATACTTTTGGTACGGTACAATGGAGCGCCTTGATTTCTCCATATTATGCTAGGAAACAGTACCAGAATAACATAGATAACGGTGGACAGTTGCTTGGAATAGTTTGGAGGAATCAGTTGCTCCAGATTTACCAAGAACACTGTACTGTTCCCTTAACTGACTCACCACTACAGAACAGCAGGTTGTGGGGGTGTATACAAGTGTTGAGGGAGGATGAGAGGATCCATTAGCAGGTATAATGTTATTATTGTTGAAATGTTGGTAGCCATGAGATGACAGTGGCCCATATGATACACCCATCGAATTCAACTTGCGCTTTCTATTCTTCTCTTCTGGACTGTTGAATGGTGTGTATCCAGGACTAGTGAGAAAAATATATGTCAATACAGTAAGATACATTTTCCAAGATCTATATATTTATCTATAGCTTTGACGCCTGACTCCCTCCTGGAACTAACTCTTTTCTAGGTCTCCAGCACTCCCTCCTTGACTGGTCAAGCTCTCCCCTTCTATTCACATTTCTCTCCCTCATGTACTCCTACACTCTGTTGTTACGAGAGGAAGATTAGGGAGAAATGGGAATGGCCAATCTGACTATTAAAAATAGTTTATCATTACATATTGAACGTTAGTTTTGACATTACTAACCGGATATAGACGGATTGAGCGATGATACCAACAAAATCAACACATTAAAAATTAAAGTCGTGAATGCCTTGGAGGTTATACATGTATATTGTAGCGACTACATAATTTTATGTGGCCACTCCTGTATCCACATATATATATATCCACTCTTGTATCTCCATGTATACCCACTCCTATATCTAGGCGTCAATTCATAGCCTGAATGGTTTCTAGTACGGTATCAACAATTAACGGTGGCTTAATAAATTTTCAATCAGTTGGAAATAAAATCTTAGAAATTCACGATTTAATAATAGACGAGAATTTTGATCTATTAGCGGTAACGGAAACCTGGTTAAATGAATATGATCATGCTAAGATAAAAGAAATGACGCCGATAACTCATACCTTTCTGCATACTCCAAGAAAAGATAGAAGAGGAGGTGGTGTGGGAATTTTCCTTAAGAAAACATTTAAAAAGCAATAAAAGTACAATTCTGAAAGGTTAACCAGCTTCGAACACATGCAAGTTGGGTGTGAGGTTGGAGGCAGAAAGTGTGTTTTCATTATCGTCTATAGACCGCGAAACTTAAGTATTCGATCATTTATGGATGATTTTAGGCTGTACTTGGAAACACTTGATATGGTGAGTGCAAACATATTTGTCTGTGGTGACTTTAATCTGTGGATAGATGACCAAAATGATTATTATGTTAATGAATTCTTGGAAATGATGGAATTCTTTAATTTAATCAATAAAGTGAGTACAGCCACTTAGAGCGGTGGACATTATATTAGACTTATTTTTTTCAAATAAATACAGTAATCTAATACACGAGGTAAATGTGGACGAGGTATGCCGTATCTCAGCTGTACATAAATTAGTAACTTTCAAACTTCCTTTCTCTACCATGCCGAAAATCTCGAAAATAATAAATTACCGATCAAAAAGAAATTTTGATTCTGAGCTATTGATAACTACTATTATTGATGAAATAACCTCAAGGAAACATGAAAATTGTGCCCATAATCAAAATGGGAAGGACAATTGCATTTTATGTCTTAACTAGTTTGTATAACGATACCGCGAGAAAAAAATATGATGAAATGTGCCCTATTCTTGAAAAGAAAATAGTTGTAGTAGACAGTGCACCATGGTTTAATGCTGAAATACTGAGAGCAAAAAAACTTAAAAGAAAAAAAGAAAGGCTCTGGATGCGGCTTAAGAGTGATGAAGCCAAGGAAGCCTATAAGGAAGCAAGGAATAATGAAAAAAGGCTAATAATCCGAAGGAAACGTGAGTACTATAGAAACAAGGTAATAGAAGCAGGGTCAGATATTAATAAATTATAATACAATACTAGATAATTTGACTGGAACTAAAAAGAAGAATAAATTAAAAGATGGTATTCCTGATACTCAACTAGCGAATAACTTTTTAGACTTTTTCTATAATAAAACCAAAAACATAGTAGAAAGTTTTAGAACATTAGACCTTCATGAGGTTCCGGTGCTTTCTGCTCTCGTGCCTCCAGCGAGTAAATTGACAAATTTCCACAAAACCACCAAGAGTGAAACAAATCTATTGTTAAGAGAGCAAAACTTACATACTGTGGAAACGATCCCTTGCCATTGAGTGAATTAATTCACAGCAACAACTTTGATAAACTTCTTGATACTTATGTCGACATAGTAAACTGCCGTGTCACAAAGAAATCTTTCCATTGTCTGAGAAGAAAGCAATAGGACCGTTCGCATGAAGAAAAAAGCTTCCACATACCACCAGATTTGTACATTTTCTTTTTTATAAAAAGGACAATGCAAATTAGCTCACCACAGGCCCCCTGTCATGATATTATACTAACAACATTATTTTGATTCACTTAAGAACATAAGAGTACCTATCTATGAGCTCACATAATAATTTGTGATGTTTTTTATGTTGTGCTTTGATGTTGGTTGTATAAGGCCCAGGTTGAAGATTTATTGATTTTACATAGGTATTGAAGTATAATATTAACTATTTTTATAAATAAATGCTCTCATGAGTCAATAGCAAAGTGATTAATATGAAATTAAAGCATTTTTTTGTCAGCGGGAGTACGAGCGTATAGAACACTGACTCTGTGAAGAGAGGTTTCAATTCATATATACGGAGATATTTAACTATTTTTAAGGCAAATATTCATTGATATTAGTATAAAATATTTTTGTCAAGAGGTAGTTTGTGTATATGTGCTTGTATAAAAATATTCCAACCACCATAACCATCGCGAGAAATGTATGTATTTTATATAGTGTAACAAACGATAATTATGATTTAAAAACTATATTAGTATTAGTGTTTATACGAACACACACCTTAGCAGTTCCATTGATATCACTATGAAGTCAAATGATCCAGTTTATCGACATTGTAATGAAATAGAATAATTTAGTGTTGGTTTCTTGCGAGTTTAATGGCTGAAAAAGCTATAGTCACGTAGTACCCCGTACTGTCTGCTGCTCTTGAGGCTGGCTAGCGTATGAACGAATATCAACAAACATCAGATTGAGTCTTGTATCTTCATCTCCATCTTGTATTGAAGCCTTCTTTGTCGATTGTAATAAATCACACGAGGGTAAATCCTTCCCAGTAGAAACAGTTACCACTACCAAGCCGATACTACTACGAGAACACATCATACATCACTTGGTTGCTGTGTTTGTTATTGTTTTGACTGTTAAGCATGTCGTACTGTAGGCAGCAAGTATCTGCTGAAATAATTTATTTTTCTGTTATTACCTTTGTTGGTGGTCACTTGGAACATTTATACTACATTAAAAATCAAGAAATATTCACACGTATATATAAAACCAGTGAATGTTTATCCATTGAGGCACACACACCAAAAATATTACAGCACAATAAAACACCTCAAACTATATTACTAGCTCATTAATATGCACTTTAACGTCTTTAAAATGTTTACTGGAATATTAAAATCATAGTAAATACGTTATTTTAATGAAGAAGGGTCTATATGCAATATGGTCGATGTACCCAATACAAAAATAAAAAATTAAAAATCTGGAAGTATGTGGTGTCAATCGCTAGATCCACGCTTCATGCGAACGGTCCTATTGTTAAGCCTATAGTTAAAGGGAAACTTGATGCACAGTGTTTGAGCTCTTTTCGACCTGTATCAAATTTGACTTTTTTGTCCAAAAAAATTGAAAATGAGATTTTAGATCAATTATTTGAACATTTGAATGCTGTACAGGCACTCCCTGACAGTCAGTCTGCCTACAGAAGACTTTACTGAAACTACGATGTGCTCTATGATTAATGACGTACTAATACTAATGGATAGTGAGAAGTGTGGCATCCTGATCCTATTAGATTTGAGTGCAGCGTTTGACACAGTGGTGCATACTTTGTTATTGGATGATTGTAAGAGCATTGGAATAGAAGGTGATGCTTTAGAATACATTCAAAGCTACCTTGAAAATAGAACCTACTGTGTGCAAATTGATAAATCTTTTTCCAACGAGAAACCACTTGAAAGAGGCGTTCCTCAAGGGAATGTACTTGGTCCAATTCTTTTCTGTATATACACGTTTGAGTTATAACATCTACTTGCAAGACATAGAGTGAGTTATAAACATTTTGCGAATGACACTCAATTCTATATGACAATAAGTGATGTTGAAAACGCGGAATCGAAGATTGGCCTACTAATTAAGGATATTGGAAAATGGATGGAGTCCAAGCAACTAAAGCTAAATGAACAAAAAACCGAGTACTTAGTGGTGGGAAGACAAAAGGATCTTTCAAGACTGGACATCTCTAGACTAAACATCAATAGTAGTACAGTGACTGTAAATAAGGAGGTTAAGGACTTGGGAGTATTGATTGATTGTAATTTGTCTTTCAAGAGCCAAATAAATCAAATAGTGAGAATATCAGCTTATCACTTAAGAAACATTGCTTTTGTAAGGAAGTACTTGGATGATAAAACTATCAAAAAGTTGATTCATAACCATGTAATTTGCAAGCTCGACTATTGTAACTCACTTTACTATAGACTACCGAAATACCTGCTTAGAAAATTGCAACTCATTATGTTAAAAAACAATCGAGGGTACCCTATCAGATACTAATTTAGGTGAGTATCCTCATTAAAACTATTTTCACACAGACCATTTTCCCCTTATCAATAAGAACAGGTTGTTTACGTCACCGCGACATTTCTAACCGCCAGCACTGTATATATCTGTTTAATTAAAGACCATGAGTACATGGATGTAAAAATTTAGTTTTAAATAATAAAAGTTTCTGTGTCATACGTACGAACGTGCTATCGTGGATATAAGTTCTAAACCCCCAACCTGCTATGATAGACTCCTGAATTGTGTTGGCAACATTGTTGTCCTTCCCTGCCCATTCCCTCTACAATCACGAGGCCACAAGTCACATCTTATTGTCAGTGTGTGTTTACCAAAGAATCTTCTTGAAATAAAATTTCAGATGGTTAATTTGTGGAGGGAGGAAGAGGATGAGACTTGAGAGAGGGGGAAAATGGGATAAAACTCGAGAAGAAAAGGGAAACAATGTTATTGACACAATTCACGAGTCTATCATAGCAGGTTGGGGGTTCAGTACTTTTGCTCACATTCATATAACTCTTTTATGTGAATTTGGCTTGATATGCAGAACCAATTATACCAGACTTTTTTTTTTGTTCAAACTACTTAATGGGGAGACAGTTTGGATGGAAGGGAGCGAGGACTGGTGTTGAATAACCAGAATATTTAATATGTGTTATGGTTTTCTGAGGGACACTATGGTCTCTTCAGACCGAGGTGTATTAATCAATCCAGAATGTGATATAGCTTCACCAGATTTTCCCGTGGGTCAATAGAAAAACAGCTAGTCTAATTCAGTCAAGTCCTATGAAGATGAATTATGATGAATTCAAGTCTGTTTTGACGACGGTAATTTATTGAATGCTGTACAGTACCTCCTTTAATATTCATACAGTACTAGATTTTATTATAGTGTACAGTTGCCGAAAAAAGGTATTGTTACAAATCTTGATAGAACTTTAACCTTAATAATATCCACAACTATTTGTAGGGACTATAAGCATGTATAACAGAAGGAAATATACATATCCTTCTGTAATACATACTTATAATCCCTACAAACAACTATGGACATTAATATATTTAATATTGTATCAATAGTTTTCGCAATACCATTTTTGGCAACTGTACATAATACCTATATTACTCAGATTTGCATATTACATGTAATCTACTGTCCAAAATCTTGATGCATACCAATGAATGTGTAAACTTTACTGGTAACAATCAACTTTTAACTCAATATAATTCATAACTCTAAACCCAGAATTCAATACATTGATCAGCCGCTTTCGTGAGCGAAGCGAGTCTTCTAATTTTCAGACATTTTCTTTGCCTCTAATACTGGAAAGCTAATTGGACTGGTGGTACACCTTAGTTCTTGCGTCCCAGATTTTGAAAAATGTCCGAACCTAACTTCTAGACCACAACAGTTATCATCACCAAATTTTAATGGAAGTTCCTACAGTATTGGGGTAGGTTATAAACCAATTTAGAACTATAGTCTGTTCAAAACTTGTGTTCCGCTGGCCTCTTATGCTTAGATAGATAGAAATAGATAGATAGATATACAGATAAAAGATAGATAGAAATAGAGACGGATAGAGATAAATAGAAAGATATAGATAGAAATAGAGACAGATGGATAGAGGAAAATGGAACACAAGTTTTGAACAGAGTATAGCTTAGTGGTTAAAAAGAAAATATTTCCCTTGTGAAATCAGCAACGACTTACAACTTTCCTCAGCCTTCCAAAGTTTTCAGCTTTGGAAACCAAATTTTAATATTTGATTGATGGATATCAGGCGCCGCAACATCGAGGTCCTATAGCGCCAGAAAAGGTGATAGAGAGGTGTGACAGCAAGAAGGAAGTAAAAAGAAATGAGGGACAGTTGAAGAACTGAAAGCTAGTGGCTGGGGCTGAAGGGGCGCCAAAACCCTAAAAGTATTGCCCACATTACTACAGGCAATGCCTCCTTACGGGGTAATGCATGGGAACCATTTAGTCTTGTCTCTTACTGGCGACCTTCCTAGCATGGGAAGCCCTCTCTCCAAAAAATTGGGGCAGAGCAGGGGCCGGAGCCCCCTCTAGTCAAGCTCGCCAGGTCTCAGAGATACACAAGCCCCCCCACCACATTAAGGCGGTTCCCGTTAGGGGGACCAAATGTTAATAAAGTAAGGAAATAGAAGGATAACAATTCCTTCAAAATGAACCACAAAATATCACCTGTTATGAGATAAATATGTGTTAGTTTGCCGGAATCACTAATGAGGGAAATGATATGTGTTAGTATGTATAGAGAAAAGATAATGTATATGAGGGATGCGGTCTGAGTGAGAAGGTAGTTGGGTGTACGAGAGTGAGGTGGAGGGACCTGAAATGAGAGGCAAACCACCAGTCTGGTGGGTGAACACAGTGGAGGAGTAAATAAGGGAGACAAAATGTGAATGGAACCAATTAAGGAGGGAGTGCTGAAACAGGGAGAAGTGGAGAATCTTCCGTGGCTGCCCTCTTTGGGGGTTGGCAGGCATCAGCTCTATAGATAGATAATCTGCAGGAATCAGTATTGAGGGAAACGTTACATGTTATTGGTAGAGATGGTATGTATTAGTTTGGGGGAATCAGTTGCTTAGAATTTGTCCACAATATCGCTTTTACCTCATCCTTACCTGAACATTTTCTTTGTGTTGTCATGCCTAGGAGGGACAGAGAAGTGGTTGGTCGAGAAGAGAGGTGGGGCAGGGAGGTGGTGGGTGGAGGAAAGAAGATGGGGAGAGAGATGATGGGTGCTGTTGGAGGAGGAGGAGAGAGGTGGGGAAGAGAGGTGGTGGGTGGAGGAGGAGAGAGGTGGGGCAGAGAGGTGGTGGGTGGAGGAGGAGAGAGGGCGGGAAGAGAGGTGGTGAGTGGAGGAGGAGAGAGGTGGGGCAGAGAAGTGGTGGGTGGAGGAGGAGAGAGGTGGGGAAGAGAGGTGGTGAGTGGAGGAGGAGGAGAGAGGTGGGGAAGAGAGGTGGTGAGTGGAGGAGGAGAGAGGTGGGGCAGAGAGGTGGAGGGGGGAGGAGGAAGAACGTGGAGAAGTAGAGAGGTGGTGGGTGGAGGAGAAGAGAGGAGGATGGGAAAGGGAAGTTGAAGGGTTGACCCACATGGCTTCACCTTCCTCCCCGGCCGAGCCCCAAGACATTACCGAGTTGAGGGAACAACAGGATGACCACCGCTGAAATATTACATCATTATGAACACTTTGTACATCATCATCAGTATCATTATAAGCATCATTATGAATTAAATCATCATCATTAGTAACAAGCACTTCATTTCAAACTTCCTCATCATCAATATAAACTTTATCACTACCACCACAGTCATAATAAACATCACCATTATTATCACCATCTTCATCCTAACCATCACTGATACACCAATTCCAGCACCAGGGATAGACAAAAGCAGAATACAGAGAGAAGAGACAGTAAATAACCAGTGAAATGGGTCACATTTACATCCACTCCCAAGTGCACAAAATTCTCAGTTTCACAAACCCGCCAGTTACAGCCAATAACCCCAAGCCAACCCTTGCCATAGAGTTGTTTAGTCTCCCCTTCGTGGACTCCCATCCATCTGTGCTACAGTGCAGCCAAACATTTCCGAATGCAGTTGACTAAAATCGCACAGATGCTCTGACCCCCAACAAGGGATTGAATCGTGGAGATATAAAGTGTGACTGATTTGTTTCCGAAAAGGCAGCGCAAGAGGGGCCGGACTACTGCAGACATTATTCACCACATTACTGATTTGCTCTACCGCTTACATTATTTATCGCATCGCTGATAATTTACTGATTACTTTATAATATCAATAATTATTGCTGATTATTTAGGTGTAACTCACTTGGGGATTATTGCTGTGCGTGGTAATAGTGGTACCAGTGGTAATGGTGCTGGTAGTAGAGGTAGCAATTGTGGTTGTGGTGGTAACGGGAAGATATAAATCATCATCATCATCATCTTCTGGAGTATTTTGATATCTGTGGTGCAAAATATGTAACCAAGATGAAAAATATATATATATTCATAATATAAGTACAACACTCAACATAGAGGAAATTAATTGACTTGAGGATGACAGAATACCAGCCCAGGTCAGCTTGGCCCTGTAGGACGAGGGAGAAGGTGATAAGAGAGATGGGGCAAACTGAGGGGAAAAAAAAGACCACCTTACGGCTGCAAGACCCTGTAAGACAAGGTGAAGGTAATAGAAACAGATGGTACAGCAAGCACGAAGGGAAGGAAGGGAAAGGAGAGACAGTTGATCATATACGAGTACAGTTCCAGACTACTATATATAATATGCTGAAAACAATATAAAAAATATAAAATATAAGAAATAGCTATACAGTACATTAAACCCTCGTCATAATAAACAAACTGGGCGAGATCTCTGTCGTTCGCTTAAGTAATTCTTTGTTACGGTAATTATTATATATGGGTATTTTAATAAACACCAGATGCCATACAGTTGTTGGGGAATACTTTAAATGTAGTCATAACTGATATATTAGATATTATTTAGATACAGTATACCGTATACAGTCGCCATCACTTCTTGTCCGACACTTGCTGCCCCTGGGCCTGCCACTTGATGTGGTTTGTCGACTCCTACTGAACCCAGCCTCAAGCAGCGAAGGGAGACGGACGTCTCTCGCCTATGCTCCTGCCTGGTAACGGTCCGAATTCTTTATCCCTACCTCACCTCACCCCACCCCTACCACATCCTGCCTCTCTTAACCTCAATCCTCACACATATTCTGTGTTACTCAGCTGATATATTTGTTTGTGATATTGTTGTTTGTGGTTTGTTTGGTTTGTTGTTGTTCTGTGTGTGTATGTTCGTGTGTTTGTGTGTGTTCAGTTGTTTGCTTCCCATCTGGGCCTTGCCTGGCTAGATGGAAAGTGCGGATTCTGATGGTGCCTCCTGCCTGGAGGCTGACTTGGTCATGTCAGAAGAGAATGAGTCTATTATTGAAGACCACTGGCCTGAGCTGCCTTCTCACAACCCTCCCTCCCCCCCTCTCCTCGGTCACTCCGCAGCTCAGGTTGCAGCCTTCTACCTTCTCAACCTCTACCAAGCGACCTGTTGATGTCTCGTCCGACTTCGATGGTGTGGATTGTCTGCCTCCAGCTGCCAAGACTGCAAAGGCTGCTTCAACTGTGCATGATCTACCTTCTCTGCCTCAACCTGATGTTTCATCTTTATATACCAACTCCTTGCCCTCGTCCAACCTTCCTGCTTTTGCCCCGAGAAATGCCTATGTTAAGCTATCCTTCCCTGGGAACCCATCTACAGACACAAAGCTGCGTTGGTTGTCTGATGTCAACAGGGTCTTCCAGCTGCAGCGTGAACTAGCTGAAGTCAAGATGGCTGCTGTCACCTCCCGGTTTGTCTACATCTCTAGGAAGCGTCAGTACATTATTAATAGAGTCAGGACTGCTGAATTTTTGTCTCTGGCTCTTATTATTGAAGACTCACCCGAGAGGCCTCGTAAGTTCCCCAGCTACATCCTCACCCGTTTTCCGATTGATGTTGACCCGAAACTTGTCAAGGAATACCCTGGTGTGTACTATGCCCGTCGGTTTTTCCAAGATGGTTCCCCCATTAGCCGTATTGTTGTTGTCTGGAGTCAACCTGATCCACCTCCAAATGAGATTTCCTTTGATTTCCTCCCCTGTCTCCCACCGTGTGAGGTGAAGAAACTTAATAGTGAATAGCCTTGGTTATACAGATGCTGGGGAGTTGGGCTTATCTCCCGGTACTGTTCTGCCAGGCCGAAGTGTGCATGGTGTGCCACCGAACATGATTCCAAGACGTGTCCTGTCAGGGGTGAACGATCACGTCCTGCTGCCTCCACCTCTGAGTCTTCACCTCCTGGGAATACGTCTGGATGGAAGTGTCCTCGATGCCTTCAGCCAGGGGTTAGCGTGTGGCATGGATGTACTCAACGTCAGGTCCAGGCTCGTGCATCTACCATTGTTCCTCCTCCACCACCACCACCACCACCACCACCACCTTCCCAGACTGCTCCTCCTACCAGTCCTGCTTCGCCTCCGGAGCTTTTCGAGTCAATCAGTTCTCCTGGCCCATCACCCTCCCCAGGTCGCCTATCTGCCCCTGCTGACCGGACTTCTGCCTCCAAATATAAAGTTCGCTAGTGATTGCCGACTGGATGTCAACTCCTGGAATATATGTGGTATCACCAGTTATGCTTAGCTCACTCAACTCAAGGCATATGTTTTTCGTCATCATCCCAGTGTTATTTTTCTTCAAGAAGCATTTCCAGGACGGCCACTCGCTGCTGGGCAAGCTCCTCCCCTCTCAGGTTATGTGCCATATGTTCATTTGGTAAGGAATGGTCTCCTGACTAACATACATAGATCCTTGCCACATCGCCTTGTCTGTACCTCCACTGATCCTGACATGACCTTTCAGTTATTTGAGGTTCTACCTGGGAATGGAGTACTCCAATTTTGTGATGTCTATTCTGCCCCAGCTAGACTCACCCTTGAGGCTCTTCCTTCTCCAACAGTTCGTGGTATGGTGTATATGGGAGATTTTAATGCTCGGCATTCTGATTTGGGTGATGGTTCTGGCTCTCTTAATCGTAATGGTGTTCGTCTCCTTTCATATATCCGTAAGCATCATCTGACACGCTGGGACATTGGTGGTGCCACTCATTGCCGGGGAGGTACTCTGGATTACATCCTCTTGTCGGGCCTGATAGCATCTCGGGTCCAGTGCTCCTCAGTACCAGACTTATTCTCTGATCACATCGCTCTTCTGTTTCATTATTCACTCCCTGCTGGGTTAAATGCATCAGCTACTCGTTTGCGTATTACTGTGCCCCCTAAATATTGCCCGACTTACATTTTATTTATGGCCCATGTATTACCTACATTTGATATATCATCAGCTGAATAGTTGTACTCTGATCTTGTATCTGCTACTCATGACTTTTATAAGCTATATGTCTCCCGCCCACACCTCCAGCATCGCCATACTGCCCACTCCTGGACGTTTGATGCACGTTACTGCAGCACGTATACAGGAGGCAAAGGAGGAGGCTAAACTTGATGGCCTATTATTTCAAGCCAACCCAACTCCTGACCTGCTCCATCGTTACCAGATGTCTAGGGATGCTTTAGTTGCCCTGCAAGAGTGTGCTCACACTGTGTCTTGGCAGCGGTTCACTGACAGTATTAACCAGCAAACAAGTGTGGCTTCTATGTGGCACTTAATTCGTCGGGTTGTTAAAAAGACGCCAGCCACTGCTCGTCATCACACTCCCGCCGACTATGCCAAACAACTTGTCGATGCCTGGTCAGAACAATCTACCACAACCAGTCTACCCATCCACATACAAGATGTACTCGCTTCCCGTGCTGCTATCTATCGGCTATGTCTAATGTCTGCTCTGTTGCAAAATGATGACAGTGATGCAGAGCAGATAACTGAAGAGGAGTTACGTCGTGCTCTCTCCCAGAATAAAGCTTCTTCCCCTGGTGATGATGGTATTACTTATGCTGTGCTACGCCTACTTCAACAAGTTCTTGGGAACCCCTTATTTCAACTGTACAATCTTTGTCTTCGTGATGGTTGTGTACCACGAGCCTGGACCAGCAGTACAATAATACCCATCCCTAAGCCCGGCACTGCGAAGTTCAGGCCAGTTTCCCTTACTTCCTGTTTTTGCAAGGTTATGGAGAGAATCTTACTTAATCATCTCATGTACAGACTGCAGGATCGCCTTTCTCCATTGCTTTTTGGTTTCCTTCCCCAGAGGACCACACACCACTGCCTAGTCGACCAGTACACTCGCCTTTCCAGCGACAGTGCGGTGGCTTTCATTGACTTTCGAAGTGCTTTCGATGTTGCTAATGGAGACGTCATTTTGGATCAACTGGTTGATTTTGGTATAAAGGGTAATCTACTACGGTGGATTCGGGGCTACCTCAGTAACAGGACCTCCCGTGTGTTTTTCAGTGATGCACTCATTCCTTTGCGTACTTTTTGTCTTGGTACACCACACCTTAAGGGGGTGTTCTCAGCCCCTTGTTATTTAATATTTTGATGCATCGGCTGATCACTTCTCTCCCTGATATTCCTGGTACTACAATTATATGCTATGCTGATGATATCTGTGTTCATTCTACCTCACCAAAGGATCTCCAGAGGATTCTTGACTCCTTCTGTATAGCCTCCTCTCACTGTGGTATTATTGTTTCACCAGATAAGAGTAGAATATTCACCTGCCGCCTTCCTCAAGCTCGGCCAGTGTTCACCATTGGAGGGACTGTCATTCCCATGTGTTCCCAGTACCTTTACTTGGGTGCGCCAGTCAATATTTGGCCAATTGTTCCTGCCAGATCTCAAGACCATCCTATTGTCCAGGACTTGTTGGGTCGTCTCCAGCGCCGACTTACACCACTTCAATGGCTCTCTAACAACTCCTCAGGCATCTCCGTCATAGTAGCCAGGACTATCTATTTTGGTTTTATCCGTTCAGTTGTTAATTACCTCTCCCCTGCTCTAATTCAACTTCCCAGGGCTACGCTTGAAACTTTAGAAACATTTCAGAATAGAGCAATGAGGATAATTCTCGGCTGTCCAATGTCGACCAGGATAGTGAACATGCAGCGTGAGTTGCGTCTTCCCCCATTAGTGGAGAGAATTTATTCTAATGTTACTTGCTTTACTGTCAAGTGCCTCCATTTCCCACATCTTTCACACCATTACTCTCAGTCAGAACGTCTCTTCGACCAAACTACCAGGTCCCTCCGATACTGCCTGCTGGATGTACTATTTCAAGATCTGTTTCCTCTATGCTCCGTAGTCTTAATATAGATATAATGGTTGCAGACGTCCCCCCAGGGCCCCCTCCGTGGATGCTACCAATACCTGATGTGAGCTTTACACCTACTTCCAAGTCGGAACTGCCTTCTCTACAGCGGCAGTTGGCTCTGGAACACATAGAAACAGTGACGTCCTCCATCACAGATCCATACTGCCTCTACACTGATGGCTCATTGCAAATGGATGGTGCAGCGGGTTGTGCCGTTTTTTCACCTGATATGGAGTCACCTCTAGGGGGCTGGGTTGGCCGTCGTCTCTGTAACAACTCCAGCTCAACATTGTGTGAACTATATGCTATTCTGGATGCTGTTAGTCTTGTTTGTCAATGTGGAGTGAATGCTGCCATTTGTTGTGACTCTAAACCTGCCCTTCATTCCCTCTCTAGTGTTCAGCCCACACACTCTTCTGTTATTCAGCAGATTTTATCGTTTTTGGCCTTATTACGTCATCGTAACTTGACTATCAAATTCTTGTGGGTACCATCCCATATAGGTTTATGTCATAATGGTACAGTTGACAGACTCGCAAAGGAAGCCTGCCATCTGCCTCCTCGTGGTGTTGGACGTCCTCTCGCCCTGACATGTTACCTCCCTAGAGTCTCCTCCGCCGCTCTCCTTCCTGTACGGCGACGTAGGGATGCAGAGAGGCCCTTCAGCATCTCCATCACCCATTACGAGTGTCTACCGTCACAAGTATTCCTACCATCGTCGAGGCCTCATGGTTCGAAGGTACAATGTAGTCTCTGCTCGTTGAGGCTTGGCTACCGGGCACCATGGCAGGTTGCTGGGATGCAGGGTGAGCCTCCCTTCACTGAGTGTCACTTGTGTCGAGCGCCTCGTGCTAACACAGTAGAGCACTACTGCCTGGCCTGCCCCACTGTCCGACACTTGCTTGCCCCAGAGCCTGCCATTTGATGTGGTTTGTCGACACCTGTTGAATCATCAGGTTTTGGAGGAGCTTCTGGTACTCCATCCTCGATTTGGTGGTTTTAAGTAGGTCATAATGTAATTGTTTTTCTGCGTGCTGTACTTCATTCTGCTATGTTTTCAAGATGTGTGTGTGTGTGTAGTAATTTGATTCTCATGGATTCTGTCTACTTGTACGTATAGTTGCAGGCCTCTTAATTGAAGCTACGGCGCAATTAATTTAAAAAAAAAAAACTTCTCTCCCTAGCTTACTTCATGAATATTTCTTGTTTAACTGATCTTATTACTAAATTAATAGACACCCAACAATTTGGCAACTTTGAATACACCTCCACCTCACGCTGCCTAGGCCCCTAGTCCGCTTCCTTGAGTTCATCCACAGCCACCTGTAGGCTGTAGCCTACACACGCAATATATCTTTTGCCCTTGCTTTTGTAGACTTTAGGGAAGCATTTGATCCTGTAGACTACATTGTCGTCATAAACAAGGCCATAAATCTGGGACTCCACCCAAACCTGGTAGGTGTGGCTGGCTGACTTTTACACCGGAAGACCACAGGCGGTCCGTTATCAGGGCTCTATATCTCTCATACAACAGCTAACCTGTGGGGTTCCTCAAGGGATTAAATCTGGGCCACTATGCTTCCTCATGTTAATTATTTTGATGCTCTCACCGACACCCCGCATCGATGGAACTACTTGGATGACTGCACCAGGCCCCGAACTACTCCCCACTGCAAGCCACCCTAGACAAACTGCAGACGTGGACAGATCACAACAGCGTCTCCATCAATCAGACAACCACGCCAAGACCGTAGTGATGCAAGTCTGCACTTCATCAACACCTGTGCCACCTCCCCAGCTCACAATTGGCTCTCATCCACCGCAAGTAATCCACTCATTAAAGTTACTAAGCGTCATGAACACTAGTTGTTATACAGTACAAGGGAAATTGTTCTGGGACCCTTGTGGGGCCACTGAAGGAAATTATCTCTTCTTGGCAAATTGGATGGTTATGTACTCCTTCAATCTGTGTCAGATTACATAATTACGGGTTAGGGACCTGTCTCGTAGTATTAGTCTGGAGGAAAGAGCAGCACTCCTTGGCGAGATTAACATAGTCTGGCAAAATATATAATGAACTTCCGATAATTACGGCTGTATGAAAAAAATTGCATATGTTAACTAGAATGGGAGTATTGTAGTGTTGTAGACAACAACGTTTATCATCAACTATTTCAAAATAAGTTTCAAAATTCATACTTAAAATTAATAAGTATATAAATTACAAAATTAACGGCATATACAAATAATATTTTACTATCTATATACATCTATATTTATCTATAAATTTGTTACTATAAATTCAGTTACTAAGGGTAGAAAGAATATTTGAAGCCTTAAAACTAATCAAAGCACGTGCCGTGAAGCAATGCCAATCCGATTCCCGCCTGTCAACATCAGTTGGCTGATGTATAACCACCACAACTGAAAAAACAAGAACATGAAGGAAAACCCTTCAAAAGTTCCGGCTCTTAATGATTCAAGTGAAATAATAAAATATCCATATGTAAAGGTCTCAAAAATATTAATTATGTTTGATATGGATTTTCGTATTCATATGGTTATATTGAAATTTTGAAAATGAACCCTTTTTATTGAGGGTGAACCCCTCGGTTGAACCTTTTAAATATTGGTTGAACCCCTTTTAAGAAGTGGTCACCCCAAGAATAAAAAACTAGAGCTCTCGGCTTAGGCCGGAGCTAAAAATTATAATAATAATAAATGATTCAATGTCGGTAAAAGCAAATGGATAGGAGGAAGAGAATGAGTGAGTGAGTGAGTGAGTGAGTGAGTGAGTGAGTGAGTGAGTGAGTTGAACCCCTTTTAAGAAGTGGTCGCCCCAAGAACAAAGAAGTGGTCGCCCCAAGAACAATAATTCGCATAAAACCTAGAGCTCTCGGCTTAGGCCGGAGCTAAAAATAAATCGAGATATCTTAGTATGCGTTTAAATAAAATTCGCTTCACCAATGTGGTGGGTAGGGTATAGAGGATCCCAGGGGGGTAAAGAAACTCCCATCCTTAACTGTACCAGTACAATGGCTCTGTATTGTATCTAGGGAATCGTCGTATTGGTACAGTTGGACACATGAATGGTTGGTACAGCCCAAATGAAAGATGGTCCATTTCTGCCAATATCAAGTTCCTTAGTGCCAAATAGGAGACATCAGGGGCACAAGTCAGTATTGAGGATGGTAATAAAAAGCAAGTACCTGATAATAGACACTGGTTACTTAAATGGGACAAGTATCTTTCACCTGGGCTGTACCACCCATTCATGTCTCCAACTATACCATGCCATCGTCAACACCACCAACGTTCTTGCATATGACCCTTACCGCCACCATTACGTAATACAATTTTATCACTATCACCACCATCAATAACACAACATTACACCACCACTAGTTTACTACCACCCCAACATCATCTATTAACTGACCTTGGTGTAGATGGGAATATCGGAGTGATTGGAAATTCACCGTGTTGGAGCAGCATTTCACCAAGTGAATGAGGAATGTTCAGCCAAGAGGAAATATTATCATCTAGTACTCCTCCTTCCATTTCCTTTCTAGTTTCTCTTCCTTTCTCTACGACCCCATCTTCTCCACTTTTTTCTTCAATCCAATTACCTCCATTTCCTTCCTCTTCCATCTCATTACTTCTTCCTTCCTCTTCGTTCCTATATGATTTTCTTTTTTCAATCACATATTCTCTTTCTGCTTCAGTCCCATTTTCTCTTCCTCCAACGTTTTGTAGTGCCTTTTCCATCTCTTGCTTCTGGTCTTCTAGTAAACTAGAGTTAGCCTGGAAATTTTTTGGATGTAGTACAGTGTTGGTTGTAAATCTGGAGCAAATGATTCCTCCAAACTATTCCAAGCAGTAGGCGTGTTTTACTTTTGTTAATCTGGTCCTGTTTCCCACCATACTTTGGGGGTAGCAAGGAATAATAAAAATTCTAATATACCTGCTCTCACATCCACTTTCCCATTCAAACCAACAACATTTTCAACTCCAACACTTCCTTACTTGTACATATCAAGGTGATAGTATACTTTTGTTACATTAGAGCGCCTTGATTCTGCCATAGCCTGCTAGGAAACAGAGCCAGATTAACAAAAATACCGATGTCTAGTTGCTTATAATAGTTTGAAGGAATCAGATGCTCTAGATTTTCGATCGCTGTACTACCCCCTTTAGCCCCTTCACTTAGCTTAAATATTATTATTATTATGACATATATTAAAAGTAGACCCGAGACACAAAGCTGCGAGAGAATGTAAGCATATCTATCTATCTATCTATCTATCTATCTATCTATCTATCTATCTATCTATCTATCTATCTATCTATCTATCTATCTATCTATCTATCTATCTATCTATCTATCTATCTATCTATCTATCTATCTATCTATCTATCTATCTATCTATCTATCTATCTATCTATATTCTATTAATCCGAGGACCCCATCCCCATGAATCCAACCTGAAGAACTGAAGAAAAATTAATTAAAAAAAAAAAGATGAGCAGTTAGCTTAATAAAAATATATTAGCCCTGTGTACAGTTTACTCTCGTATCCATAATTTCATTTTACACCCAATGTATTCCCTGGCTTCTGTTAGTCATTACCATACAGACTAAATGATTTACTGAATCTGTGTTTAAATGATAATCTTACATCAAGGTCTCCTGTATAAAATCCATAAGTAGCTCTTATGTTATATAATTATTTGGGTTAACGAAAGATGGCTGTATGATCCGTAAATTATATCTTATGGAGGTAATATATTTTGGTACAGTTGGGACACATGAATGGGTGGTACAGCCCAAGTGAAAGATACTTGTCCCATTTGAGTAACCAGTGTCTATTATCAGGTACTTGTTTTATATTACCATCCTCAATACTGACTACTGCCCCTGGTGTCTCCTATTTGACACTAAGGAGGTTGATATTATGAGAAATGGACCATCTTTCACTTGGGCTGTACCACCCATTCATGTGTCCAACTGTACAATTGGACACATGAATGGGTGGTACAGCCCAAGTGAAAGATGGTCCATTTCTCACAATATCAAGTTCCTTAGTGCCAAATAGGAGACATCAGCGGCAGAACTCAGTATTGAGGATGGTAATATAAAACAAGTACCTGATAATAGACACTGGTTACTCAAATGGGACAAGTATCTTTCACCTGGGCTGTACTACCCATTCATGTGGCCAACTGTACATTAGAGCGCCTTGAATCCTCCAACATATGCCAGGGTCCAGGAACAGATGAAGGAAAATAAATGGTACTTTATTAGGCTGTTTGAAATTGGTTAAAGGAATCAGTTGCACCAGATTTACCACCAACACTCTACTACTCCCTTCAATAATGAACTTGCGTGTACAAATGAAATATTTATTTTGATTTACAAAAAAAAAAAAATGTACGAGTACATTCACGATCAATATAATCATTATTCAGATGTGCTTCGATTTCCTAGAGACAGTAAATGAATGCACAATAAGATCACTGGAATTGCTTCTTTAGTGAAGTGAACTGTTCAAGGCTTCAACCAAAGCTGTATACGAAATAGTGCTCGTGACTGTAAATAACAAGAGGAAATACTTACATTATTATTATCACCAGCACCTATAATGGCAGCAGTAGTAGTAGTAGTAGGCGTACCATTGTTAGCCTCTGAGGAAATGTTCTTCCAACTCTTGTCAAAACTGTTGTTTTTATTTAGGTCACTTTTGTTACAGTTGTTGTTTTTGTCTAGGGTGTCGTTGTTTTTGTCATTTGTAAAAAGGGAGTCCAAGAGACGGTGTTCGTCATTCAATAACAGGAGGTTTGAGTTGTCCTTTTCCACGTGACGTTGTTCAATACAACAAGACACATCACTCAATTCCATACCGTCACCCTCTGGTGGCAAAAGGTAAGGCACCATTACATAGATAGATATAACTTTATTTTCATATATATATATATATATATATATATATATATATATATGTATATGTAAATAAATTTCTTGTGATTAGTGTGCAGTATATAATTATACTGTACATACTTCAGAATTTCTTATACAGATTATATTTTTAAGATTATAATTAATGATATTATGGTATTACTCAAGCGTTTGTCCATAATTACTCCCATTATTTATTTATGTTTAATATACTTCTAAATACATGTATGTCATTTCCTCATTAGGTATTTCCGTCCCAAATGCATTAACATGAACCGTCGGTGATAACTCCCAAATCATGAATTTGCGACGGTTGTGAACAATAAATTAGTTCAAAATACACTATAAAACATTGCATTATGAAAACCTCGAGTCAAAAGCAGATTATGGACAAATGCTTGACTATTACCGATATTATTTTAGCCTATATTATGTCACTGACCCAACAGAGTGGTGGGTGTGTGCGAGTGTGATTTCTGTATGGGGGAGGAGGGGTTGTAAATATTTCAAAGTTATTTAGTTATGTTTGAGAACCTCTGCATTAGAGTGCATTGATTTCTCCAATGTATAAGAAACAGGATCAAATTAAAAGAATAGTGGTGTCGTATTACTTGGGATAGTTTGGAGGAATCAACTGCTTCAGATTTACCAATATTGAATTACCCCATAAATCAAGCAGGACACAGAAAATATCTCTTCTTACCGGAGCCCTTCAAGAGTGACCCACTGAGTTTTTCCAATGTGGTGTCCCCCATCTTTAGTTTCAGGAGGCTGGGTTCTATACTGTCAATGCTGGTGCTGCCGTCAGTCATTTTCAAAACGCAGTAATATTTATCTGCCAAAAGAAAATACCTGTATGTATACATTTGTGGTTTTGGTAAAGTATTATCTTGTTTTGCACTGTTGTTATGGATGTGTATTGCACTGTTCCGTTATGAAACTGTGTACACTCGATCAAAAAAGTATCGCGCAGGTGGGGTCCGATGGTTCTGTAAAAGATCACTCATGATGCCTCGGGAAGGTTGGTTTTCAGTAGCTATCGCCTTAAGTGTCAGAATGTTTCACGCGAGTAACGCGCGATACTTTTTTGATCGAGTGTACAGTTGCCTTCAGTCGTAACGACCCCAGTCTTAGGTGTGTGTGGCGAAATGTGGCAGCACTGGGTTTGTTTACTCGTGGTCAGAGTCAGCGAATGGACTCGACTAACCCTCGCTATAGTCTCTAAATGGACACTAAATAAGTAAAATTGTCTATCTAAAAATGCATACGTTTCCTACATCAATACAAATACAACATATACTAGAATATATAACATATAAAACACAATTTTTGTTGTTTGGCGCGAAAAAACGGTGTAGCGAGGTATTGCTTGTAACAGGAAGGAAGGGAGAGGGTATGGGGAAACGGGGGATATGGGGATATGCGGGTTGGTTTTAAGAAGCGATGCTTCGAGACTTCTTATTCAGTGAAACAATCCACAAAATCACATATTTTAGCAAACATTTAATAAAATTGTATTGACCAATATTTAAGTGTTTTCCAATTAAAGTTAGAAGGCTCATTGTTCATGTTTAATTAGGTCAGTCATAATGTCATTATTACAAGGATGTGGCGACGGTGCAATGGCCTTGGGGCGAGGGGCAGCGGGAACCTGAAAGATTTCCTTAGCAAAGGGATACCTCCATCATGGAGATAAATGTCTGGTATATATATATATATATATATATATATATATATATATATATATATATATATATATATATATATATATATCACTGTATTTCCACTGAAGAGGGCGACAGAGGTCGCCGAAACGTTTGGAATAAAAACATTTCGTCTACCAGTGTGGTTTTATTCAGCAACCCTCATCGACTACACCGCCTTCGCTGCCGACCAAACTACTGATCCTGAGTTGACTAAACTTCTATCAAACCCTGCTCTGCAAATGAAAAAGGTTAACTAGCCTGGCACTAATGTATCCCTCTTTGCTGACTCTTCCACCGGTTCTATCCACCCTATGTCCCTAACACTCACAGATTCCTCATTTTCTCCCAACACCACAACCTCTCTCACCCAGGTATACACGCTTCTCAGCAGCTTCTAACCTCAAGACTTGTGTTGATAGGAATCAACAAGGACGTAAGACAGTGGACCCGCTCCTGCCAAAAGTGCCAAGCCAGCAAGATCAACAGACACACCAAGTCGTCTCCAGCAACCTTCCTACCACCCTCCGCCAGGTTTATTCATGTTCACATCGACCTGGTAGGTTCCTTTCCTCCTTCTGATAATTGCAGATACCTCCTCACCTATGTTGAATGTTGATAGCTTCACCAGATGGCCAGAAGTATTACCTCTCGCCGACATCAACACCACGACTGTTGCCAAAGCCTTCATCTCCACTTGGATCTCCCGCTATGGCGTCCCTCTCACTATCACATCCGAAAGGGGCATCCAGTTCGAGTCCTCCCTCTGGAACAAGCTGATGACCCTCCTTGGTATAAAGAGACTCCGCACCACCAGCTACCACCCACAATCAAATGGTCTAGTAGAGAGATTCCACAAACAACTTAAAACCTTACTAACTGCAACAGTACACCACCGTGGTGAGTGGCTCTCTTCTCTCCCTCTTGTCTTATTAGGCATCCTAACTGCCCTGAAGGTCGACCTCAACTGTTCCTCTGCAGAACTACTCTACGGCTCCACCCTACGACTGGCTGGTGAACTCCTCGCCACTACCATGCCTCGGAACAACACTGACGTCCCTGCCACCCTTACCTCCCACATGAGTTCGCTGCCACCCTCACCTCTCACATAAGTTCCCTGCAGCCCTCATCAACCTTCCAAGACCTTCGTCAGCCAGGACCTGCAGACCTGTACCCATGTCTTCGTCCGAGTTGACTCAGTCAAGAAGTCGCCACAACAACCCTACTCTGGTCCCTTTCCTATCATCAGAACACACATAAAGACCATTATCATCAACCATCATGTCAAGCCAAACACAGTCTCCATCGACAGAGTGAAACCTGCCTACCTATGTCCCAAGTATCTGTCTAGCCATCTTCTATCAACCCATCAACACACATGGAACGGCAGCCCAGATCCCTGAGATACAACGAACGAGATACCATCTGTAACCCATATTAAAGTTTAGTAGTAGTCTTGTAAACTATGAAATTGATCGTCTGCCGGAATTTAACTGATGACTTACTTAACAAGTGACAGTAATTGGTTGTTATATTTTGGATCTAGATCCAACTAGTGAGATACCGAATGAAACCAAAGCAAAACTTAATCTTGATATCTCCTGATCATAGAATGAACAATGCCAGACATTTTGATAGGTGGAAACATCGTGACAGACACACATAACAGTGGAGGTTCATTGGAACTAGATCCAACATAGGAGATACCAGGTGATTTTTATGCTGTAGAAGCAGTGTTCATCCTAGAATACTGTGGTGGTAATGACAGACATTTTAAGGGGTGGAAAAGCCCCGACAGACACACTCAAAATGTGCTGGATACCACTTATTGCGGCAGGCAACGCGGCACCAACACCTGTGTCTAGTTGACAGTTAATGTAAGAACTCCCTTTTTTTTTTAGATACGTACGCAATATTTTAATGTGAAATATATTTAAGTAATGAAGTTTTGTCAGGTGTAAGTAATTAGATAATAAAATAGTATACCTCATGGAAATAATGTATTCAAGGTAAACTTGTCACATTATAAGACAAATCATTATAAAGTACTTAAATCACATGATAAAGTCGATCATTGACGGTTACATTCAAATAATATATAATAATCATCATACACTGAAGTACTGACCGTTATATATAAATAAATAATATACAATCATCATAATAATTATCATACACTGAAGTATTGACTGTCATATCCTAAGAAATAATATACGATCATCATATCATACACTGAAGTATTGACTGTCATATCCTAAGAAATAATATACGATCATCATATCATACACTGAAGTATTGACTGTCATATCACACAGAATGATGGTGGTGGTGGTAAGATGGAGGAATGATGGGATGAAGGGAGAGGAAAGAGTGAAATGAATAAGGGAGGACGGGGTGAGGAAGAACAGATGGAGTAGTAATTGGGTAATTAACATCTTACACTATAACTATTATCCTTTGGTAACCAGTTACACAATAAACATTTCTTAGAAAATGTCATGAATGATACAGGATAAAAATAAAGGATTTACTTGAAATGTAACTTAACACTGAGTAGGTGGTGCATCGCTTGATATATTAGTCATCAAAAACTGGTGTCGTGTTAATTATATTAGGTAAAATCTGGATTAATTTCAAATAATAAAGAATATCCCATGGAATGCAGCATCAGAGTTGGATTTATTACAGAAGAAAACATAATAAAGGCGACAGTCGGCTTTGTTCGTTTATAATCTTTAGCTACTTGATCCAATAATTCTCTCCTACCACCTTCAAGTGAGTGGTTCAGCCCAATAATCACAAGTGGTTCGGGATTCAAATTTCTGGATGGCTCAACATTGGTAACGCTACGTGATAAAGACTCCCACATAACCCCCCTATATAACTCCGCCCACATTTCTCCCCTCCCCCCTCCACCTGTCAGTGATACCATATCCGTTGAAGCCCACACCAAGTCGAGGGTGAAGAAGTGTGGTCCACTGATCTGTCCGGAGCTGTACGTCGTTAACAGCTGAAGCACATTTCGCCATCTTGGCAGCCGAAGGCAAACAGTCCACACTATTGGAAGCCTCTGAGGAGCCTGACATGGGGGGGGGGGGCTACTCAGGCCAGTGATCCTTCATTGGAGACTCGTCGTTCTCTGACATGGCCAAGTCGGTCTCCAAGCAGGAATCCGTGCTCTCCATCAGGCCAGGCAAGGTCTAGATGGGAAACGAGCAAATGAACATGCAATCAGCCAGGGACACACACACACACAAAACCACAGCAAAACAAAACTTAAAAAACGAGAGAACTGACAAAACAACAACAAGAACACCACAGAAAACAACACACAAACAAGAATACAGAAACAACACAAACAACAATCCAGACAGAACGTCAAGAGAACTTCCACACTCCACCAAGGTTGGAGCGAGACTGGCGTTAAGGTAGGCCAGCTGGATACTTCAAGTTTAGAAATATTCTCCAATTATTGTCATTCTCTTCTCTTAGATGTTCAGGGCTTCATTAATAGCATTAAATAATACACACACACACACACACATTCTCTATATTGTATATTGGAGCCTCTTGTACCCCTCATTGTTATCTCTTCATTTCAGCTTCACCATTGAGAATGGTGGCAGTGTCTACCGAAACTGTCAGTGTCATCAACAGAACACCTTAATTTTTTTCATCGGGTCCTGTTTTCTGGCATAATTTAGAGGAATCAAGGCATTCAAATGTACTAAAAGTGCATTACCCCCTGCAATACAGCAGCAATTATTTTTAATCAACTCGACCATCCAAAGAGCAAACATGAGCTTAAGCATGGAACATTTTTCCCTTTAGTTATTATTATTGCCAGTTTTACAGAACTTGTACGGCAATGAAATTTCTCCAAAAGTTTACCAAATACCTTCACCTATCAAACGTTGAAAATATTGACCTAATTCGTCTTAATATGTAAACAACATTGTGGATAGCCATAAAACAGCAGGTGCCATGTCATAGTTCCATTTTTTTATTTTCCCGATGTATTATAACCACGACAGTAATTGATATTATATTTAGGAAAATGTTATTCATCATACCCATTATTCCATTTCTTCCTCATTCACTATTTTCATATTTTATGATCTGGAAACTGGGTATGTGTAAGGCAGCAAAGATGAAGAAAGCAGACTCATTTATTAAGATTGTTCAGTAATGGCGACTGCCAGTTCTTCCTCCTCGTCTGTGAATAGCTGTTTAAACTGTAAATTTGGCCTCCTCCCTTTCGTAGTGAATTCATGATAAATCGAAAATTAGAAATCCGAGACAAGTTTTGAAATGTTGACCAACCATAAATGTCGATCATTGATAATTCGAGCCAAGTTTTGAAAGTAAATTTTAATCTAGGGAGAAAATCCCCAATTTGGGGAAATACCCAAGAACTTGAGATGTTTTGCATATCTCAGGAAGATTTCCACGAAATTAGGGAAAATTCAGTTAATCATATAAAACCATTAAGGTAATGATTTTTTAAAATCAGACTAACCTAACTTAGACATGTATTTCCTGCGGTTCTATCCTTGGCATCCTTTGAGCCTAACCTTTCCTCCGTTGGGTCCTAACCCTTAGTGGCAATAATGCATTTCCGACAATTAATTAAAAAAAAATCAAATCTTAACATCCAAAGATGAACCAAAACACAAAAATGGATATAAAAAGGATTCCATAGTTTATCATGAATGCTTACCGAGAGATAAAATTTATTGATGTTGAGTAGTTGGGGGAGGCAGTGGCAGAGTGGATAAAGAGACGGACTACGGCTGTGAAGGACCCTGGTTCAAATCACGAGAAAACGTCTAGGATTATTCAGAGGTGAACTGGGTTCAGCTGTGTCGTCAATTATCCTGGCTACGCCGACACGTCAATAAAATACCCCCTACATCGTCGTCAACTCACAACATAAAAGATGCCAGACCATATTCCAAGTGCTGTGAGTGACGGTGTAGCTGCTCTCCCCCTGATAGTGACGTGTTATAAATAAGGTGTCGACATTTAGTGGGGTAGAAGAGAAGCTACGGTACTGTACCAACATCACCACGTACGTCCAATGTCTCATCTTGTGCGTCACCCAGTAATCTCGGGGCCTCGAAAGAGTCACGGGCTACTGATAGCCTACAGCCCCGAGGTTGAGGTATAGAAAAAAAAAAAAAAAAAAAAAAGCCTGGTGAAGCAGTGTTGCCGTTTTGTGGAAATTCGTCTGCTATACAGTGCTAGTGTGGAAATGTAGCGAACTTTGGCAACCTACTGTGGATGATGTGGGTGGATTACCACGGTGTGGAAATGTATATCCACATATTCTGATTTGCCATTTTATGTAATATTTTTTTTATTTTAATGTAATAAAAATGCATCTAAGCAATAGATGTTTCATTCCCTTTATTCATAAACTCAATACGAAGCACTGAAACCAGTATTGGTGAAACATAAACCAGTTAATGTTGGCAGGAAACGAAAATCCTAAGCTCAGTGTGCTTCCAGCTGTCTGTGATACAGTAAGTACAGCCACGCACCAAAGTTTCTGTACCCCCTCAGTGGAAGTCAGGGTCAGAGAGAGCAGAGAGGGTAGGTAAACGGACGGTAGCCACCACAGTGTTGTCAACTTTAGCCAAGATAGTATTCCCGAACCATGAGTTGTGAAGCTTCATTTGAAGCATTCACTGGTGGGAGGGAGAGTCAGAAAGGGGGATAAGTGGAAGGTTTACTTCTCAATCTCCACATCCTATCTGATTATTAAATATGTGTTTTATTATTTTGACAAACTTAAAAATAGTTTAGTTCTACTTTGTTATCGTAGTTATTATAAACATCATCATCATAATTATGTTGTCACGCCAAAACCGTATCCTATTTAGTGCAGTGTCATTTGCTTCCTTTTTATGACTCTGGTATAAGAACGGCTTTGTGTGTTGTGTAATAATTGATCTCTGAAGATTAACAGATGCAGCATGGGAATTTTTGCTACTTACCCTCAATTATTATGATAAAATAATATAATTGAATACTTATGCACATAATATGGTGTGAGACTACTGCGATTTCCTTTATTTCATATAGACAAACAAACATAACTTGTGTGTATTCCATCACATAGAGTATAATATCGTATCTACAGTATGATATCCCGCTTGTTTCTGAAGGCTTGGCTGGCCCTGATAACTGTAGACTTCTCAAATATTTGACATGGAGTAAACCTCACATTCCTCTTTGACGTTATGAAGCAACAGCTGTATCAACTTTATTATCTCCCAGTATTTTATTTCTTATATTTTTTTTTTCATTTTAGAACACATGTAAGGCCACAGGGCATTAATTATACTTTGATATTGTTAAACATTTATTATTCAAATAATTGTCAACCACCACATAACATTTTATATTACAATATGGGTCTAATATCTTGTCCAGCCCCCCTGGACCTCAATAACATTAATTCACTAACGCGTTGGGAAATAGGATTAGTGGGTCGATTCAGTTTTTCGAATCCTCAACCTACAAAATAAAACAACGAGCCAGCAGTATATAATCGGAGAGACTGGTTGTGGTCCTTGCAGTCAGCGTCTCGGATGCTAAGTTATGTGAGTTGATAATTATTTGAATACTAAATGTTTAATAATATCAAAGTATAATCAATGCTCTCTGGCATTACATGTGTTCTAAAATGAAAAAAAATATATAAGAAATAAAATACTGGGAGATAATAAAGTTGATACAGCTGTTGCTTCATCACGTCAAAGAGGAATGTGAGGTTTACTCCATGTCAAATATTCGAGAAGTCTACAGTCAACAGGGCCAGCCAAGCGTTTGTAGATACTGTAGATACGATATTATACTCTATGTGATGGAATACACACGAGTTTTTCTTGTTTGTCTATATGACATAAGGGAGACCGCAGGGACGCACACCATATTATGTGTATAGGTATTCAATTGTATTATTTTATCATAATAATTGAGGGTAAGTAGCAAAAATTCCCGTGGTACGCCTGTTAATATTCGGAGATCAATAGTTACACAACACACAAAGCCGTTCTTATACCAGTCATAAAAATGAAGAAAATGACAGTGCCCTAAAGTGAATACGGTTTTGGCGCGACAACATATAATGATGATGATTATAATAACTACAATAACAAAGTAGACCTAAACTATTTTTAAGTTTGTCAAAATATTAAAACACATAAATAATCAGACAGGATGTGGAAATTGAGAACTAAACCTTCCACTTATCCCCCTTTCTGACTCTCCCTCCCACCAGTGAATGCTTCAAATGAAGCTTCACAACTCATGGTTCGGGAATACTATCTTGGCTAGAGTTGACAACACTGTGGTGGCTACCGTCCGTTTACCTACCCTCTCTGCTCTCTCTGACCCTGACTTCCACTGAGGGGGTACAGAAACTTTGGTGCGTGGCTGTACCTTCGTATTGTTAATCACATTCTGACGAGTGAATACACCGCATACGTTTATTATAACCCCACTGTAGGAGTATAAATCCTGCCCAAGCACTTGCCATTATACATGTCATATTTAGCCATGTCCTCCCTAGAAAGACTATGTAATAAATCAGTTTTCTATTATTTCGTCGCTGGAATATTTCCCACGATTTTTGTCATGTCCTCTTAATCAGTGACATCTGTCACATTTGACATTAAGGTTGATATGGCAACAAAACGGAAGATGAAGGAAGAGTGGCTGCTGAATAACGAGTTCCGGCCTTGGTTGAGGTGTGTGGAGGGACCGAGGGAGACAGTACACGAGCAAGGTGTATTACATGCAAACAAAAGTTTGGTGCCGAGCTGTCAACAATCAAGCGGCATAAGGTGTGTTACTCAACTATGCATGAGTGTATTAGCGCAAATACGGTACCAATAGCTAACATTTTTCAATGCAGAAGCATCTTCCTTATACGGATTCCACAGGTGTACAACATTAATTAACATGCGTGTCTCTGTTTCAAGGCATCCCACATACATGTCTGCAATGAGGCACGACCGCAACAAGGGATGGATGGGGGAATCGACCAGCAAGGTGTCCAGGAAGATGTTCACCATTTTCGTAATGGCGTGGCATTTGCAACCATCTTACTGGCGTGCTTCATTGCAGAGCAAAACTTACCCCTAACAACAGCGGATTTTAGTACTCCTCATGAAACGCATGTTTCCGGACTCTGCTATTGCCCAGGGAATGACTATGAATCGTACTAAATGTACTGAGGTAGTTAAACTCCTTGGCAGGTGTGTGTTAGAGGTACTAGTAGAACAAGAACATGAAGGAAAACCCTTCAAAAGCTCCGGCTCTTAATGATTCAAGTGAAATGAGTGAGTGAGTGAGTGAGTTGAACCCCTTTTAAGAAATGGTCGCCCCAAGAAGAATGAGTGAGTGAGTGAGTGAGCTAGTCAGGTGAACCTTTTTTAAGAAGTTGTCGCCCCAAAAAGAAGAACAAGAACAATAATTACGATAAGACCTTGAGCTCTCGACCAATGACTATAAAAAGGATGATAGGAAAGCTCATTAATCACTACTATGAACCCCCTTCAAGGAGTTTCACAAGCCGCATGTAGATGGCGCTGGCTGTTGTAGTAGTGTGTCGTCTGCAAAAAAAGAAAAAAAAAACAGAGCCAAGAGTTAACGGCGATATGTATATTTCGGTTCCTTTACACTTAACCCAATAATTCACTTAAAACCAGATACATTGAATGATATGAATTACTCTATATAATGCCTGTGGTCACTGTAAGTTATAATTTGAGTAAACATAAGGATGTAGTGAATTAATTATGCAGGTGTTATTATATATTTCCGAAAGAAATGTGCGACGAAATGTAAAGCGTGTTTATGTTAGTGCATAAACATAATTTTATTTGTACTGCATTTATGTCTTGTACATGCATGATCTTGTGTGTTGTTATACAGTACTGTACTGTGTTACATAGTTCTTAGTTGTGTGTGTTTTTATTTCATATACCTTTATTGGGATGTTGTAGGCCTACTTGTACAGCATGTCGTTGGTTGCTATGCTACATCTGTGACAAAATTATTTTCCCCAATAAAACAATTATTTGTTTAAGGTTGTGTCTTTATTCCTGTCATAATTCGTCTGGAGTTTAGTATGATACATGTGAACCAGGCCCAAACTTGCACACCTATTACGCAGGTATGTTTTTATGATGATAAAAGTAATTGGTAATATAAATGTGTGTAATTGCAATTTATTAGGTGTTGCAAACTCCAACAATTTAGACAGTCATTATGTAGCCTAATGATGTAGGTATTTATGTAACAGGTATTATTACAATTATGACTTTCATTTAGCCTACTCTCAGTGCATAACATGCACAAACAAATATTGAAAATCAGGCGGATTATGCACAATAGAAGTTAGGCATTGATTAAAATTAGAGGAGTTAGTCCTGTACTGTAGGCTACATTAGTTATGAGATTTTATATAAGTTACTCCTGAAATTTTAATTATCTACAATTTAGATAAGTTACTCCTGAAATTTAATTATCTAAGCAGTATATAGATGGCGTTGTCGGCCGTTCGTGAGGTTCCAGTTTGTGCTTTGTTTTGTGATTTTCTATTGGTCGAGAGGAGAGCTTTCCTATCATTCTTGTATAGTCATTGGCTCTCGACTGAGGCCGGAGCTAAAAATTAAAGAAATATAAATTCTCTGTAATTGCAGACGAAAGCACAGATGTCAGTACAATTAAGTCATTAGCAGTATTTGTCCGGTATTTTGACACCACGCTAAACAAGATAATGACAGGAATGTTCCAGCTACTTGACACACATGATCCCAACCAGGATATCACTGGATCTACAGGACATAGCCTATATTTGACATTGATAAACACCTTACGTTCCCACCAGATTCCTCTAGACAACTTCATTGGTTTTGCAGCTGACGGTGCATCCAACATTATGGGTGCACACAATTCACTTTGTAGTAGATTAAGAGAGACATTGCCTGGCATTACCATTATGAAATGCATTTGCCATTCCATTCATCTGAAGCTGCAAAAACACTACTCCGTCATTGTGAGGATCTGATGCGGAACATCTACACATTTTTCTTCCATAGTTCTAAGAGAAAAATGGAACTAAAGGAATTCCAAAAGTTCTGTGTCACTAAGCTCTATAAGATGCTCCATGCTTGCCAAACCCGCTGGCTTTCACTGCATCAAGCTGTACACAGATTGTTGGAACAGTGGCAGCCATTGAAAATGTATTTTAATCTAAAAGAATCTGAAGAACGATTACGATCAGTTGAGTTGATTGCACAAGATCTACGTGATCCCTCTGTATACATGTACTTCCAACTTCCTTGAATTCATCTTGCCTGTGTTCAACAATATTAACTTACTGTTTCAGAGGGAGACTCCCACAGTCCCACGATACACATACTACATTCAAGTATGACAAAATTATACAAGACTGGGGTACTTCTGCCGTCCAGAGTGTTTGCAAGCAGCCGATCAATCAAACTTCAATCCCTCAGAAGAAAGAAATTATCAACCCCCTAACCAGGTGTTTTGGGGGTCAAACGTACATAGCCTGTTACAGACAGATGAATATAAACACCAAGAAGCAATGATCGAGGACGTGACTATCCGATGTTGTACTTTTATGGTAATCATGTGTAATCAGTTAAAGAGGAGATTTAATATTCAGGATAATCTATGGCATATGTGTTCGTTCCTTTCCCCCAAATGTGTTTTGGATGCGAACAGCAGAACACTCATGCCATCTCTTTCAAATTTGGTTAAGGCACTTCCCCGCATTCATGTAGCTGATATACACAAGCTAGACAACAAATGGAGGGACCTTAATGTAACACCTTTGCCACCAGACATGGCCAATTCTGGCATTTTAGAATTTTCCAAAAAACTGAGTGAAATAACAGATAATGATGGGGTATATCAATTTAAGGTGTACTGTAACTTTGCCATGCACGTTTTGTCATTACCGACTTCCAATGCTGATGTCGAAAGATTATTCTCAAAGTTATCCCTAATGAAGACGAAAACAAGAAATAGGCTTCAATTACCTTCAATAAATGCTTTGATACTAATTTCAGAAGCTGTGAAGGCTAAGGGTGGATGTATGGATTTCAGGCCATCTGAGAGAATGTTAAATAGCATTCAATAATACATAATCCTAAGCTTTGTTGTAAGAATATGGTAATAAAATCGTCATGCCTTTAGTACATTTTCTGTTAACTAGAAAGCAAAGAAAACTACACCGTGGTAATGTGACGTCACTTTGTTGTGTGGTAAAACGCCAACACTGTAGGGGAGTACCTACCGGTACTGGAGATACTAACATTCACGGTTGAGTATTGTCTACAATTTTCACAGTTTCTCTTAAAACAAGGTTGTGTCATACGCACAAGTTAAAGATTCAAATGGATATCTGTGGGGAAAAGGTTTAAACAGTTATTCACATACGAAAAATAGCCTACGAAGAATAGCCTACAGTCGTCATTATTGAAAAATCTTACTAAATGAAACGGCTTTCTTCAACCTTACTGCCCTGCACATAATAACCTGTTTGCAGATCGTAAAATATGAAAGTAATGAATGAGAAGGAATAAACAAATTAATAGGTATGATGAATAAAAGTAATATAAATTAATTCTAATGTGGTTATAATAAAAAGATATAATGGTATTTGAGTGTGAAAAATAAAAAAAACGTAACTATGACATGGCACCTGCTGTTATCTGGTTACCCATATGCGCTATTGGTAACACAATATGACATAAGATTAGTTTTTTAACGTTTGATATGACGTGAGGTAATTGCATTAATAGGTGAAGATTTTAGGATGAAGTTTGGGGAAAACTTCATTTCGTGAGAGAAACCAACTTGACGAACGTAACATAACCTGCAATTAAATACCTTTGATATGTAATCTAGTGTTTCGATGACGGATTTGCACAGTTTTGTGTTTTATGGAGACTATGATGGGTTCAGCCATGTTGTTTGTCGACATTTTGGAGTTTGAAAAATAAGAGAGTGAATACATGGGGTTGATTCCACAGTGGTATTAGTTTGTAGCTTCCCAACCAACCATACCTGTAAGGCTTCCTTCAATATTTTCAATAAGCCGAGTATCCACATTCACAAATTCATCCAAGAGTTAGATAATGATGATCACTGTATAGTTTACTCACCATATTCATTAAATATTTCACCCACAATTAATTTACACGGCTAACATTCTTTCGTTTGCGTGCTTACAAACCAATACCAACCACTGTGGAATCGACCCATGAAGTTCCATTTTGTGACTTAATTAACCAGATGCGACCGACAACTAAAACCTTTATACCGGTATTGTACACTATGAAAACTATATAATATGCTTACCGATTCTCATTAAATTTCGTTAAGAGAAACGCTTCCAAAGAAAAGCAATAATAATAATAATATGTAAGTGGCGTTTTCATTGTTCACCAACCTAGTGATAGTGCAGTGAGCCTCGTATCCCATACGACACAGGGGGAGGTGGGGTGTGAGGGTTGAGGACCCACTCTCTACAACAATGACAACTAATGTTCATGTAGCCCTTTCCTGTCGAGGGTTCTGCACTGGTGCTAAAGCCATCCCCACCCCTTGAGAAAAGGGTAATAATAATAATAATAATAATAATAATAATAATAATAATAACAGATCAACTGTAAGCATACACGTACGACATTTTGATTGACTGCCTGACCACTACAAGTGTTGACAATAAGTAGAGAGCAAAAGTGGATGACTCACCTGATGATTGATGAGTTTGACAGTTTTCAACGTCCTGAAAAATTGTTGCATGTAATTATAATAATAATAATCACAGATAAACCGTCAACATGCACCTACACCTTCACTTTATCAATACTTATAGCTGACTGACTTGGGCCGCCGGTATTCACAAAACATCTTAGAGGTTGGACTTGTTCGTATGTTTGGATTCCTGACCTCACCATAATAATTCAGGCTCATTTCGAAGCAATGAATATTCTTTTATTCTGTCAGTATGAGCTTATATTACGATTTCGAAGCAGTGTCCTCATCATGAATGAATGATTACGAATAAAATTTTAAGTTAAGAGTGAACATTGCCTTTGTGAATACGGGCCCAGAACTGAAATTAAGAATTTAAGTAGTGAGCTGAACTGACTCACCTGAGAACTAACGAAGCTGACATTTTCGAAGCATTTGCCCTGCTCATTTTGTCAATAAGTTAATGTACGAGAAACCTGGATACTTAATAAAGCAGGTATCATACCTCTGTCCTGTGGCCAATCTAATTATTTCTACGTCTTCCAACCCATTTCAAGAGGACGGCGACGAATCTATGCCAGGCAAATGTAGCTTGAGATCGGATGATGATGAATGGAAAACGGAAGAAATATATGCCAGTCGCTCCCATGTCCCATGTCCCTTGTTTCCACCTAACGATACCATCAGTTCAGTTAAGTTGTTGTGTGGGGGAATTGCCTTTGCAACGGCTCCCCTCTAACTTCTTTTTGTGTGCTTTTTTTTCACGGTGTCTGAGCTTTTTGTCTTTTTTTCCACAACTCCACTAACACCTCCTTTAAGTTTTCTATATTTTCAATATTTTCGAATAATAATTGTCCACATTTATCTCTTATATAAGGCTGTTGAAACAATCTTGATGTATTTTTTATATTCTGTAAGTTAGGGCAATAGAGTAAAAAATGTTCTAAATCTTCCTTTTCTGCTCCACATCCTTCACACTTTTCTGATTCTCCTATAAATCTCTTTCTATCACTTAAATTTAGGGTGTTGGTTCTTAACCTAAATAACAAAACTGATCCATACGTGTTATCATATATTACATTTTCTTGTTTTATTTCTGTCTTATATTTTTTATATAATGTTAAACTTTCTTTTTGGCTTAAATCCTTTTCCCATTCAATTCTATCATTTTCTCTAAATTTGCTTTTTATTTTTTCTTTCTTTAGTTTCTTTATAGTATTTTCATTTATCTTTAATTCCTTAATGATTTCCTGTGTACTTTTCATCCACTTTTCAGTTTTATGATTTTCTTTTAATCTTGTATATATTTCACCTACCAAAGTATTTTCTTTGTTTAATAAATATTTTACATATCCCACTCTATTATTAGTGTTTAACACTTGATGCACCAATTTCACCTCTCAGAGTACATGTTGGAGTTCCGTTCACTGCTCTTAAGATATTTCTGTAGACTTTATTTTCTATACTTTGTAATTTCTTTATTTCATTTTTTATTAAAATCTATTATGTCTGTTCCATACCATTGATAACCAATCTAATTCAGTGTTGCCATACTAGCTATTTTTCAGCCAGATCTAGCTATTTTAGACTATGATCTGGCTATCAAATTTTTCATCTGGCTTCTGGCGGGAAATCTAGCTGGTACAGCATAGAGACCTTATATAGAGAGACTGGACACCGCCATCTTTGATCTTTTTTTAGTTTTCAACGATACCTCTCAAGTTTGTATAGGAAAAATGTATAAGATGCCAGATACTACCAGTTAGTAATCTATTGTTGACATTCGTGGGCAAAATATTGACGAAAGTTACATTCTTTCCATATACAGATATATATTTTTTAATTCTATAAGATCCCTGAAGTTATAAATACTATTATACGTCATGTATGCGTTATTTAAAGCACATAATAGGACGTGACGAGTTGCCAGACGACGCTACTAAACCAAGGCGGTTGACTGAAAGACGACCAGTGTTGCCAGGTGCAGGTAAATTTCTGTTTTAGGGAATATTGAAGTCCACACACGGAGAATATAATTAAAGATTGTTCAAAAGTAAATAGGGAATTTTCTATCAGACAAAATACCAAAAAGACCGTCAGTGTTCAAGAGTAAACAAGGAATAATTGAGGTAAAAATGGAAATTCTGATGTTGAAGTTATAGGGAAATTTCGTCAAGCACTGCCAAGCAGACCTGGCAACACTGAAGACAACAGTAGTAGTCAATGTGTTTAGTATAACTGTAAAACCTTTAATACTACGGTTAGTTTAATTAATTTTGGTATGCAAATGGTTTCCGTAGGTGTATTACCAACGTTTACATACTACTATTTACATGTTGTTCACATAAATATGAGGGAATTTATTGTCACAATTAATGGTTAAGTATAGTATTTTAGTACTGATTCGTCACCATACAGTTCGACATTCTGTAAGCCTTAGGGAAATTTTCAAGGAATATTTATGTTAACTCGAAGATCGACTAAAAAATATCTTTGCTGGTTTATCTAAAGAAGATATTGTATATATATAACAACATTCTAACGAGTAATTAGTCACGCAACATAGTAAAGGCAAAATATACATTATGCCGAACCTGCTATACTCAAACTAGAATGTACTGAGCTCTCAGGTGGGGATGAGGATTAAGAGCGGCGTTGCCAAATCATCACCAAAACATACCCATATGATATCCACATGGAGCAACTGATTTAGAGGGATGTAATAGGAAATATCTATTTATATTATAAATAATTTCCTTAGCTTGACTGTGGAGAACACCAACGTGCTTGGGAGATGTGTGGTCCATAGTGGTTGATGCGTGAATGACCAGATGACATGTATGAGTACACGCGTCCTTGACCCGCCATTAACCCTTTGTCACAGGAGATGTGGCAGCATGTACAAAATAATAAGTCACATGTTTAAGTTTAAGTTTAAGTTTTTGGGTCCCGCAGAGGGCTGCTCGTGCGGGGGTTGTGCGGGGGATTTAGGGATCCAGGGTAGGATTAGGAAGGGGGTTAGGATGAGGGTGGATTGGGTCAAGGACTGTGGGTTGAGGATTAGGATTGGGGAGGTAATGATTGGTGATCCTATTTCTAAAAGTGTCAAGAGTGGGGCTATTAACTATATGAGATGGGAGATGATTCCACTCTTCGATGCTGCGGGGAAAGAATGAGTGTCTAAATATATCAGTGCTTGTCTGGTATGTATGGTATTTTAAGTTGTGGCTGCCTCTAGTGGACCGTATACTTGTAGGGTGTAGGTATGTGTCTTTGTCTATGTCAACTAACTTGTTTGTGATTTTGTATATCATCTGTTGTCTGTGTATTTGTCTTCTTGTTGCCAATGGGTCTAGTTTTGTGTCTTGTTTAAGCAAAGTGACTGATGTAGTGTGTCTGTAATCACGTCTGGCCCATCTTGCAGTTTTGTCCGATGAGATGTGGACGCCCAAGTATTTGTGGGAAGGGACTGTGTTGAGGTTAGTGTTGTGTAGCTGATATGTATATGGTATGGGATTATGAGCACGGGTAAAACGGATGTGATGGCATTTGTCTGGTCTAAATGTCATCTGCCACTTGACTTCCCAGTCTTCAAGTGCAGTTAGGTCGTCCTGTAGTCGAAGGCAGTCATTCCTATCTTTAATTGGTCTGTAAACTAAGCTATCGTCTGCAAAGAGTCTAGTGGTAGAGGAAAGTGAAAGTGGGAGGTCATTAATGTATGAAAGGAAGAGGAGGGGGGCCAGGACAGTACCCTGGGGTACCCCAGAGATCACAGGAACAGGTGGAGACTGACTACCGTCAAGAACTACGCGTTGCTTTCTGGTAGTCAAGAACGTTCTAATCCAGTGAAGAAGTTGTCCCTGTATGCCATAGAATTCTAACTTGTGTAGTAGTCTTTGGTGAGGGACTTTGTCGAAGGCTTTGGCAAAGTCTAATACTATGGCGTCAACTTGTCTAGTTTTTGTGTCATTGAGGGACTGCAAGATGTCATGTGTAGTCACCAGTAGCTGCGTCTCACACGAGCGTTTGGGTCGAAAACCGTGTTGTTTGTCAGTCAGTATGTTTTGTCTATTAAAATGGTCCATTATATGTCTATGAATTATGTGTTCTAAAATTTTGCAAGGGACTGAGGTAAGAGAAATCGGTCTATAATTAATGGGAAGGATTCTGTCTCCGGATTTAAAAATTGGGGTCACATTTGCCAAAAGCCAGTCTTGAGGGAGTTCACCGGTCTGTAAAGTCTGTGAGAATATGTTGTATAGAGTTGTTGTCAATAGACTTACATTAGCCTAACTCGTCATTATAAATACTTCTTTTTAACGTTGTATTATATATCGAATACTTAGAGCTACTACAAATTGGCTTAAGCATTAAAATGTTAACAATATGGGTTTGTTTTGGTGATGATTTGGCAACGCCGCTCTTAATCCAGACCCCACCAGAGAGCTCAGTACATTCTAGTTTGAGTATAGCAGGCAGATATGAGAAAGAGCCAATCAGCGAGCAGCAAAAAAATTAGGCGTCCAGTCTCTCTATATAGGGTAGGGTTGCCATACGTCCGGATTTACCGGGACATGTCCTCCTTTTTAGACTTCAAATGACCGTCCGGGCGGATTTTTGAAAAATCGCCAAAAGTCCGGATTTTTAACTTTTATAATTTCTTAGATTGACTTGGGGAGACATTATGATATAAATGCATTACTCATTATGATAAAGATCAAGAGAGAGGCGAAGAATTGAGGATTCGAGGACAGAGGAGGCAACAAAGCTTCCGAACAGAACGTGTTCAGTTTTCGTCGTAACTCCAGCTGAATTCACAAAAAAACGACAACATTAGTTTTGAATCTCCGTGATACGAGGCAAGGTGTGTGAATTTGGTGAAATCCGATTGTGAATGCTTATTTTGTGGGTTTGTAGCCATTATTTCCACGTACAGTAACAATAGTTAGAGTGAATACTACGGCTGCTGCTTACAATCAGTGTTTTTTTCTGTTTTCAGAGTATAATGGAATGGAAATTAAAGTAGAAAAAGATGCCGTAACGCAAGTGCAAATTCACGGAGGAATTACAGAGCAAATTTCCCTGTTTCAAAAGTGGAAGGGATGACTGGGAGGCTGAATGCATGGTATGCAAATCGGGAACATATGTCTCTGTGGCTAATAAAGGCATTGCTGATTTACAACATCATGTTAACTCACAAAAACACACGCAGGCAGTTCGAGGAGAGAGTTCGTCCATGAAGCTGACAACATTTTTTGTCAAAAAAGGTAGTAAAACTGAAGAAGCTGTGACAACAGCTGAAGGAACATATGCATTTCACACTGTTAAACATCACAATAGTTTTTCATCCATGGACTGTTCGTCTGCTTTAGTTAAAAAGGCATTTTTTGACTCTGAGGTGGCAAAGAAATTTTGTAGTGCTCGAACAAAGACTGAGGCTATTGTTAATTCTGTACTAGCACCACATTCTGTCAATGCTACCTTGAAAAACATTGAAGAAAATGCAATAGCTTACTGTGGAATTTCTACAGATGGCAGTAACCACACGTCAACAAATGTATTTCCTATCATTATTCAGTATTTTGACTGGAAAAATGGTGGTCTGCAGTCAAAATTGATTGAGTTTAAGGAAACGCCAAATGAGACAGCTGATACAATTGCTAATTACGTGAAGGAAACCATAGAAAAAAATGGTCTCTCTGAAAAATTAGTTGCATTCACAGGTGACAACTGCAATACAAACTTTGGGGGACTTAGACGTAGTGAGGAAGGCAATAATGTGTTTGCTAAATTGAAGAAACTTCTACAAAAGAACTTAATTGGAGTGGGTTGCCCAGCACACATTTTGAACAATTGTGTGCATCAGGCAGCAGAAAGAATGAATATTGATATTGAAAATATAATTTGTAAAATTTATCAGTATTTTCATATCTACACAGTTAGAACTGAGCAGCTCAAAGAGTACTGCGATTTTGTTGAGGTTGAATACAGGAAACTCCTTTCTCACAGCAAGACTCGTTGGCTGTCTTTACTGCCAGGCATTAATAGGCTAATTCAAATGTTCCCTGCTTTGAAATATTTTTTTCTGTCACATGACAAACCACCTACAGTGATCAGGCATTTCTTTGAGAATGAAATGAGTGAGATTTACCTGTGGCACATGCACTCATTAATGAATGTATTTCACACACACATTCAAGCTATTGAAAGAGAAAACAACTCTGTTGTAGAAGTGTTGGAAAGCTTAGAGTCGGTTCATACAATGCTTGTTGAACGGAAGAGTCAACAATTTATGTCCTTGAAAGTTAAGGGATTGCTTGCTAAACTACGTACTGATGGACATGATGAAGAATGTGACAAGTTTTGTGCAGAGGTGGATAATCTTTATGGCAGATGCATCGACTATATTGAGAAATGGATGAAACCAATGGAAGATTTTTCTTGCTTCAAGTGGATAACTCTGAGTAAATCGCCATGCTGGAGTGAAGTAGATCAATGTGTCCAATATTTGGTGGATAAGGGGATAGAGATTGATGATGTGAAGTGTTTTGACCAAGTTTGTAATCTGAAGAAGTTTGTTGACAATTACAAGAATGATGAAGTGTATTCTGTATAAAAATTATTAACATTTATTTTATTAAGCATACAACACCCAAGCACAACATGTGCACAACATATATATATATATATATATATATATATATATATACGGTCACAAAATAGTGCCGAAGTGTGTACGATAAGTGAGCGATAGAAATGTCCTCTTTTTAGATTGCTCAAATATGGCAACCCTAATATAGGGTCTCTAGTACAGCACATAGTCTGGCTATTTCTAGCTATTTCGTTTGAGAATAGCTTACTATATATTCAGGACCAATGAAGACAATTTTATCGTGGTATATAATTTACTGAATGAATAGTATGGCGCCGTATGTCGTTGGTACAGTATATACCAACTTCGTAACGCACGTGAACCGTTCCTGTCCATCTCAAGTCACTGGGACCGTCCGGGGCAGGGTTGCCAGATGGTCGATTTTTCGGCCAGATTCACGAAATGTGGCCGTGAACATTTTTGTTTGGCCTTAAAAAAAACAAGACTTGATCGACCAAACAATTTGGCCGAAATTTAACTGGAAGGCCCGAAATACAAAATATTGGTCAAATGTACATTAGAAACCCTATATATAATATATTACTCTATTATGAGGCCATGAGTCCTATCCACCCCCTTCTTGGCCTGTAACGTCCGACTCCTGTTACCATAGTAACCGTACAGGAACTGGACATGTGATATTTTAAAAATACATATAGGTTACGTATGGGACTTGGTCCTTGGAGATTCAGACAGTCAGTCAGTTCCCCGTTAAGCCTGCTTCCATCGATACGTTACATTAAATCGCCGATTGCTGTCTCGCGTGAGATTGTGTCCTTTTTTTTTAAATATAACCAACCTGACTTAACATATTTGATACATCATAACATCAACGTCGAGGTGGAAGGAACGGTACGATAGTGGCAGAAAATATAACCCATCGTGGGAAGAAAAGTTTGCGTGGGTAACACGGGCAAGTGATGGCAGTCAAAATTCACTGTGCAAGCTTTGTAAATCTCAGATTTCTCCGAAGGCAAGTCATTTAATATCTTCATCTACAATGAGTAAGTGTTAGACCAATGCCTTTCAATTTGTTTGTTTATTTAAGTAGTTATTATGTATTATGGTATATTGCCTCTGAAAGTCATTAATCAATATAATTTCTATTATTGTTGTACTTTACCAACAATAATTTCATATGTGGCCGATTTTTTCTGTATTTTGGCCGGAATTAGTAAATATTTGGCCGATTTGACCGTGAGTTGGGCTAGATTTGGCCGTCAACCCCATCCGAGCATCTGGCACCCTGGTCCGGGGTCCGTCATCGAACGTCACCGTAACGACATGACTCATTTATAGCCATTGGCAGGACAGCACGGTGGACGCTGAATATTTTTCCACTGAGGATTATAGTTAGTTTAATTTATTGTTACTGTAGGCCTATTAGCTACCATCATGCCTAAGCCGTAGTAAAGTCAAAAATTTAGAAAGAGTGGTAAAGTACGTAAGACAGCTCTAAAGGGTTGGGTAATTGAAAAAAAAGAAAAGCAGCAGTGAAAGTGTACCCTATTGTAGGTTTTGTAAGTGCCCACTGAAAGCAAAGTTAAGTGATCTGAAAGTTCATGCTAGTACATTTTTTTTTTTTAATAATAATAACATACGTCTGTTTTTCTTGTATCCGTTAACATATGGCTATTTGAGGTCATGATTTGTCGTTTTTTGAGGTTTAATCTGGCGGTATTTCAAATTTCTTGATGGCAACACTGCCAATCTTGGCAATCTTTCATTCAGTCTCGCCCCAACCTTCCTGGAGTGAAGACTTGTTATTGGCGTTCTCCCTGTGTTGTTGTTTGTATTGTTTTTTGTGTTGTTTCTGTGTTCTTCTTTGTGTGTTCTTGTTTCTGTTGTGTTCTAGATGTTGTTAGTCTAGTCTATCTCGTCTTTTTTGTAGTTTTGCTGTTTGTGATATGGTTGTTTGTGGTTTGTTACACCGCCCCGAAGGGAGGGTGTATTGTTTTCGGTGCCAGATATTTATATATTTATCTGTTCGTGTGTCTGTTTTAAGTCTAGCGTCCTCATTTTTAGTCGTATGATGTTCATTTTTTTTCTATTGATAGATATTCATCATAAAACAAATTGATTAACTTTTGGGCAAAATCAGTCGAAGGTCAAGGTCACAAAAAATAAAAAATAGCAAAGGGCGAGTGGTCGCAGGCATCTTTAAGGAGCAGTGTTGCCATCGAATGATGTCTTGTTTGTTATGTTGTGGTTCTGTGTGTGTATGTTTGTGTGTGTTCAGTAGTTTGCTTCCCATCTAGGCCCTGCCTGGCCAGATGGAGTGCGGATTCGGATGTGGCCTCCTGCCTGGAGGCTGACTTGGTCATGTCGGAAGAGGATGAGTCTATTATCGAGGATCACTGGTCTGAGCTGCCTTCTCACAACCCTCCCCCCCTCTCCTCGGTTACTCCGCAGTTCATGTTGCAGCCTTCCACCTCCTCAACCTCTACCAAGCGACCTGTTGATGTCTCGTCCTACTTCGATGGTGTGGATTGTCTGCCTCCAGCTGCCAAGACTGCGAAGGCTGCTTCAACTGTGCATGACGTATCTTCTCTGCCTCAACCTGATGTTTCATCTTTGTAGTTTGTATACCAACTCCTTGCCCTCGTCCAACTTTCCTGCTTTTGCCACGAGAAATGCCTATGTCAAGCTATCCTTCCCTGGGAACCCATCTACAGACACAAAGCTGCGTTGGTTGTCTGATGTCAACAGGGCTTTCCAGCTGCAGCGTGAACTAGCTGAAGTCAAGATGGCTGCTGTCACCTCCCGGTTTGTCTACATCTCTAGGAAGCGTCAGTACATAATTAATAGAGTCAAGGCTGCTGAATTTTTGTCTCTGACTCTCATTATTGAAGACTCACCCGAGAGGCCTCGTAAGTTCCCCAGCTACATCCTCACCCGTTTTCCGATTGATGTTGACCCGAAACTTGCCAAGGAATACCCTGGTATATACTATGCCCGTCGGTTTTTCCAAGATGGTTCCCCCATTAGCCGTATTGTTGTCTGGAGTCAACCTGATCCACCACCAAATGAGATTTTCTTTGATTTTCTCCCCTATCCCCCACCGTGTGAGGTGAAGAAACTTAATAGTGAATAGCCTTGGTTATACAGATGCTGGGGAGTTGGGCATATCTCCCGGTACTGTTCTGCCAGGCTGAAGTGTGCATGGTGTGCCGAGGAACATGATTCCAAGACGTGTCCTGTCAGAGGTGAACGATCACGTCCTGCTGCCTCCACCTCTGAGTCTTCACCTCCTGGGGCTACGTCTGGATGGAAGTGTCCACGATGCCTTCAGCCAGAGGTTAGCGTGTGGCATGGATGTACTCAACGTCAGGTCCAGGCTCGTGCGTCTACTATTTCTCCTCCTCCACCACCACCACCACCTCCCCAGACTGCTCCTCCTACCAGCCCTGCTTCGCCTCCGGACCTAGCCCTCCGCAAGTCTGTAGCTACCCTCATGGCACGATGTACGGCCCTGAGATCCGCTTCTCTGCCCTTGAAGCCAGGATTGATGAGCTGGTTGCCGCTCAGGCTGCCAATGACTCCAAACTTTCCACCTTGGTCGAGGCTCAACAGGCAATTATCTCAACTGTCACTACCTTTATCAAAAAGATGGATACTGTTAAATCTTGCCTTGAAAAGCTTTTCGAGTCAATCAGTTCTCCTGGTCCATCACCCTCCCCAGGTCGCCCATCTGCCCCTGCTCACCGGACTTCTGCCTCCAAATATAAAGTTCGTTTGTGATTGCCGACTGGATGTCAACTCCTGGAATATATGTGGTATCACCAGTTATGCTAAGCTCACTCAACTCAAGGCATATGTTTTTCGTCATCATCCCAGTGTTATTTTTCTTCAGGAAGCATTTCCAGGACGGCCACTCACTGCTGGACAAGCTCCTCCCCTCTCAGGTTATGTGCCATATGTTCACCTGGTAAGGAATGGTCTCCTGACTTACATACATAGATCCTTGCCACATCGCCTTGTCTGTACCTCCACTGATCCTGACATGAGCTTTCAGCTATTTGAGGTTCTACCTGGGAATGAAGTACTCCAATTATGTAATGTCTATTCTGACCCAGCTAGACTCACTCTTGAGGCTCTTCTTCTTCCAACAGTTCGTGGTATGGTGTATATGGGAGATTTTAATGCTCGGCATTCTGATTTGGGTTATGGTTCTGGCTCTATTAATCGTAATGGTGTTCGTCTCCTTTCATATATCCGTAAGCATCATCTGACACGCTGGGATACAGGTGGTGCCACTCATTGCCGGGGAGGTACTCTGGATTACATCCTCTCGTCTGGCCTGATAGCATCTCGGGTCCAGTGCTCCTCAGTGCCAGACTTATTCTCTGATCACATCGCTCTTCGGTTTCATTATTCACTCCCTGCTGGGTCAAGTGCTTCAGCCACTCATTTGCGTATTGCTGTGCCCCCTAAATATTGCCCGACTTACATTTTATTTATGGCCCATGTATTACCTACATTTGATATATCATCAGCTGAACAGCTGTACTCTGATCTTGTATCTGCTACTCATGACTTTTATAAGCTATATGTCTCCCGCCCACACCTCCAGCATGCTCCTGGATGCTGGATGCACGTATACAGGAGGCAAAGGAGGAGGCTGAATGTGATGGCCTATTATTTCAAGCCAACCCAACTCCTGACCTGCTCTAACGTTAGCAGATGTCTAGGGATGCTTTAGTAGCCCTGCAAGAGTGTGCTCACACTGAGTCTTGGCAGCGGTTTACTGACAGTATTAACCAGCAAACAAGTGTGGCTTCTATGTGGCAATTAATTCATCGGGTTGTTAAAAAGACGCTGGCCACTGCTCGTCATCACACTCCCGCCGACTATGCCAAACAACTTGTCAATGCTTGGTCAGAACAATCTACCACAACCAGTCTACCCATCCACATACAAGATGTACTCGCTTCCCGTACTGCTATCCATCGGTTACGTCTAATGTCTACTCTGTTGCAAGATGATGACGATGATGCATAGCAGATAACTGAAGAGGAGTTACATCGTGCTCTCTCCCGGGGTAAAGCTTCTTCCCCTGGTGATGATGGTATTATTTATGCTGTGCTGCGCCTACTTCAATAAGTTCCTGGGAATCCCTTATTTCAACTGTACAATCTTTGTCTTCGTGATGGTTGTGTACCACGAGCCTGGACCAGCAGTACAATAATACCCATCACTAAGCCCGGCACTGCGAAGTTCAGGCCAATTTCCCTTACTTCCTGTTTTTGTAAGGTTATGGAGAGAATCTTACTTAATCATCTCATGTACAGACTTCAGGATCACCTTTTTCCATGGCTGTTTGGTTTCCATCCCCAGCGGAGCACACATCACTGCCTAGTCGACCTGTACTCTCGCCTTTCCAGGGACAGTGTGGTGTCCTTCATTGACCTTCGAAGTGCATTCGATGTTGCTAATGGAGACGTCATTTTGGATCAACTGGTTGACTTTGCTATAAAGGGTAATCTACTATGGTGGATTTTAGGCTACCTCAGTAACAGGACCTCCCGTGTGTTTTTCAGTGGTGCGCTCAGTCCTTTGTGCAGTTTTTATTGTGGTACGCCTTAAGGGGGTGTTCTCAGCCCATTGTTATTTAATATTTTGATGTATCGGCTGCTTACTTCTCTCTCTGATATTCCTGGTACTACAATTACATGCTATGTTGATGATATCTGTGTTCATTCTACCTCACCAAGGGATCTCCAGCGGTATCTTGACTCCTCTGTAGCCTCCTCTCACTGTGGTATTATTGTCTCACCAGATAAGAGTAGAATATTCACCTGCTGCCTTCCTCAAGCTCGGCCAGTGTTCACCATTGGAGGGACTGTCATTCCCATGTGTTCCTAGTACCGTTACTTGGGTGCGCCAGTCAATATTTGGCCAATTGTTCCTGCCAGATCTCAAGACCATCTTATTGTCCAGGACTTGTTGGGTCGTCTCCAGCGCCACTTACACCACTTCAATGACTCTCTAACAACTCCTCAGGCATCTCCGTCATAGAAGCCAGGACCATCTATATTGATTTTATGCGTTCAGTTGTTGATTACCTCTCCCCTGCTCTAATTCAACTTTCCAGGGCTACTCTTGAAACTTTAGAAACATTTCAGAATAGAGCAATGAGGATAATTCTCGGCTGTCCAATGTCGACCAGGATAGTGAACATGCAGCGTGAGTTGCGTCTTCCCCCATTAGTGGAGAGAATTCATTCTAATGTTACTTGCTTTACTGTCAAGTGCCTCCATTTCCCACATCTTTCACCCCATTACTCTCAGTTAATCAGAACTTCTCTTCGATCAAACTATCTGGTCCCTCCCATACTGCCTACTGGACATACTCTTTTAAGGTCTGTTTCCTCTATGCGCCGTAGTCTTAATATAGATATAATGGTTGCAGACATCCCCCCAGGGCCCCCTCTGTGGATACTACCAATACCTGATGTGAGCTTTACACCTACTTTCAAGTCGGAACTGCCTTCTCTACAGCTGCAGTTGGCTCTGGAACACATAGAAACTGTGACGTCCTCCATCACAGATCCATATTGACTCTACACTGATGGATCATTGCAAATGGATGGTGCAGCGGGTTGTGCCATTTTCTCACCTGATATGGAGTCACCTCCAGGTGGCTGGGTTGTCCGTCGTTTCTGTAACCACTCCAACTCAACATTATGCGCTGCTCTCCTTCCTGTACGGCGACGCAGGGCCTTTCAGCATCATTATAGTTGGCAATGTTACTAAGTGCTTGTATTATGATCAGCATAATGTGTGTGTGTGTGTGTGTGTGTCAATTAATACACCATTGCCGGCAAATCTGTCCTTGAACTAGGCACTGGAATAGGGTAAGTGTAATTTAGGAGGAGTTTGTTTGTGAAAGAAAGGATTGATCTTGAAATGAATTTATTAATGTTATATATATATATATATATATATATATATATATATATATATATATATATATATATACTAGCAGCGATTCCCGACGTTGTCCGGGATCTATCTATCTATATCTATATCTATCTATATCTATCTATTTATATCTATATCTATCTATCTATATCTATCTATCTATATCTATCTATATCTATCTATTTATATCTATATTTATCTATATATCTATCTATCTATATCTATCTATATCTATATCTATCTATCTATCTATCTATATCTATCTATATCTATCAATCTATATCTATCTATATTTATCAATCTATATCTATCTATCTATATCAGTCTATATCTATCTATCTATATTTATTGATCTATATCAGTCTATATCTATCTATCTATATCAATCTGTCTAAATTTATTGATCTATATCAGTCTATATCTATCTATCTATATCTATCTATCTATCTCTATCTATCTATCTATCTATCTATCTATCTATCTATCTATCTACATCAATCTATATCAATCTATATCTATCTATCTATATCTATTTATCTATATCAATCTATATCTATCTATCTATCTGCATCTATCTATATATATATATGTATCTATAACTATCTATATGTATATATGTATATATCTTTCTCTCTCTCTCTATCTATCTATATATATATCTATCTATCTCTATTTATCTCTTTCTATCTATCTATTTCTATCTCTATCTATCTCTATATCTATATCCTATTCCCGCACCCCCCCGACCCCCCAATACATGAGAGAGAGAGCGTGCATTGGTAGGGTCTACAGCTGGCAGCGTGGATTCGAACCCCCCCCCTAATAAACCCCCCATTTTGATCATTTAAAAACATTTTTTTTTGTAAGCCCAGAACACTCCCCAGTCATAACTTATGTAAAAATTATTACTGGAGGTAAAAAAGATGAGGGCGTGCATAGAGGTCGTACAGACAGACATACAGACAGACAGACTGTTTTATATATATAGATATATAAATACCGGTATATAATATTGTAAGTGAGGCAGTGTTGGGTTTTTCCTCTATTTATGTCTGTCTGCTGGGTAAGGGGGCGGGGCTAGGTCAGGTTAGCTGGCTCCTGATTGGTCGGGTCACGGGTTGGCTGATCCTGGTGGGTTGCTGGTTGTCTATAATTATGATCGTAGATGTTAGGTATGTTGTGGGTTGGGTTGTTGACTGGTTCTGCTTGTTGTTTAAGTAGTTTGAGTGGTAAGGGGGGGAATACTATTGTTGGTTATTCTTCTGGAGGTGGGAAGTGTTTGGAAGCCTTCTGTTTGTATGTTCAGCGAAGGGTGCAGTGTTTGAATGTATATGGTTTCCAAGAAGGCCAGTCGTCTGTGGTCTGATTCTTTGTCTAATATGGTCTAATATGCACGTCAGTGTATGCAAAAAAGAGAATTGTTTTGTTGAGGTATGCAGAGGGTTAAGCTGATTGAAAATTGACCAACACAACAACGAATGTTACAATACAGCCTGCGGCAAAAGTCGTGTCGCTAAATCTATTAAGTCATAAGTATGGAAATACAAGCTTCATAGGCTTTTGAACTAAAAAATCAGAGAGGTTTATTAATGTACAACCTGTATATTGTAATTTTGTATCTTTAATGTGTCTGTACAATGATTAGCTTGAAACAGCAAAGGGATGCCTTGCGTTGCTACCCGGGGTGATCAGACTTTAGGATACACAATACAGGTTATTGGTAGTACATGTAGGTCACACAGAATATGGTAATATGCTGGCGTGCCATGCCGTAGTCGCTGCCGGAGAGTTGGCTGGAGGTAGGAGATTACTTGTATGATCAGCATGGGAACACTGGTAGACGTAGGGCAGCTAGGTGGTGTGGCAGGCAGGACGACGGTAGACACGGACCTTCTTCCAGTGCTGATGCTGGAGTGAGTACTAGCAAGGCAGGATGCCCCTTATATTTGGTCTGAGCCTGCATGGGTGTGGGGGCATTAGCTGCGGTCCCCCAGAGGGCTTACGGCGGCTTGACTGAAAGTAGGCGTGGTCCTAGGGGCAGCTTAGGTCTGCATGGGTCAAGGATTAACTACCTGGCCGGCTAGGAATACACACAGGATCTATGAGTGGTATACTTAGTGATAGAGGAGTGGCCATATGTGTGTGATACAAAGAGTGACTATACATGGGTGGAAAATCACACTAACTTGATCACTCTTAATCTGTATTTCCACTGAAGAGGGCGACAGAGGTCGCCGAAACGTTTGGAATAAAATTATTTCGTCTACCAGTGAGGTTTTACTTACAGTGACTATACATATGGCCACTATAAGCCTTTACGTTATAATTAAAAATCCGCAGGGTGAGGCGACAGGACTTTTGCCGCCGACTGTACACTTCACCAGGTAAGTGACTCACAATTTGAGCTTCAGCTTTCAGATTGACCAAAAATATGACTTGGTGGTGAGCACATGGCTATTTGTAAACACTAAAGATGTGGTGGATAAGATGATTGGCCAGGTGTTGGAGTGGTTACAGCCTGGGGGTTATTTCGTTTTCAGGGAGATGGACCATATGATGAAGGTACTGTAGTACTGTACTTTCTCAAGGAAATGTTTATTGTTATTATTATTATTATTTTGATTATTAGTATTTAATGGTTTATGTTATTTTTGGATAAACTCTGAAGATTTGTTAGTAGTGGAAAATCTAGTGTGTGTGTGTGTGTGTGTGTAAGTAACTATACTGTGATCTCTCTCTCTCTCTCTCTCTCTCTCTCTCTCTCTCTCTCTCTCTTGTCTTTAGTCCAAATTCACTTCTATCTTTGTAGTGTCAAGGTGCAAGGCTGTGTTCTGTTCTAACTACTTTGTGTTCTATTTTATTTTTCTAATTTAATTCTGTTCTAATTTAGTTGTTTTGTAATATTGAAGTTCTGAATAGAGTAAGGGGGGAAGATATTATTTAAGTACTGTATTAATCAAATAATTATTTTTGTCTAAGAGAAAGCTTTGTCATTGTAGTATATATATATTTTTTTTTATTGTTATATGTAAATTTATTGTGTTCAAAATAATAAATCACTGGGTCTTTTATCTTTGAACATTAGATTTTCTGCACTATACCCTGCCACCTGAGGAAGATAAACACGAATCCAATTTTTTTTTTTTCCTGGTGGATTAAAAGAACCGAAACCCTGTGTTACAACATTTTCAAGCTTCATTACAACCCCACACTCCAAGGAGGATGTGAACCAGTTTCAACGGACACTTTGTTAGCTTTAACATTTTGGTATTTAGATAACCAAACAACATACAGAGAAATATCAAAGTTGTTCGGGTTATCAGATATCAGAGGGCTGTGATCATGTTTGTGTTCAGCAGGGTATTATTAAGATATTTTGCACTGTGGTACCCACATTTATTAAATGGCCAACACTAGAACAGGTTCCTGAGCATGAAAATAAGTTTAAGGAATTTGCTGGATTTCCTCCATGTCCTCTTATCCCTAGCCATTATCATTCTCAACACACACACACACACACACACACACACACACACACACACACATGACCTACTGTTATTTCAATGGTAGGTTAATATGGTACCCATGTGAGATCTCTGTACCATGACCCATAAACACACCCGCATGCCCATTCCTCACCCCCCTTATCCCCCCTCACCCCTCTTAACACACCCCCCCCCCCTTAAGCCTACCCTCCTATTCCTGCACCCCCTAAACCCCTTCACACACCCCAACAGCCGCCTAAATACACACAACACCCTCCTCCAAGCCTGTCCCCCTATTCCTGCACCCCACTAAACCCCCCTCGCACCCCCCCTAAACCCCCCCCGCACCCCCCTAACCCCCCCGCACCCCCCTAAACCCACCCTAAACCCACCCCGCACCCCCTAAACCCACCCCGCACACACTCATGTCTGTATTTACTACACAAAAAAAAATAATATTACTACATTATTATTACATTTATTATACACCATTATTATAAACTACACATAGTTGGTTAAATTCACAACGAAAGGAAGAGTGTAAATGACTTATGGCTAAATTATTTAATGAATTTCGTGAATAAACTATACAGTGGTCATTATTATTATCATTATTATTATTATTATTATTATTATTATTATTATTGGATAGATTTTGTGAATGTGGATACTCAGCTTTTGGATAATAATGAAGCCTTACAAGTGTGGTTGGTTAGGAAGATAACAAACGAATACCACTATGGAATGGACCCAATGTTATTGTTATATTACAGACATCATGTGTGGACGGAGTGTAATACTGAAAATGGTGTTGATAGTGATGATGGCGTTTGGCTCTCACACCAACCTGTTAATGCTGGTATACGTACTGGTAAGTTTGGTCATTATTGTTTGTTACTATTTGTGTACGTGTGTGTGTGTATACAAAAATGTGAGAGGAAAGAAAAAGGAAGTGTGTGTAAGAAAGAGAGGAGGAATAAATGTGTGTGTGTGTGTGTGTGTGTAAAATGTAAAGAAGAGAAAAAAGGAATGTGTTTGTTTGTTTGTTTGTGTGCTAAAAAGAGAGAGGAAGGATATGTGTGTGTGTGTGTATAAAAGTGAGAGAGGAATGAATAAGTTCCTGTGTGTGTGTGTGTGTGTGTGTGTTGTGATTATTTTTGCCTATCATTGTGATACTGAGAACATAATTCTGAAGTTGAGCATAAAACACTGTGTTCATTAACCTATAGAATGATATATGAGCATCACATTGATCATCATTACTGTCCTTGTGGTCATTATTGTGTCTTATGGTGATCTGTGCAGTAATGCTGGAACTAGATAAAAGTAAGATAATGTATATCGAAACAGATTTTAATCAAAAATACTTATAAGTAACTTAAAAAGAAAGATATAATATATTTCTCTTTCCTGAAATCATAAATCAACATTGCTTGCGAGGACTGTTGACGAAATATATATATAATCGTTTCGTACCCTGTCTATCGAATCTACATACTTATTAAGTACTGGGATGTGGACCTAAGTTTTGAAATATTTTATGGTTCATTATTATTTTTTTTCTGAATGGTTTGTTTGCCCTTACTGTTGGCAACCCATAAAAAAATACAAAATAAAAATAATAAATATAATAAATTCAGTTCACACGAGAATAGATCAAAGAGGGAAAATTATTGGGCATAGAACTGGAAATTCCCACCACCACCAAACCTCTCTCCCTCTCTCTCACTCAGGAAATCATGTCAGTAGAACGCCCTGGTATCAAGTCCCTCCCACCTACCTACCTACTCGATCCTTCCCTACCCCCCTGACCTACCTACTCGATCCTTCCCTAACCCCCTGACCTACCTACTCGATCCTTCCCTACCCCCCTGACCTACCTACTCGATCCTTCCCTACCCACCTACCTAACCTACCTTACCCTTTCCTACCCACCTACCTAACCTACCTTACCCTTTCCTACCCTACCCCCCTGACCTACCTACTCGATCCTTCCCTATCCACCTGACCTACCTACTCGATCCTTCCCTACCCACCTACCTAACCTACCTTACCCTTTCCTACCCTATTCACCTAACCTACCTACTCGGTCCTTCTCTACACTACCTACCTAACCTACACTACCCTACCCACCTAACTTACACTACCCTCCCTTCCCTTACCTACCATACCTTACCTACTATCCTACCTACCCTCCGTTTCTTACTCACCTACCTCAGCCCCCTAACCCTACCTACTAACCCCACCCAATAACTCTACCCTTCCAACCCTAACCTTACCATTACCACCCACAACTATCCCTCCTCCAACCAACCCAAATACCTCGGCCCGGCCCCTCCAACCTTAGCCAGTGTCCAGTTAGTTACCCCCAGTAGTACAGACGTCAGTGGTGAGTTGGTGGTCCCTCTTGTTGGTTGGTTTGTCTATTGGTCTATACAGGATGTGTGTCAGAGTAATGGTCACACTGGCCTTCTTGGTGGCTCTTGTACTCGTGGTAAGACTCTACTGTATTCATTAACTTACTCGTGTGTGTGTTTAAATATTGACGTGTGTGTCTGTGTAGATGTTTTTTGTTTGTTTTTATCATGGTCGAATGTGTGTGTGTGTATGGATATTCCCATTCATACAACCAAATCCTGTCTTACATAATTTATAGTGAAGTATCATACTGTAGAACAACTATTTACATACAAGAATGTGCATATGTTGTGTTGTGTTGCAGGAAGGAGGTCAAGGGGTACCCAGTAAATACCGTGAGAAACCCGGCTATTGTCCACTCTTCCCTGCGCCACCCCCTCCGCCCGGTGGACCTCTAGAAACACGGTGAAATGAACACCACTAAATTAGTCAATGTTATCTTCGGTGTCCTAGTTTTAGGGGAGATATTACTTTTCGTTCATTAGAGCGTCTAGATGCCTCAAAAGTATGCCAGGAAACAGGACCACATAAACAAAAATATTGGTGGCCTGTTGCTTGGAATAGTTTGGAGTACCGGTAGTAAGTCTCTCTAGATTTACCAACATTGTACTTCCTCCTTAAGGGTGTTGGTAAATTTGGAGCAACTGATATCTCCAAACTACTCCAAGCGACAGGATATCATTATTTATGTTAATCTGATTCTGTTGTTTCCTGGCATACTTTTGGAGGAATCAAGGGGCTTCAGTTTACCTAAAGTATGCTATCCCCTTAACTGGAGCTTCTCTTGTTGGTGAATTGGAAGCTCTCTTGATTCCTCCAAACTGTACCACGAAACATATCCCCTAATATTACTATTGAGGGAGTCTTGTTTTCTGACATACTTTGGAAGGATCACAGACTTTCCAATTCACCAACGAAGAAATATTTTAATTACTGTCGAGTCTCTGTAAATTAAATGACTCTTTCTTTGTGTAGTATGTCATTGTGTCTAGTTGTATACCATAGTGTATTTATTTATTATTTTTTTAACAGGACATAGAAACGTATAGACGGTGTAGAAACTAGAAAGGGACATGCTTACCCAGTCCTCCCTGTATCTCGTTATATACCATTAGTGTATTTATTTATCACTTTTTTAACGGCACACATAAAAGTATATAATATATACTGCACATATAGGGTAATGCTTATCCAGTCCTTGCTGGATCATCTCATTGTTTACCATAACTTATGTGTTTATTTATTAGTTTTTTAACGGGACACAGAAACGTATAGACTGTGCAAAAAGGGACATTCTTATCTAGTCCTCCCTTTATCATCTCATTGTTTACCATCGCTTCTGTATTTATAAATCATTTTTGTTATGGCACTCAGAAGCCTGGTGCTGGACCCTGAGATACCCTACCACTCAGAGTGTGAAAACGACTACGACTGCAGAGGTGCCAATAAGTGTTGCTCCACCGGTGTTTGCTGTGGCAGAATCTGTGTCTCACCATAACGCCACCAATATCTCCACGAACCAAACCTTAGTGGATGATTATGTATGGAACCTGAACGACCTGTGATAGTGTATGAATATTATTGGAGGTTCCTGATCCCTCCAGACCATGCCACGAAATACTCTCCATTCATATGGGTGGTGTTTCGTGGCAATATCTAAAGGACTATCTTATCTCCAATTTTCTGACTACACCACAGGGTTCCTTAAAGAATAAAAAGTAAACCAGGAATTATTATTATTATTATTAATGTATATGTACCGAATCTTAAAGAATAAAATGTAAAAACCACAAACCAGGCACTATTATTCTTATTATTATTAGCTCCGGCCTAAGCCGAGAGCTCTAGGTTTTATCCGAATTATTGTTCTTGTTCTTGTTCTTCTTGGGGTGACAACTTCTTAAAAGGGGTTCAACTCACTCACTCACTCACTCTCTTCCTCACATCCATTTTCTTTTACCGACATTGAATAATTTATTATTATTATTAGCTCCGGCCTAAGCCGAAAGCTCTAGGTTTTATCGTAATAATTGTTCTTGTTCTTCTTCTTGGGGCGACCACTTCTTAAAAGGGGTTCAACTGACTCACTCTCTTCCTCCCATCCATTTTCTTTTACGGACATTGAATCATTTATTATTATTATTATTATTATCATTTTTTTAGCTCCGGCCTAAGCCGAGAACTCTAGGTCTTATCGTAATTATTGTTCTTCTTCTTGGGGCTACAACTCACACACTCACTCATTTTTGTTCTTGGGGCGACCACTTCTTAAAAGGGGGTTCAACTCACTCACTCATTTCACTTGAATCATTAAGAGCCGGAGCTTTTGAAGAGTTTTCCTTCATGTTCTTGTTTTCTTCTTGAGAAGACCACTTCTTAAAAGGGGTTTAACCAATATTTAAGAGGTTCAACCGAGATGGGGTTCAACCGAGGGGTTCACCCTCAATAAAAAGGTTCATTTTCAAAATTTCAATATAACCATATGAATACGAAAATCCAGATAAAACATAATTAATATTTTTGAGACCTTTACATATGGATATTTTATTATTTCACTTGAATCATTAAGAGCCGGAGCTTTTGAAGGGTTTTCCTTATTTTACTTGTTATTATTATTATTATTATTATTATTATTATTATTATTATTAGACAGGTTATTTTGGAGGGTGGATGAAATATTGGAGTGACAGGTGTTATGAATAGTTGTCAAGGAAGGTTAGTGTGGTGTTCTTCTCATATAGTTCAAAATGGTAATAATCACTGAGAGAGAGAGAGAGAGAGAGAGAGAGAGAGAGAGAGAGAGAGAGAGAGAGAGAGAGAGAGAGGTAAATGGGGGAATAGGAACCGCGAATGAAACTGTGTGTATGTAATATGTTTAATTATCCATATATGTATTGAAACTGTATATCTTCCTATTTCGTGTTTTGTATAGCTGTGGTTGATGTTCCACGGTGATGGTTTTAAACCGGATGGTGAGTTGTGGAGTTAGTTATGTACCGTATATAAATAATGTGACGGTTCTTGATTCTTCATTGTTCTGCCACGAAGCAATATTTAGGTGAGATTGTTTTGTTGGTGAATTGGAAGGCTTCTGATTCCTCCAAACCACACTATGCCACAAAACAGACTCCCTCAGTGGTATACTAATAGGGGATCTGTTTCATGGCATAGTTAGGAGGAACCAGAGAATCTCTCTCTCTCTCTCTCTCTCTCTCTCTCTCTCTCTCTCTCTCTCTCTCTCTCTCTCTCTCTCTCTCTCTCTCTCTCATATTACAGAGTCCAAAAGGCAAGCTGCCCTCTCTTCTTCTACCTCATCCTTCTCTACCTCCTCTTCATTCCTCCTCCTTTTCCTTCCTTCTTCCTTTCCAAGTTAGTAGTTGTTGTTGAAGTTCCTCAAGCTGTCTGGCCGAGCAGCCCCGAGCTCCTGAGGAAGGTCAAGACCTGAACCGAGTTTTCCCACAGTGGCCGCAGAATGTGTATGTTGTGTTGTTGGTGAGTGTGGTTGTGTACATTGCAGTCTTCCATTATGTGTTTAATAGAATGAGGTGATGTGTTGCATCCTGGATAGACATCCACCAAGGTAGTAAAGTGAGGCAATAAACAACTAACTAAAGACAGGAATAACACTTTATTGTTTAATGTAACATGTTAATTGTTTACCCTCTAATATTTGTTTGTGTCACTGAGAGTATACATCGTCCAGAGTTGTTTACACAAGACAGTCGACACTTCTATTAATATAACTACTAAAACACATACAAGTCAGGGTTATATGATAGTGATACATATACTGTCTATTTGATATGTTAGGTTAGGTTAGGTTACGTCATGTCAGGACAGGACAGGATCAGGCATGTATGGTTTGGTTTGGTCTGACTTAGTTTCGTTAAGTTAGGGTAGGTTAGGTTAGATTTGGTTTTGTAAGGTTGGGTTAAGTTAAATTTGGATAGGTTTGGTTAGGTAAATATAGGTAAGGGTAGGGTAGGTTAAGTTTGATTAGGCTAGGTTAGGTTTGGTTAGGTTAGGTTAGGTTAGGTAAATATAGGTAAGGGTAGGTTAGGTTAGGCTTGGTTTGGTTAGGTCAGGCTTGGTTTCGTTAGGTTAGGTTAAATTAAATTTGGCTTGGTTAGGTTAGGTTTGGTTTGGTTAGGTTAGGTTAAGTTAAATTTGGCTAGTTTAGGTCAGGTTTGGTTTGGTTAGGTAAAGATAGGTAAAGGTAGGTTAGATTAGGTTATAATGTCAATCAATGAAAACTTCCACTGCTTCATGGAGGAACACCAACACTCTGCTTGGACCACATGCAAGAACACTGTTAACGATGGTGTGGTAATGGTACGATGACACATTACAGTGCCATATATATATATAAATATATATATATATATAAGGTGTTACTAAGCAGGATTAGTGAAGGCGAGAAGGGTGGGGATGGGTATGTCGACGTAGAAAGAGAAGGGGTTAGCGTGACGTCATTGGAGCTGCTTGGTATATGATTGTGGACTGTGGATAATAGCATGTAAGGACACAGAAACACGTGATGATGGGAGGGGGAGGGGAGAGAGGGGAGGCTTAGGGGAAGTTCCTGGTGGAAGGCCAAGAATAACCAGTTATTTTGGGACTCAGAGTATATGTTAATTTCTTATGGTTATTTTGTATCTTTGTTTTTGCTTTGTTTTATTTAGTAGTAGTAGTAGTCGTCGTAGTAGTAGTAGTAGTACTAGTAGTAGTAGTAGTCGTAGTAGTAGTACTAGTAGTAGTAGTCGTAGTAGTAGTCGTCCGGATCCACAAATGGGGTATATTTTACACCGGATTATTATTATTATTACTATTATTATTATTATTATTATTATTATTATGATTATGATTATTATTATTATTATTAGGCTGGTTTCACATGGGTATCATATTTTACACTGGAGTATCTATTTCCTCTGGGGGTAAATTATGCCTGACTATTTCTACATTTACACCAACTATCCACAACATTAACTTACACTGGAGATGCATAGGTGAATAATATGATGTTATTGATTCATATATATATATATATATATATATATATATATATATATATGTATATATATATATATATATATATATATATATATATATATATATATATATATATATATATATATATGCAAACCAACCACTGGAGAAAGGAAACAGGAACAATGAGTACTTTCGTTTATTACATCTTCAGTCAGAGTCAATACAAGGGTGGCAAGTCGGAGTTTATATACACACAGGGCCAAAGGGTGAGATGTAATAAATGAAAGTACTCACTGTTCCTATTTCCTTTCTCCAGTGGTTGGTTTGCATATATTTGCTTCATGGTTTATTTGAAGTTACTGCACATATATATATTTGTTTTTTTAATATTTATATTTGTTTCTCTTTATTGCTGCCAGTGTAATTGCCAATAAAAATAACTGTCCATGAAAAATAAAACGTTTTAAGGGAAGCGTTACCCATGAATTTTAGCGCAAAATTGAAAAAAATATATATATTTTCACCTTAGTAACACTGTCTATAATTGGTAAGTCATCTGGCGAAGTTTTATTGCTGTAGAATAAATATTTCCATAGTTAAAGGTTTATTTCCCCCCCCCACCCCACCATCCCCCACGCCACCCCACACTCACAGGGTCATTGTGGCTAGACCCTATATAGGGTCTCTAATTGTGGCTACTGATAGTCAATGAAATAACTGGTTATATATTACATTTCAATCATGTGAATTATATTCATTGCTATTCAATAACAATAAATAATCTTTCATGACCGGAATCGATCGGCAATTGAAAAGATTACTTATTCCCTTGTTTTCTCAAAACTAGGTCAAAAACCCTTCTTTTTGCAATAACTTTTTCATTTATGGAGTAATTTCAAAACTAAAGATATCATTGGAAAGAGAAAAAAATAGCTACAAAACTACCATATTGAATTTTGATCTGTCCCCCCAAAATTTGACAGGGGATTTTCAAAGTTTTTGGAAAAAAATAAAAAAAAATCATAAAAATAAAAAAAATATGAATATTGAAAAATCATTGAATTTTTTCTGTTCTTTCCAATGGGACCAAAATCTATGAAATTGGTCCACAAATAGCAAAGCTATTTCAATTTCAATTTTTTTTCAAAATTTCAAAGAAATCGTCAAAATCAAAGACGGGTCAGTCCGATTTTCTTTAAAAGTGTATATTTTGTTCATAGACAAGGTACACATAACCTGTGAAAAAATTATGAAAATCCATCAATAATTAAGATTTATGGTTTTCATGGGTAACTCTCCGCTTAAAGTCGTGTTTTGTGTTTCTTTCTCAAATGGTACACATCTTGACAACAATTACGATGAGGATATAATAATAGGCCATGTCGTCTTCGTCAACTGTAAATTTTCTATATATTTTTCATTAGGCTTTATTTTCACTACATAGCTCAAGTACTTTTTATTATTTATTGTCATAGGCCTCATTAGTCTCCTACTGCTAGAACAATACATGAATTTATGAAGCTACTATTTACAAACTCATATACATTAAATTTAACTTATGATTGCACTCCCCAAAACGTAGTTTGTTATGAAGATTAACCCCACTAGATTTCTGTTAGCTTTTTCACTATGCAATATTATCCCCTACACTGGCAGGTGATTTACCTTGGGTTGATAAAATAATCTTTTGTTAGCCAAAACCTGGAGAGTGTCTTCACACTATAAAAAAAATGTTTCTCAATGATTAATTGGGGGGTTAAGGGGGGTCTCGAACCAACGCAATAATGACCCTGGACCCGTTTCTTTGCTACTCACGGTTCCGAGTAGATACCGCCAGAATCGGTTCTCTAACCTATTACCCTCCCAAACCCCCCAATGCACGCTCTCTCTCTCTCTCTCTCTCTCTCTCTCTCTCTCTCTCTCTCTCTCTCTCTCGTCAATAACTTTCCTTACACAAACACTTTCAGTAAAACACACGTTAATGTGAGGAAAAAAATTCTATGAAAAGTCCACACTGAGGATTCGAATCCTGAGTCTGGACTTTTCATAGAAATTTATTTCCACACGTTAACGTGTGCTTTACTGAAAGTGTTTGTGTAAGGAAAGTTATTACTGTATGTATTTCCACGGTAAGGGGTTAGAATTAAAATGTTGATCATTCTGCTGCACTTTGGGTGGAAGAAATGTAAAAATAAGTTGCTACCCCATAGGGCTCCCAAGTATATATTGAGGTTCTTTCAACTCATCATATGGTCATTAGGTGGCGTAGTTTGTTATCGGCTTAGTCTAGCAATGAAATGGGTCGTGGTTCGAATCCTGACATACATAACAATTCTTTCTTTAATACATTTTTCTTTATTCCTTCCTTCCTTCGTTTTTTCTTTATTCTTTATTCGTATATTATAAACAATTCAGTATAAAATAATATTACTAATTATGTGCGTGTGTAAAATTTAGAGCGAGAGAATGTGTGTATGTGTGTGTGAGAGAAAGAGTAATTGCGTGTGTGTGTATTTGTGTGTAGAGATAGAGATAGATATAAAGATATATATATATATATATATATATATATATATATATATATATATATATATATATATATATATATATATATATATATATATATATATATATATATATATATATATATATATAGATAGATATATATATATAGATATATATATATATATATATATATATATATATATATATATATATATATATATATAGATAGATAGATAGATAGATAGATAGATAGATAGATAGATAGATATAGATAGACATAGATAGATAGATAGATAGATAGATATAGACAGATATATATATATATATATATATATATATATATATATATATATATATATATATAGAGAGAGAGAGAGAGAGAGAGAGAGAGAGAGAGAGAGAGAGAGAGAGAGAGAGAGATATCCCAGGTTCGAATCCCAGGTACAATTTAAAAAAACAAAATTTTGTTGACAAATTCTGACCAGTGTAGTCCCGGGAATGTCCTCGGTCTATTTTTATTTTTGGTGGATATGTTTCTTGACTTATCAGCTTAAAAGAACCAACCATTTATGGCTTTCTCAATATAGACTCTATGGTCTCAAGCATCAAGGATGTAGGCAGGCCTGGCTTGCATGCCCAGTTTAGGAATGAATTGAAACGACAAAATGTTGAACACCTAAATTTAATACTAAATTTAAGGACAGTGAAAAAAAAAGTTTTAAAATGACCAAAGAAGGAGTTCGATCCCAGTATCCCTGCAGCTCAATTCGCCACTCGGGCCTTGCTATTTAATCATGGCTGTTACAATGCCACTTTCTGCTGTAGTTGCGTCATGGATAACTTTTGTGGTTGTAAAGCTGGCATAGTTTCTCTGGGGCACCAGCAACCACACCGGATAATGGACTCCTCCCACGCTCCTAATAAGTTCACATAAAAAATAATTAAAGGACATTTATTGACAAAACCACATGTAGGATCTTCACCCGGACAATGTCGGGTATCGCTGCTAGTAAAATATAAAGAAATATACAGTACTGTATAACATTTTAGGAGTTAGGGTCTTATTATTAAGACACTCATATATGCAAAATTTATTATTTTTAATGCACATTGCAAAGCACAATGTATTTACAATATATATATATATATATATATATATATATATATATATATATATATATATATATATATATATATATATATATATATATATATATATATATATATATATATATATATATTACTTGCAGGTGGCAATCATAATAAAACTGTTTTAATAACTTGAGATGTCAAAACGCCAGGAGCACAAGGAACATGTTTGCAAAGTTTTATTGAAATCAGACCAGCAGTATCAGAGGGGATTGTTGGCATCCATCTGTCTGGAAATACAATGGAGTTCTGCGCCATGGTCTAGTCTGTTGTTGAGTTGCAGCGCCTACTGTGGCTGTACAGCCAGATCCTTGAGCGGCAGGCTCTATTACATTTGCTGCAGATGTAGTCTGCCCCTGGCTCCGTGGGAGCTGCTGCTGCCCTCTGCTGTCTGCGCTCTCTCCTCTTCTCCCATTGGTCCTCTCTTCTCTGCTCACTTCGCTGGAGCCCAGCTCTGACAGCAAAACTCCAGCCGTTGCAGTCTGCAGCTACTGTTTCCCAGTTAGCAGGGTTGATGTTGCCTACCTTCAAATCGCGTTTGCAGACATCCTTGTAACGAAGGACAGGTCTTCCTGCTGGTCTCGAGCCAGTGACGAGCTCCCCGTACAGCATGTCCTTAGGAATTCGCCCATCCTTCATGCGACTAACATGTCCAAACCAACGCAATCGTCTTTGCGAGAGCAGGGCATACATGCTCGGTATCCCCGCCTGAGCCAGGACATCTTTGTTTGGGACATGATCCTCCCAAGTGATATTCAAGATCTTCCTGAGGCAGCGCATGTGGAAAGTGTTGAGTCTGCGCTCTTGGCGGGAGTACAGGGTCCAAGCTCCGCTACCGTAGAGCAGTGTGCTAAGCACGCAGGCCTGGTACACCTTCACCTTGGTGTTAGTGGTTAGCATGGGGTTGTCCCAGACCCTGCCTGCGAGGCGAGCCATCGCTGTTGCTGCTTTGCCGATCCGCGCGTTCAGCTCGACATCCAGGGAGAGATTGCTAGAGATGGTGGAGCCCAGAGGGGATACAGGTATATCAAACAGCCAGACATGATAATTATCAAGACGCCAAAGAAATTTAGTGTTCCTAAGAGTAGCCTATATGGAACATTTGTAAAGTTTCATCGAAATTCGCCCAGTTTATTAGTGTTAAACAGATACGAGGGCATCCGTGCTTTTCATGTAGGTTAAACAGTGGGCCCCCTGCATTGGCTAGAGTTACATTCTAACCCCCCTGGCAATTCATGAAATTTGCTAATTTCCAGCTTGACTGGTGTTCTTAACATAAAATTTCATAATCCATTGAATATATAATGAAAGATGATGTAAGAAATGAATGTAGAAAATGTATACACAGCCTATAATGAACATTAGGGTATACAGTCGAGATCAGTATGTTCCTCCAACCATCACCAGGGGTTTCACTAGAAAACGTAAAATTATTAAGTGCTACTGTTTTACAAAATGACAGCCATCTTAACAACACTTCACAAACCCTTTCCAGACATCCACATACTCGCACGTGTCAGTCAATACAATGTATATATAGTATAGTCAGTATATACAGTAGTAGTGAGAGCAAATTATCTGCGTACAGTAGATTCAAGATTTTTATTATAATATACCATATAGGGGTTCCTTCGAACATAAAAACTTATACGGTGTAAAGGTTGGGAATTACTGGTGTATACTGTTACAAAAGTCAGCTAGTAGTAAGCTCATGAGAGCTTTTAACTTTAATTGTGTACAACTGCACATGTTTGAGAGTGTGATTATGTGGACCAATCTGTATACAGTTAAAGATGTATTATACAACAAGCTTGTCACCAAGTGACTATACAATTGCCTTGCGACCCTTCCCAATGCGTTGCTGCCTGCCAGCGGTGGCACGAAAATCGCTATATGCAAGGCCAATGGTTACATGACAACTCCTCGTCGTAATTGTTGTAAGGACGTGTGCCATTTGAGAAAGAAACATAAAATACGACTTTCAAACGTTTATTTTTCATGCACAGCTATTTTTATTGGCAATTACACTAGCAGCAATATATATATATATATATATATATATATATATATATATATATATATATATATATATATATATATATATATATATATATATATGTAAAACAGATAGACATAGATAGATAGATAGATAGATATAGATAGACGCTCTGTATCGGTTTCGTTAACCACATAAAAATATTTATGTTGTCTATTACTCACGTTGTTGGGAGTTAGTCTTTGTTGTTCTAGTAGAATGTTCTTCGGTATTGTGAGATCTGATAACAGATAATCAGTGGATATACTTAGTGTTAAAAAGTGGGAAACACAAAGACAGGATTGGCTTTTGTGTTTTAATTCACTGTTAGAGTGAGTACCAAAAATTACAGGTATAGCGACCTCGTAAGAGTACGTCTGTACCATGGAGGTATAATCTAAGAGGAGGCGGCATGAGCCGCTCGTCCTGTACACCCAAAGTGAAGCAAGGGGCGGAGCCTATTACCCTACCCCCCATTGACTCAAAACATTGCCTCGCCCGCCTTACTCCCATTATAATTATGGTCTTATTTTCTCATATATCCTATAATCATAGCCAGAAAGAGACTTGAATTTGTTCCATATATGATAACTACATAAAATTATCCAATTCTGTATATTATCAAAAGTACTTAAACCCATTAAATATCGCTGTTTCCAGCTAGAGCATTACCTCTTCTCGCAAACTTTTCCTAGGAGTATGAATGAAAGAATGAATTGATTAATGAATGAATAGTTTATTTTATGCAAAATGTATAGTAAAATAGAAGGTGATAGCTTACACACCAACCCACAGACCGTATTATAACGTTACAGAGAAATAACAATTACAGATGACCACACGTGAATCTGGTATGCCTCGCTACTTGCGAGATACCTACAACAGGAAGGAAAGTGAGCAAAAGTTATAGTTTGTTGACAAGCAGATAGTAATAATATTTTACTGTCTGCCTGTCAACAAACTACATCTTTTTTCACTTAAATTTCCTTGCGTTGTAGCCACCTCAGTGTGCTGTGAAGATGTGTGATCTGCAGTGAAAATGTAGCCTACATAGTGTAGTGAAGATGTGTATAATGTAGTGAAGATATGTAATAAGGTAGTGAAGATGTGGTGTGTTGTGATGATGTGTATAATTAAGGTAATGGAGATGTGTGTGTAGTGAAGAAGTGTATAGTGTACTGAAGATGTGAATAGGGTAGTGAAGATGTGTATATGGTAGGCCTACTGGAGATATGTGATGTGTAGTGTAACATCCAGAACTGTCATGTAATTGAGTTGACACTCACAGGTGTGTTGTCTTGTATCAAACATATTTTACCACTTATAAGCCACATGGAATCTTACAATGATGGCTGCATGTTACTGCATAAAGTGTGTCATCACTTCCTCAGTTTCAGTTCACTCTGATTTACACAGAAACATTAATTTTACTCATCAGTCCCAGGCAGTAATTTCACAATTATAAAAACTTTTTCCGCACATTGGCTTAACTTAGACTACAGTTTTTTTTAACTTACACCTAAATTCTCAACAACCAAATAGTCTACATAGTAAACACAATTATAAATTAAATATCTTTAAAACATTATGACATATGCTAAAACATTCATAATACAATCTCTCAACACTCGAGTTATCCTTCAGGCCAACCCTAACTTAGGTACAAATAGGTCCCCCCATGGAGCCAGTTTATCTTTTATAACCCTGTCAATGCTATATATACGTCAGGTTATACATTAATAGTTAATATCAGAACACTATAATAGCCTTGGCTTTACAGTTTTTGTGTGAACAGTATTAATATTCTACAGGACATGGGTACGTGTCGCGGTGTGCGAGGCAGGTGATGAAATTCACTTCGTTGATTTGTCAATTTCTGTCGTATATTTTTCTATATGACTTTCTTAACATACATATGAAATGTAGTAGAAAGACTCCTGTCTCTCTGGGTACACCCATATGCTGAACACGCCAGAATTATCTTAAAAAATGGCAAAGAATGTTGGTGAAATTGATGGTCCGACGTGATCAGCTGTTCAATGTTTTGAGTCAATGGGGGGTAGGGAGGACAGCCGACCAATAGAAAACTGGCTTCACCTCTGTGACGTCATGCCGCCTCCTCTTAGATTATACCTCCATGGTCTGTACTTCGTGAATGGCGGTTACAATCTGAGGTGCTTCTATGCCGCTTGGGCAGCCAGGGGCGTTGTCACGTGATAGGTGACAGTTGCCCTTTATTGGTTGGCATTACAATTAAGATTTAAATTTAACTAATGATACAGGATCAGTATGGTTATTATTATCCTACATAATAGTTTATTTATTTATCTCAAAAACCAGTAGCCTTTATTTACACGTGTTGGTTACGTATGTATTATGTAGTTGGTGGTGTTAGTAACCAAGTAGGCACCTTGCATTGTGTACATACATGTGTACGTATGTCAGTGTACATGTGTCTGTTACATTGCTCGGCCACTACCACACCAAGTCCTTTTGGTGGACCTTTTGGTTTATACTCCGTTAATCCTAGCTATGTACCTATCCATGTTTTAGTGTAAAGCTAATGAGCAGTGTTACCTTGAAGACTTAAGTCGATGTACCTCTTCGGGTAGGACGTCTGCATACTTGCGCAGCGGGTAGCTTCTGAGGAACCACCCTGGTCTTGGTACGAAGAAAATACACAACAACACATATGAACACAAAACATAGGAAGGTAGGTACAGAGATGAAACTTGCAAGGGTGCTTTTGGACATGTACCACGGGAGTGACATAATATCTAGTGCGTCTGAAAATGCAGTTTTATTCATGAATGTTAGGAGTTTTATTTCATCTGAGTTCACACGAATAGCTGAATAGTTTACAGAAGGTATGTTAGTTAGTTTTTGTAAGTTAGACGAGATATTGGCCGTAAACGCTAGGTGTTGGCGAGTTGGTAAGGTCGCAAGGGTGTTAGATCTAAGTTCACAATGGTCTGGAACTGTATAGTACCCCTGAATTCTGACCCTTTTAACCTCATCTAAACAGATTAATGTTACTCCAGTCTGATTAGGGAAGTAAAAGTACTGTATACCCTTCAGATGAGCATGATATACCGATTTCAGTGGACACGGTTTATAACTACATTCCTTTACTGTATAGCTATGTGTGGTCTGAATTAGACTGATTTCACATGGTGTGTCTTTAACATTCGTGAAAGCGAAGACGTAAGCTGGGCAAATGTACAAGTCTAGATAGACGTTAGTGCACTGTTTGAGTGTGTCAAGGTGTACTGTGTCCAGTAGGAGGTAGTCTTCTGAAACAACTATGTATTCATGCTGTTTGTCCACCATCACTAGGGAAGTGTCAGTGTGTAATGGAAATGGAATGAGTTCCCATGCATGAAAGGCTGTTCCTGAGGTAAAAGGGATATGCACAAGTATTGCTTTGTGTGTAAGCGTTGTGGAAAGAATTGGATAGTAGTATTCTATATGGTCAAAGAAAGGTTTGAGTTGAAATTCGTTAACTGCAAGAAGAAGTGCTGAATTTAATTGGTCAAAGGAGAGCATGTCTGAGGTAACTCGTCCCTGCCTAGCATCAACTAAGTGTGCAGTCAGTCTGTTTATTTCAGTCTCAATAGTCTGGATACCTCTCTCTAGCGGTAGTAGTAGCTCCCCAAAGAGAATTAAGTCCTCCGTGGTTTGGGTTGTTGTGTTAAATCTGTTCAGTGTAAGTGTAAGGTGATTTGTCTGATTGATGACCTCATTGACTTTGTCTGATATTTTCACAATCCCGGAAAAAGATGAGTTGATCAGTCTGCTTTGCTTTTCCTGAGCTTCCGCAATTTTCCATAATTTTCTTCCCAAATCTTCTACTTGTGTTTCGGTGGCTGTTCCGAATAGGAAACGGCTCATTTCTCCGAACGCATTGAATAGTCCTCTTTTTCTTCTATGGTGTCCATCTGTCATGTTGAACGTTTCGAACTGCTGCTGGAGAGTCATAACAGTGGAGATTAGATTCTTGACACGATTGGTCTGCAGAATCACTGTTTGGATCGACTTAGCTGTGAATATGCTTCGTCCTTCCATTATTTCCAGTTGTTGTTGGATTTTTCTTGCCTCATTTAACACTCTTTGTAGATGTCGAGGTATGTCGTGAAGGTCCGTCAGTGAAAGTTCCACCGTCAGGATGTCTTCAACGAGCTGTATCTGCCCTACCCGTTCCACCAAGGCTCCAGGCTTAACGGCGTCCCGCTTCAGCCCTAGGATGACTCCGTAGATAAGGATGAGAGACAGTAGTAGAGTCCGACACATCCTGAAAAGGGTTACATGTGTTACTTTGGAAGTGCAGCAAACTGGGTTGCTGAACGTAGTTTTGATCTGTAAGAGTTTATTTGGGACACATTGGACAAGGACGTACAGGACGTATTACTGTCACACATGTTTCCGTTAGCAGATTGTGAAGGTACTTCGTCTGCTTTGACTCTTTCCAGAACTTCCGTTTTGACTCTTTTTAATCTGTCGCTGTGGACAGTTTGTACTTCATTTGTGACCGGGTTCCGGATCACGAATGTATTTGGTTTAGGTTTGTCCGTCACTGCAAACGGTCCTGTGAATTTATTTGCTAGCTTATTTTGTTTTTCCGGGACTTCTAACATTACAGCATGACCTATTTCAATGTTCACAGGTTTAGCTTGTTTATTCTTTTTGTAGTTCATTTCAGCTCGTGAAGCCGTTAGTTTTTCCCGTACTTGTTGATGAATCCGCGCGTACATTGCTATTTGACGGTCCGTGTAGTCTTCGGTATATACTGGTCTGGTACTGTTGGACAGAACATCATACGGTAGACGCTTGTCAGTTCCATACAATATATAGTGAGGTGCCTTGCCGGTTTGACTGTTGACGGAGCCGTTGATGCATGATGCGACATGATGTATCCAGTCTTCCCAGGACTCACTCATGCCTGCAACTATTGGACGTAGGATCTCGAGAATTTTCCTATTAGCCCTTTCTACCAATCCATTACTTGCTGGATGATAGGCCAGAATAAATGAATGTTTTATTCTGTAGTTTTGACATATATTTTCCAACACTTGGTTCTTGAATTCAGAACCATTATCCGACAATATTACCTTCGGGGTGGTAAATGGGCAAATTAAATGTGTTATCAGTGCATGTGCGACTGTATCAGCATTTTTGTCTGTTAGTGGAGCAAGGATCACGTAGCGTGAGAAGTGATCTACCGCCACTAGTAGATATTTGGACCCTTGATGACTCTTAGGGAGAGACAGTAAGTCGATGCTCACGGTATCCCATGGAGTTTCTGGTGTCGGGTATGATTGACATGGTGCTGGTTTATCTGTGGTGCCTTTGTGGGTTGCACATTCTAGGCAATTTGCCACATGGTTTGTTATGTCTATTTTCATGGTCTTCCAATAATATTTTCTTCTCGCTTGTTCGAGGCTCTTGTCTCGGCCCGGATGTCCTGCTGTAGGTACAGTCGGCCACACTTCTGGCTGTTACAGTCAGTACTACAAACTCCAGGTGTCTAATGTTTGCATCCCTGACTTTCTGAATCATAGGCTCGAAGATTCTCAGTGGTGAAGAAGTGAGACGGTGCAGGGGGAGAAAGAGAGAGGGAAAGAAGGGGGAGGGAGGGGGGACCAAACCGTCTCACTTCTTCACCACTAAGAATCTTCGAGCCTATGATTCAGAAAGTCAGGGATGCAAACGTTAGACACCTGGAGTTTGTAGTACTGACTGTAACAGCCAGAAGTGTGGCCGACTGTACATTGTGGATGAGCTGTAGTACTGGTTGTCGGAGAGTGTCCGGTATGACTACTTGCGAGATTTTCTCTGTAGGCGTTTTTAATTCTCTTATGATGATGCCATCCCTTAATTGAAGGTCGTTCAATGGGATTTGTAAGTTTGTTGGAAGATCATGTTCGTCTCCTAATTCTAAAACGTACAGTATCTTAGACCAAAGCGGATCAGATCGGAGCTCTTTCCTTAGGCTTGCTAAGTCATATGTTAAGCCGGTGTGCTCGACACTTGCTATATAGGTTGAGTCGTTCCTCAGGCTCGCAGAGTCAGACGGCAAGTTTGTGTGCTTGACACTTGCGATTGGTGCGTTGCGAGATCGTGCATCTGCGACAACGTTTGCTCGACCGGGTATATAGTTGAATTCTGGTTCAAACTCTTGTAGTGTCAGGTACCATCTGGCAAGGCGACCTGATAAGTTTTTACCCTTGAAGAGTTGACTGATGGGTGCATGATCTGAATAGATTTTAATTGCATACCCATATATTATGTCCTTAAAAGTTTTCAATCCCCAAATAACTGCAAGTGTTTCTTGATGTGTAACTGAATACTTCTTCTCTGCATCATTGAGTGTACGACTCGCATAAGCTATTGGGTGTAACTTGGACTGATTATGGTACTGCATGAGAACAGCACCGATGCCTACTCCTGAAGCATCTGTATAAAGAATGAACGATTCTTGATAATCTGGGAATGCAAGCACAGGTGCGTTAGTAAGCATGTCCTTGATTGTCTGTAGACTGTTTTCCTGGTCGGAAGTCCATTCATAAGGTACGTCCTTCTTCAGTAGCTTCGTTAGTGGAGCAGCATGTTTTGCATAATCCTTGATGAAGGATCTGTAGTAGCCCGATAGGCCTAGGAAACTTCTTAGAGTCTCCACATTTTTAGGAGTAGGAAAGTGTAAGACAGCTTTAACCTTATCATCCTGTGTATGAATTCCTGCACTGTCTACTGCATGACCAAGAAAATGTATCTTGGTTTTAAGATATTCACATTTTGATAACTTTATCTTGAGACCTGCTGTAGCAAGTTTAGATAGCACTATCTGAAGCTGGTTCAGGTGTGTGCGTAAATCCTTTGATGGGACGATCAAGTCGTCCAAGTAGGCTAGTACGGTGTTTCCTATCAAACCATGAAAAACATTGTTTATCAGTCTCTGGAAGGTGAGAGGTGCATTACGTAATCCGAAAGGCATTCTCTTGAAGTGATAATGTCCGGATGGAGTACTGAACGCTGTAACAGGCTTGCTGTCCTCTTGTAAGCGTACTTGCCAGTACCCTGAGATTAGATCTAGGCTGGAAAATAAGGTGTTGCCTCCTCCAAGGTTTTGGAGTAAGTCTTTGAGAACTGGCAGTGGATATCTATCTGGTTCTGTTGCCTCGTTGACCTTTCTGAAGTCGATGACTGGTCGCCATCCTCCATCTTTCTTAGGTACAAGGAACAGTGGCGCATTCCAGGGTGATGAGGAAGGTTCAACTACTCCCTCTCTTAACATCTCCTGTACGGGCTCTTCCACTGGTTCGCGCTGACTATGTGGCAGTCTGTACGCTGGCACGTATACTGGGTATGTGCCAGGTTTAATTTTGATCAGATGTTCTACCTTATCTGTTTCACCTAATGGTTCTCCAGGTAATGCAATTATTGTTCTGTAGGAAGCTAACAGTGTGAGGAGTTCGTCCTTTCCTGCTTGATCGACCTTGACGTGAGGTTCTATCTCCCTTTTAATTCTTGCGAGATTTGAAAAATTAGGTTTCTGGATGCTCCCAATAATAGTCTCGTTTTTCTGCTCTTCTACCTTTCCTGGACAGACAAGGAAATTTCCCATATTACATCCTTCCTTGAGAGAAATGGTACTTCCTGTTTGGTTTGATATTAAGATTTCCGTCTCATTATTTGCCTTTACTGTTGACAAGGTAGATTCAAGTGATACCCTTTTGATGCGTACAGATTCACTCATACATATCACATCTGTCCCCTCAACTACGCCAGACAGACGGACTGGTAGACGTGTGATTTCCTGGCTGAGTAACCGACAGTTTTTGGTTAGCACAGCAGGTACCACGCTCCACTCCGGTCTACATTCAGTCTGAGTATCAGGTACAGTAAAACCTCCTATACCTGTGGAAGTCCCTGCACTAACACTACAAACTAAAAGTGGATGTGCTGTATCCATTACTGGATAGTGACGGTTGCGCCGTATGATGATGTATTTGCTTGGTTTGAGTGTTATGTCTTCTTCTCGCATAGTCTCTAAGCCAATTATTCCATCGGCAGGTAACTTGAAATCTCTTGTTATTAAGAATTCCATCCAAATTACTGGACTTTTATCTCTTATGGAAAGTCGTACTGGTAAGGTAGCAGTCCCTAGTAATGTCAGTACGTCTCCTGTCACACCAGACGCACTGAGTTCTGTTGGCATGACTTGGAAAGTGTCTGGTGGGTATTTCCTTTTTAATGCTTCAAAGGAAATTTCTGAAATGAGATTTGGTATTGCCCCAGAATCCATGATGAAGGATACCTCATTTTCTTTTATTCCCCCAGTTATCGCCAATATCTCCTTTTTATTTAGTGCTGCTATTATAGAAGTTATTTGCGGCGATTCACTTTCTTTCTTCCTCTCGAGGGCTAGCGCGGATCTTGTGCATACCGTCGCTGGTCTTCCCCCGACTGTCTTGGTCTCGATGAATATTTTCTTTGAGCTACGTCTTCCACCACCAGTGGTAGGACACGGCATTCATCGGTGTTGTGGGTGTTGGTACGGTGGAGACTGCACCACATCTGCCCACCTTGTGCGGCTCGCGCACCTTTGGTTGAGGAGGGTGTTGCCCGTGGTTCCTCCTGTGGTTGTCTGTAATGTGCTTGTTGTGGGTTATTATATCCAGAGAAGGGTTGCTTCTTTTTCTGGAATTGTTTCTTCTTATTCGGGATCCGGTCTGGATTGAAGAAACATTTTTCCCAGGTATGTCCAAATTTTCTACACTCATTACAGTAGGGTCCTAGGCTTGCTTGATAACGTCCCGGGGGCACACTATCTTTTGAAACTACCTGGACAGGTAAATTTTCCGCTGGGGTATTTGCCTTTGCTACTGCTGCCGTTTGCAAGGCTCGAGGTGTTCCCCCTGTGTGTAGCCTCTTCTCCACTCGCCCAAGGTAGTCGAGAAAGTATTCTCCACTTTTCCTCTCTAGTGGTCTAGCAGCATTGTACTCGTCGCCCTTGACCATTAGCAAATAACTGATGGTTTCTATCAGAATGGACACATTTTGCTGTGACATGTTATAGTTGGCATCCAGCCACTCAGGATGGTCATTCAAGGCAGTAGCGTTTCGAAGCGTATCTGTTACATCACATCCTATGGATCGTTAGTTCTAGCTTGTCTGCCTTAGTTCTAGCTTGTCTGGGTGTTAGACTTCTTATATTGGTCAACAGGATATCGACTAGTCTGGGCATCCAGGCTAGTTGGCCTGCCTGCATGAAGGTGCCATAACTCTGTAATAAGGCGTTTTTAAAGAGTCCATATTTGCCTTTTATCCATTCTGGTTGGAAAAATGATGTGGTTAGGATGGCGCTAGCTTCTCCGCGTAGTCTAGCCCTGACATACTTTATCCGGTCTTCGTCACTAAGGATGCGTTTGGAGTCCATTTGGGCTTCAATTTCCCGTAGGAATTCATGTATCATTGTTTTTGACCCCTCACCATCATAAAAAGGTCCGGTCTCTTGTGGCTCCAGGTAAAGGAGCGGTTGTCCCCCTGTGACTGTCTGTGAAACTGGATTACTTCCCCCTGTGGCCGTAGGTGGCGCTGGGTTTACTCCCCCTGTGGCCGTATGTGGCGCTGGGCTCTGCATCTCGACTGGTGATGTAGGTGGTGGTGTATATGATACGTGGTGTAGGATTGGGCTTGGTGTGTTGTTTCTGCTGAATAGTATGTTGTGACTAGGTTGTGTTGGTGGATAGGTACCGGCTAAGTCTGTCTCAGTGTTAGGATTAGGATCCTGGAATCCGCTAAAATCCAAGTCAAGTCTAGAGGAAGCGTCAAGGTGTAAGAAAATACTGTCTGGGTTACGTGTAGGTTCGTCAGCGTCTGTCATAGACCGCGTAAACGATGCGCTATCAGTCTCGGTTTGTCCCTCTATGTCTTCGGTATATCTCTTACCTTCGTCTTTATCCCCTTTCTTAAACAAACTTTTAAGTAGATTTTGAGCCATGTACAAAATATAACACCAAACACTTACGTTCTGGCCACTTCACAGAAAAATTCACACGAAACAAATTACAAACAACACAAAAATTGTTAGTATTATCAACACATATGGTTAGTTACACATGGGGTTAGTATACAAGGAATAATATGGGAGATTGTAACCTTAATATTTTTACCAATACTGCTCAATGTACCCTTAGTGTGAAGAGTGTGTCTCCGTTTAACCAAGTTTTATTGTATGTGTTAAACTACTATGTTACTTCTACCTGTCTAGGTGTTAAGAAGTTCTTTGTAGTATTGAAGACTGAAGACTGAGTCTGAAGTTGAAGTTCTCTGGTTGAAGCTGAAGTCGTGAAGTCGTTGAAGACTGAAGACTGAAGCTCGTGGGTGTGACAAGTGTGTCACGACCTTGATGTCAGCTGGCTCGGGTCTACCTCACGCTCTCTGCTGTGTGACCTTGGGTTGGTGAGTGAGTGCGTCTGTGTGTTGATGACGTCACTGGCCCCGCCCCTGTTGATGTCGTCACGAGTGTGGGTGGAGTCCTTGGCTGGTAGGTGTGACTGTGAGGTCTTTGTCCCTTTGCTATGGTGGATGTTTACAGTCCCACGATAAGCGATCGGGCCAAATAACAACAAGCTCAGCGAATTCCTTCTTTAATACCCTCTCACTCTCTCCTTTCCTCTTCCTTTGTTTGAAGGTTTAGAGGTGTGAAGATGAGCTTTTTGGAGTGATTTTGAAGATAATTCACCGAATTTTTTCACCTCTATCCACCTAAAAGTGATTACCATTCACTTTGGCACTATTTTCAATCCACTATAACACATGGTATTTTATATGTATGACACTTGTGGTGTGTTTAACATACTGTTTTTCACTGTATTGTTATCTCACTAGCTGCCACCATTTATGTATCGGTTTCGTTAACCACATAAAAATATTTATGTTGTCTATTACTCACGTTGTTGGGAGTTAGTCTTTGTTGTTCTAGTAGAATGTTCTTCGGTATTGTGAGATCTGATAACAGATAATCAGTGGATATACTTAGTGTTAAAAAGTGGGAAACACAAAGACAGGATTGGCTTTTGTGTTTTAATTCACTGTTAGAGTGAGTACCAAAAATTACAGGTATAGCGACCTCGTAAGAGTACGTCTGTACTTCGTGAATGGCGGTTACAATCTGAGGTGCTTCTATGCCGCTTGGGCAGCCAGGGGCGTTGTCACGTGATAGGTGACAGTTGCCCTTTATTGGTTGGCATTACAATTAAGATTTAAATTTAACTAATGATACAGGATCAGTATGGTTATTATTATCCTACATAATAGTTTATTTATTTATCTCAAAAACCAGTAGCCTTTATTTACACGTGTTGGTTACGTATGTATTATGTAGTTGGTGGTGTTAGTAACCAAGTAGGCACCTTGCATTGTGTACATACATGTGTACGTATGTCAGTGTACATGTGTCTGTTACAGCTCTCTCTCCCCTTTCTACACACTCTCTCTCTTTGGAGGAGTCAAAACACAGAGATAGAGAGATAGATAGAGTGATAGATAAATAGAGAGATAGATAGATAGATAGATAGAGAGATAGAGAGATAAATATAGAGATGGATATAAAGATAGATAGAGATATAGATAGAGATACAGATAGAGATAGATAGAGATAGATAGAGATAGAGATATAGATAGATATAAATAGATAGATATAGATAGATATAGATAGATATAGATAGATATAGATAGATATTGATAGATAGATAGATATTGATAGATAGATAGATATTGATAGATAGATAGATATTGATAGATAGATATAGATAGATAGATATAGATAGATAGATAGATATAGATTGACAGATAGATAGAGATAGATAGATATAGATAGATAGATAAATCCCCGGACAACGTCGGGTATCGCTGCTAGTATATATATATATATATATATATATATATATATATATATATATATATATATATATATATATATATATATATATATATATATATATATATATATATAAATCAGTCTGTCTGTGTGTCTGTCTGCTTAGCCGCTATGCACGGGCTCATCCTTTGACCTACAGCAATAATTTTTACATACATTTTATTGCTAAAACCTGGAGAGTGTCTTGGCCCTATAAAAAATATATTTTTCAATGATTAATGGGGGGGGGTATGGAGAGGGGCTCGAACCCACGCAATAAGGACCCTGGAATCCTGAGTGTGGACACACGTTAACGTGTGCTTTACAGTCGTTAACGTGTGCTTTACTGAAAGTGTTTCTAAGTTATTATTGTATGTACAGTATGTCCACGGTAAGGGGTTACAATTAAAATGTTGATCATTCCGCTGCACTATGGGTGGAAGAAATGTAAGAATAAGTGGCTACCCCATACTAGAGACCCTATGTGGTTTTTGTAGTCTAGGGGAGCGATAATCATGTTCCTAATATATTTTTTCATTGAAAATATCATTTGAGATAGATGTACAGTTAGGTCTAGATAATATGGAAAAAAGTAATTTTTTTGTAAAAATAAATTCTATAGGGTCTCTACCCCATACAGCTCCCAAGTACATAATGAGGTTCTTTTGACTTATCATGCGGTTATTTGGTGGTGTAGTGATTAAGGGCCGAGTCTAGCAATGAGATGGGTCGTGGTTCAAATCCTGACATACATTACAATTCTTTCTTTATTACTTTATTTCTTCCTTCCTTCGTTTTTTCTTTATTCCTTTATTCGTATATTATAAACAATTCAGTATAAAATAATGTTATTAATTCTGTGAGTGTGTGAAATCTAGAGCGAGAGAATGTGTGTATGTGTGTGTATTGGTGTGTAGAGATAGAGTTAGAGATAGAGATAGATAGAGATAGATAGATAGAGATAGATAGATAGAGAGATAGATATTGAGAGATAGGTATATATATATATATATATATATATATAGATAGATAGATAGATAGATAGATATAGATAAATAGATAGATAGATATAGATAGATAGGTAGATATAGATAGATATATATATATATATATATATATATATATAGATATATAGATATAGATAGATAGATATATAAAGATAGATAGATATATAGATATAGATAGATAGAGATATAGAAAGATAGAGATATAGAAAGATAGAGATATAGATAGATAGAGGTAGACATATATAGATAGATAGGTAGAAAAAATGTTTTTACATGATCAATGGGCGGTTGGGGGGGGGGGGGGGGGTTCGAACCACTATGGGTACCACGCACACGCTCTCTCTCTCTCTCTCTCTCTCTCTCTCTCTCTCTCTCTCTCTCTCTACACACACACCCGTAGGGTGGTATTGCCTATATTAATTAATGTGGGCAATACTTACAGGGTTTTGGCGCCCCTTCGGCCCCAGCCATTAGCTTTCAGTTCTTCAACTGTCCCTCTTTTCTTTTCATTTCCTTCCTGCTTGCTGTCACACCTCTCTATCACCTTTTTCTGGCGCTATAGGACCTCGATGTTGCGGCGCCTAATATCCATCAATCAAATCAATCTCTACACACACACACACACACACACTCTCTCTCTCTCTCTCTCTCTTTGGAGGAGTCAAAACACAGAGATAGAGAGATAGATAGAGAGAAAGAGAAAGAGAGAGAGAGAGAGAGAGAGAGAGATAGTGAGAGAGAGAGATAGAGAGATAGAGATATATAGAGAGATAAATATATAGAGATAGAGATAGAGAGATAGATAGAGATAGATAGAGAGATAGATAGAGATAGATAGAGATATAGATAGATAGATAGAGAGAGAGAGAGAGAGATAGAAATAAATAGATAGATATACATATAGATATAGATAGATAGATTGATATAGATAGATAGATAGATAGATCCCCGGACAACGTCGGGTATCGCTGCTAGTATATATATATATATATATATATATATATATATATATATATATATATATATATATATGTATTACTTGGCAACACTTCATAACATCATAGCAAAGGGATGGGTGACGTCAGCACTGGCTGTGCGATCAGGCAGCCAATGGGAGCTGTGGTGACGAGCCAGTATGCAAAGTGTACGTTGTGTTGTTGGTGAGTGTGGTTGTGTAAAGTCATGGTCTAATGTACTGCAACACCTTCCAATGAGATGGCTTCGAAAAATGATCCGAAACTATAGCTGTTGGTGTGTGCAATTTTGGTTCATAAAATTAACTCAAATAGCTCGCTTTTATTCACCAGGTTACAGTACATTAGACCATGACTTTACATTGCAGTCTTCCATCATGTGTTTAAAAGAATGAGGTGTTGCATCCTGGACAGACATCTTACAAGTTAGTAAAATGAGGCAATAAACAACATAAATAAAGACAGAAATAACTCTTTATTGTTTAATGTAACATGTTGATTGTTTACCCTCTAATATTTGTTTGTGTCACAGAGAGAATACATCGTCCAGAATTGTTTACACAAGACAGTCTACACTTCTACTAATGTAACTACTAAAACACATACATGTCAAGGACAGTTATAGTAATACATATACTGTCCATTTGATCGGTTTGGTTAAGTTAGTTTAGGTCAGGTCAGGGTCAGGCAAGTATGGTTTGGTTAGGTTAGGCTTGGTTTGGTTAGGTTAAGTTTGATTAGGTTAGGTTAGGTTATAATGTCAATCAATGAAGACTTCCACTGCTTCATGGAGGAACACCAACACTCTGCTTGGACCACATGCAAGAACACTATTAACGATGGTGTGGTAATGGTACGATGACTCCCTATAGACACATTACAGTGCCATCGTACCACTACTGGGCCATCATCAACACCTCAGATATTAATGTGCAAGGCCCTCTGATAAGAGTGTCTTACCTCCGGTGAATCTTGTGCCAAACTTATTAACGTATTTCCCGCTTACTTCTCTGGAACAGATGAATACAGTGTGAATAAGGTCCCAGCGATGGGCAACATTTTTGGAATCCGGCGCATTGGTAATCACGACGACATAAGTTCCCATTTCTCACTCTGCTGTGTGTACAAGGAAAGTATATTATTAGGGGTTATATAGGCTATTCACCCCACACCACCAACCCGTGTGTATGTGTGTGTATACAAGAAAGATGTATTGTTAGGGATGATATAATGATATTAACTCAGTACATGCTTTGATGTGGGTTGTACAGTGGGTGGCAAATAATCCTGTCACCAGATCTGCCTATAGTCAAAAAGTGCAGTATTATAAACTTTACAGGTTTCGTAAACTGAAAAACCCAAAGGCAATAACTTTTCAACCCTAAATTTTGTAATACTGTATTTTTTTTTTTTTTTTTTTTTTTATATGATCCGACACTGGACATAGGCTTAATCAAGCCCGTTATCGTGGCCCAGGTCAACTGCTGCTCACACACACACACGTCACGACTTCCGAACTGGTACCCAGCCACAGAGAGAGGGAAGTGAGGGTAATTCCCAAATACTGCAGCTGTTATGGTACCAGTGAGGGTGTTTACGACGTTCGGTGGCCTTATAGTTAGTGCCTGATACTCAAATCGGAAGAGTAAATATTCTCAGGCCCTCACCTGAGAGGATCGATCTCCCGACCTCTAGGGTATGAGTCCAGAACACTAACCACTCGGCCACCTCCCCTATGTTGAATGTATTTGTTCAATGATTAGCCTTTATGTTATATCATTAAAGAAGCACTTAGTGAGGAGACAGGACTTTTTACTCTGACTGTACTTAAAAGCCTAGTGTGATCTAGTGTGACCCAGTTGGGGGGGGGGGGGGATTTAGTTTTCCATATAACCATGGTTGTGATAATATACTGTATACAGGTAGGGAGCTCTGAGACCTTTAAGGGTTAAGACAGTGACTTTATGAGGGTAATGGAACATCTGATTCAAGACACACAGAGAGACAGACAGACACACAAACAAACAGACACTCAGACACACAAACAACAGAATACTGTGGTTTGTCTTACTATGGTGGGGGACATGGTCCGCCTTGTATAAATTCGTCTCCTGCTCCTGACTCCGAAAACACCAACCGGCTCTGAAAAAAATGTTAAACAGTAAGAACCCTCTGATCATCTAGGAGAACTAGAGGCGTCTGAGTCCTCCTATCTATACCATGAAACAAACTACTCCAATATAGGTGGTGTTTCGTGGCAATATTTGAAGGACTTGTTTACCTACAAATTATTACCTGACTATAACATCACAGCGTCCCTTAAGTTGATAATACAGTATTCTTATATGTGGAGCAACTGATTCATGATTGACTTACTGATTGACTGATTGACTGTGACTGATTGGAATGATTAACCTGCTGACAAACTGGACTCTGTTTGTCTGTATCTGGTTCCCTGATGGACTTAATGACTGACTAACTGGACTCTTACTGTCTGTGGTTCCCTGATGGACTTACTGATTGACTAACTGGACTCTAACTGTCTGTGGTTCCCTGATGGACTTACCACAACCACAGTGAGGACAGACAGGGCCACCAGTACTGCCAGGATCACACTCACTTTACCAACACCCATTTTGTTTACACTCAGACTGCTGTGAAAGGAAGTGAGTGAGTGAGTGAATGAATGAGTTGTGGCGGTGAAGGGAGTGCACGGGATTATATATACTCTCTCTCTCTCTCTCTCTCTCTCTCTCTCTCTCTCTCTCTCTCTCTCTCTCTCTCTCAGAACAAAGGGGAGAGAGAGTGGTAGTGGTAATAGTGGTAATAGTGGTGGTAGTGGTAGTGGTAGTGGTAGTGGTGGTGTGTGGTGAGAGGGAAGAGAGGGACTAGGTGACCGAGAGATGGACACAACAAACAAACATATTAATGGGGAGTTAATGTACAGTTACGAGCACTAATAAGTATACATGCAGCTTTGGTTGATGCTTTAAACAGTCAACCAATTAATCAACAAACTAATTCCAAATGGATATCTAATTGTGCATTTATTTACTGTCTCTAGGTATTCCAAGCAACATACATCTAAATACTTATTAGTGTTGGTAAAGCTGTAGCAACTACTTATTCCTATAAACTACAGGTATTCTAAGCAACAACAGACAACCACCATTAATATAATTATGTAATATAACTTGGTACTGTTTCCTGGCAAACTTTGGAGGAATCAAACAATGCACTCCAATGTATCAATAGTATATTTATTCTCCCCTTAAGGTGGTAATTCATTGTTTTTACATTGGAGTGCCATGATTCCTTCAAAGTATGCCAGGAAACAGCACCAGCTAAACAAAAATAATAGTGTTCTGTTGTTTGGAAGAGTTTAGAGGAATCAATTGCTCCTGATTTACCAACACTGTATTTCCCCCTTAATTAAGGACCTTGTAATGGTATATGAGAATTGGTGGCATCTGATTCTTCCTCACTGTGCCACGCAACAAGCTCCTTCCCTATAGGTGTGTGTGTTTCGTGGTAATATTTGATGAATATCATTTACCTTCAATTTTCTGACTACATTACAGGGTCTCTTAATTATTATCATGTTGATGTTTATAGGTTAGGTTAGGTTAGGTAATAGCATGTAAGGACATAGAAACACGTGATGATGGAAGGGGGAGGGAAGAAAGGGGAGGCGTAGGGGAAGTTCCCGGTGGAAAGCCAAGGATAACCAGATGAATTTTCCTAGATCTCGGTTTCGGTTTTATTGTCATTTTTATTTTGGGACTCAGAGTATATATTAGTTTCTTATGGCTATTATATATCTTTGCTTTTGCTTCTTTTAATGTAGTAGTAGTAGTAGTAGTACTAGTAGTAGTAGTAGTACTAGTAGTAGTACTAGTAGTAGTAGTCGTCTGGATCCACAAATGTGGTATATTTTACACCGGATTATTATTATTATTATTATTATTATTATTATTATTATTATTATTATTATTATTATTATTAGGCTGGTTTCACATGGGTATAATATTTTACACTGGACGTCACCCATCACTTGGCTATGACGTCATGGCTGTGCGATCAGGCAGCTGATTGGCTGCCTGGGAACTGTGGTGACGACGAGCCAGTATACAAAGTAGAATAATGCGTCCGGGATGCACCACATCACCTCATTCTATTAAACACATAATGGAAGACTGCAATGTACACAACCAGACTCACCAACAACACAACATACACTCTCTGAGGGCACTGTGGGAAAACCCGGTTCAGGCCTTGACCTTCCTCAGGAGCTTGGGGCTGCTCGGCCAGACAGCTTGAGGAACTTAAACAACAACAATAAACATTCGCTCGTAGAGCGAGGACTTGGCGAAAGTATGGCAAAATTCAGATCCCTCTATTTTCGACCTAATGCTCAAATAGCGAGTTTTAGGAATACGGCCATCGCTCAAGTACCACCAGAAGCAGAATGAACATAGCATGTTACAGAAAAAGTTTGATCAAAATCGAATCTGGAAAACTGAAGTTATAGCAGTTTGAAGATATTTAGGTTTTTGACGATTTTGACCTTGATTTTTTACTTTTGACCTTGAAAGTCAAATGATGACATCGGCTTTGTGGTCCCTACCTGTGGTTGTAATTTAATCGAAATCGGATCAGAAGTGAGTCCTACAGTGACCAAAACGCATGTGGAGAAATTGACCTGAAAATTCAGACCCCATGATTTTCGACCTAATGCTCAAATCGCGAGTTATAGGAATACGGCCATCGCTTGAACATAGATTATTACAGAAAAAATCTGATTAAAATCAGATCTCTACAACCGAAATTATGACGATTTTATCAATTTTCAGATTTTTTGTATAATTTTGACCTTGATTTTTTACTTTAGACCTTGAAAAACAATAGGTGACCTAGAAATTGTGATGCCTACCTGTGGTGAAAATTTCAGCAAAATCGGACAAGAATTGCGACCTGTAGACCACGAAGCTACAAACATAGCCACAAACACACAAGATCGCCAAGCAACATACTTGGCGAAATTTCGCCAAGTAACAACAACTAAGTTGGAAAGGAAAAAGGAAGGAAGAGGAATAGGAAGGAAGAGGAGGAGGAGGAAGAAGAAGAAACGGCAGTCAGGTAGCTTGCCATTTGGACTCTATAAGAGAGAGAAAGAGAGTTACAAGGAGTTACAAGGACAAGTAGCACCTCAAAAGGTCTTACGACCCATACCAAGGAGATACCGTAGGTGTAGTAGTAGTTGCTAACTAATAGTGAGAGAAAATTATAGTAAAGAGAAGGCTCTCCCCACCCACCTCTCCCACCCGCATTGCGGATATGGAAATGGAAATGTACCTAACCCGGGGGAAATTTTTGTACAGGAAAGGAGGAAACGATCATTTTAACTCTACCAGGCTTGGCAGAACTTTGTCTAACTGTTTCTTGAACTGTTCTATCGAGGAACTATCAACTACCTCTGCTAGTAGCTGATTCCAGACATTGCAGATTTTATATGTGAAGAAATTACCTAACGTATTATGGCGGAAGCGTTTCAAGTCTAGTTTCCATCCATGGTTTCTAGTTGCATTAGTGTTTAAGCTAAACAGGCACTGATAATCAATGTTTTCATATCCACAAAGGATTTTGAAAACTTCAATTAGTTGACCTCTCAAGCGTCTCGTCTCTAATGAGAAGAGACCTAGTGCCTGCAGCCTTCTCTGGTAGCCCATGTGTTTAATTGATGGGATCAGTTTGGTGGCCCTAGCCTGGACTCTCTCAAGCCTCGCAATGTCTTTCTTGAGAGTTGGCGACCAGAACTGCACAGCATATTCCAGATGTCGCCGAACCAAAGAATTGTACAGAGTGAGGACTATCTCTTTGTTTCTAAATCTAAATTGCCTCTTTATGTAATCAAGAAGCCTCTGGGCTTTCTTCTCTACTGCGAGGCACTGCTTGGAGAATTTGAGGTCACTGCTGATCAGTACACCTAAGTCTTTCTCCAAGTCAGTACTACTAATTTCACTTCCCAACAGAGAGTAACTGGCTCTCTGGTTGGCTGGACCTATGTGCATCACTTTACACTTGTCCAAATTGAATGGCATCTGCCATCGTTCAGACCACTTTCCTACTTTCTCTAGGTCTTTATGTAATTGTTCTACCTTTTCAAATGATGAAGCATTACACCCTAACTTGGTGTCATCAGCAAATTTTGCAATTCGACTGACAATTGAGAGAGAGAGAGAGAGAGAAAGATTCTCTGGTTCGTCCTAACTATGCCATGAAACAGATCCCCTATTAGTATACCACTGAGGGAGTCTGTTTTGTGGCATAGTGTGGTTTGGAGGAATCAGATGCCTTCCAATTCACCAATTAAAAAACATTTATCTAAATATTGCTTCGTGGCAGAATAATGGAGAATCAATAACATCATATTATTCACCTATGCATCTCCAGTGTAAGTTAATGTTGTGGATAGTTGGTGTAAATGTAGAAATAGTCAGGCATAATTTATACCCAGAGGAAATAGATACTCCAGTGTAAAATATGATACCCATGTGAAACCAGCCTAATAATAACAATAATAATAATAATAATAATTATAATAATAATAATAATCCGGTGTAAAATATACCACATTTGTGTATCCAGACGACTACTACTACGACTACTACTACTAGTACTACTACTACTACGACTACTACTACTACTACTACTAGTACTACTACTACTACTAGTACTACTACTACTACTAGTACTACTACTACTACTACTACTACTACTACTACATTAAAAGAAGCAAAAGCAAAGATATATAATAGCCATAAGAAACTAATATATACTCTGAGTCCCAAAATAAAAATGACAATAAAACCGAAACCGAGATCTAGGAAAATTCATCTGGTTATCCTTGGCTTTCCACCGGGAACTTCCCCTACGCCTCCCCTTTCTTCCCTCCCCCTTCCATCATCACGTGTTTCTATGTCCTTACATGCTATTACCTAACCTAACCTAACCTATAAACATCAACATGATAATAATTAAGAGACCCTGTAATGTAGTCAGAAAATTGAAGGTAAATGATATTCATCAAATATTACCACGAAACACACACACCTATAGGGAAGGAGCTTGTTGCGTGGCACAGTGAGGAAGAATCAGATGCCACCAATTCTCATATACCATTACAAGGTCCTTAATTAAGGGGGAAATACAGTGTTGGTAAATCAGGAGTAATTGATTCCTCTAAACTCTTCCAAACAACTGTTTCCTGGCATACTTTGAAGGAATCATGACACTCCAATCTAAAAACAGTGAATTACCACCTTAAGGGGAGAATAAATATACTATTGATACATTGGAGTGCATTGTTTGATTCCTCCAAAGTTTGCCAGGAAACAGTACCAAGTTATATTACACAATTATATTAATGGTGGTTGTCTGTTGTTGCTTAGAATACCTGTAGTTTATAGGAATAAGTGGTTGCTACAGCTTTACCAACATTGTACAGTCACGAGCACTAATAAGTATTTAGATGTATGTTGCTTGGAATACCTAGAGACAGTAAATAAATGCACAATTAGATATCCATTTGGAATTAGTTTGTTGATTAATTGGTTGACTGTTTAAAGCATCAACCAAAGCTGCATGTATACTTATTAGTGCTCGTAACTGTACATTAACTCCCCATTAATATGTTTGTTTGTTGTGTCCATCACTCGGTCACCCAGTCCCTCTCTTCCCTCTCACCACACACCACCACTACCACTACCACCACTACCACTACCACTACCACCACCACCACTACCACTACCACCACTATTACCACTACCACTCTCTCTCCCCTTTGTTCTGAGAGAGAGAGAGAGAGTTAATCCCGTGCACTCCCTTCACCGTCACTACTCATTCATTCACTCACTCACTCACTTCCTTTCACAGCAGTCTGAGTGTAAACAAAATGGGTGTTGGTTAAGTGAGTGTGATCCTGGCAGTACTGGTGGCCCTGTCTGTCCTCACTGTGGTTGTGGTAAGTCCATCAGGGAACCACAGACAGTTAGAGTCTAGTTAGTCAATCAGTAAGTCCATCAGGGAACCAGAGACAGTAAGAGTCCAGTTAGTCAGTCATTAAGTCCATCAGGGAACCAGATACAGACAAACAGAGTCCAGTTTGTCAGCAGGTTAATCAATCCAATCAGTCATACAGTCAATCAGTCAATCAGTAAGTCAATCATGAATCAGTTGCTCCACATATAAGAATACTGTATTATCAACTTAAGGGACGCTGTGATGTTATAGTCAGGTAATAATTTGTAGGTAAACAAGTCCTTCAAATATTGCCACGAAACACCACCTATATTGGAGTAGTTTGTTTCATGGTATAGATAGGAGGACTCAGACGCCTCTAGTTCTCCTAGATGATCAGAGGGTTCTTACTGTTTAACATTTTTTTCAGAGCCGGTTGGTGTTTTCGGAGTCAGGAGCAGGAGGCGAATTTATACATGGCGGACCATGTCCCCCACCATAGTAAGACAAACCACAGTATTCTGTTGTTTGTGTGTCTGATGTTTGTTTGTTTGTGTGTCTGTCTGTCTCTTTGTGTGTCTTGAATCAGATGTTCCATTACTGTTTGTGCAAATGAGTTGGACAACTGTGTAGCCTAGTGGTATTCTCACATTTGTGCTTACGTGTGTGTGAGCATGAACGTCTCACCAGCCTTTGTGTGTGTGCGCATGTTGCCGCTTGTCGGCCAGTATGTTAGTTTGTTCGTATGTACATCTCTCGCCTGTGGGGAGTGTAATATCCCCGCCAGTGATGCCACTCCTTGGGATTTATCCCAAGATCTTGGGATTTTGGGCTTGGCCTTGGGATAGCTTTTTAAATCTTGGGATTTCTAGACATTCATGGAACGGATTTAGTCTTGCTTGAACTTTAACAGCATCGAGTTGATCCCTACAATAAGTAATTAGCGTCATACTATTCCCAGTATTATAGTTAAAATGAGCGATTCTGAAGAGCCAGTGGTAGTAATACTCCACCACTCCTCTGCCTATATTGGTTCTATAAGTCTTCAAATTTCAGGTGAGAATTATCATTTTAGTTAATCTTGGGATATTTTGTCCAATCTTGGGATTTTTTGGGCGCTAGTCTTGGGATATTGAACATTTCAGAGTGGCATCACTGATCCCCGCCATTATGGCGCCGAGATGAAGGTTATCCACGAGCGTTCTCCACCCCCCTTCCCTCTCCTATGTAAGTAAGTAAGTAAGTAAGTAAAGTTTATTGCTTAATATAGTGAATACAATAACACAAACTATACATAAGAATTGTATTTAAGCTACGGTCTGTTGAGCAGAAGCTCCATGACAGACAGATAAAAATAATTGTGTAAATTAATTATGACCTAGACCAAAGTTTTTTATGACATCATAGTAAAATAGAATAAATACAGTAAAACCAAAATTAATTAGTAAATAAACCAAAGGAAACAGTAAACTAAAATCAAACTAAAACTAAATGAACAGTAAAACTCATTAAAGTTTAAAAACAAAGCAAAAAACAGTAAAAAATAAAACAATAAAAGTAACGGTAAATCAAAATCAGACATAAAATTGATTGACTTAGCAAAACTTTATGCAAAGTTAGAAACCCGTAAAAAATAAAAGCAAGATTAAAAATTAAAATGCAACATTAATTTGTGATTAAAATGCAATATTAAAACTCTATGCAAAGATAGAAACAGTAAAAAAATAAAAGCAAAACCCAAAACTAAAATGAAACAGTAAAACTCTATGCAAAGTTATAAAACAGTAAAAAAATAAAACCAATCAGTAAATCAGATCAAATTGAAATTAATATGAAACAGTAAAACTCAGTAAAGTTAGAATACAGTAAAAATAAAAGCAAACAATAAATCAAAACCAAAATTAAACTGAAATAAAAATAAAAATGAAATAGCATTAAGTTATTGTTGTTGAGACCACAAATACAATTTCATTTCTTTCTTATATTGATGGACATTAGTTGTGTTTAGGAGAAGTTTTTTTTATCCTGAGGGAGACTATTGAATAGTTTAGGTCCAAAACTGATAACACTGTTTTTGTATAATGTTGTTCTGAATACTGGACAAATTAAATTAATATGATTACTTCTAGTGTTTCTTAAATTCTCAATCTACTTAAAAATAGAAATATTATGTACTCTAGTTTTAAATATTAACAATAATGTAAATTACTTATGAATAACAGAAAACTTCATCAGTTTAGCTTCAGAGAATATATGGGCTGTGGAATCAATTTTTTTAAGAAAATATATGCATCGTAAGAATTTGTTTTGAGATACCACTATTCTATTTTAAAAGGATGGCCAAGTACAGTTCCGGACAGATCAATGGTCCACACTTCTTCCACCCTTGCCTTGGTGTGGGCCTCAACGGATATGGTATCACTGACAGGTGGAGGGGGGAGGGGAGAAATGTGGGCAGAGTTATATAGGGGGGGTAGCGTTACCAATGTTGAGCCATCCAGAAATTTGAATCCCGAACCACTTGTGATCATGGATGTGAACCACTCACTTGAAGGTGGTAGGAGAGGAGGGGTTGGGTTGGGGAGAGGGGTTACGTAAAGTTCACCAGTGATCGAGATGGAGAGAATTATTGGATCAAGTAGTTAAATGTTTTCTTCTGTAATCTAAATCCAACTCTGATGCTGTATTCCATGGGATATTCTTTATTATTTGAAATGAATCCAGATTTTACCTAATATAATTAACACGACACCAGTTTTTTATGACTAATATATCAAGCGATGCACCACCTACCCAGTGTTAAGTTACATTTCAAGTAAATCCTTTATTTTTATCCTGTATCATTCATGACATTTTCTAAGAAACGTTTATTGTGTAACTGGTTACCAAAGGATAATAGTTATAGTGTAAGATGTTAATTACCCAATTACTACTCCATCTGTTCTTCCTCACCCCGTCCTCCCTTATTCAATTCACTGTTTCCTCTCCCTCCATCCCACCATTCCTTACTCTCCATCTTACAACCATTCTGTGTGTTGCTGCATAATCTGTTAATGAGCAAACACGACCAGAATAGAAATAATAGTGATATCTGGTATGCAAATACAATCCGTTATATATGACGAATATATTTATTACCTTTATTTATTTATCTGAGGTCAACATCTAGGCCAGCCATTCAGATGCCCAGTGTTAGTGAACCAATCACAACATTTAGAGGATATTGTGTCACAACTATTGTTATTACTAATTAAAATAGGGAAAATTTGAAATCAGACATATATTGGTTATTGTTTATATGACTTTGTCAATTTGTGAAATCTTAACAAGTCCTCGTCACGAAGCATTCAAACCCATAATCCAACTGGGTCTGTAGGCACCACACTGTAAATGATGAACACGTTGGTGTCATACAATTATAATAACTCTGTTAACTTAATATAACCTGAAATTTTTACTTCAACCTCACGTTTGCATTAAGCATGTGTAATGTTTGTTTTGTTTTCTTATTATTAATATAAGCACCGATATATGTATTGCTTTAGACCCTTAGCCACGATGATATACAGTATATACACTATTTATATACACTTCTATGAAGATATTAAGGCTTGAAATACTGTAGATTACATATTTCATTTCATTACTCATCAATTTGTTGCTAGTATCGTGTTCAACCACCCTCCTTCTCAATGACAGCCTGCAGTTGCTCGGGCATTGAGGCACCATGCCTCCTCACTGTATAATATATATGGTTTTCCCCGAAAAATCTCCCACTGTATTCTGGTGTGACGTAACAAATCTGCTGTGGTTCTCTGTCGTTCTGGCTCCCACGTGTTAACGATAGAACCTCATACATTTTCTATAGGGTTCATATCGCAGTCTTAAATAGACAAATCTATCACCTGCAAATAATCATGAGCAGTAAACCATTTCTGAACTTTCCTCGCCATCGGTCGTGTATAGGACAGATAAGGGTGAGTAGTTGAAAGAAATTAAAAACATTTAGAATATGTGCTTCATTATATTGCATTTGATCGATCTATTAAACAAAGACACTGTCTGTTGTTCACCTCCGTAGAGAGATACTGATTATAATTATTATCCTTTGGATATTAAACAACAAATAACGGAGCCGAGACAATTAATTTTCTGTCTTCAGCTTTAACTGTATTCTGTTCACCCCTCATGCTGGTAGTCCCCCTCTTTATCACCTCTTCTCGCCGTAAAATAAACTTAATACCTATATCTTTCAAGTAACTGGCAACCTCACACAACCTCCTCTCCCCTGTCTTCTCTCTCTCACGTCCCCTTCCTCCCTTGCCTTCTGTAGTATTCTTTATCTTTTCTTTCTCATAATTTTAACCCTCTCATTCGTTCTTTCAAAGTTTAATGACATAGGCCATTCTCCCTTATCACCCTTAGTCCTTCAAATTTATGCAAGCAAAAGGATATGATAATAGTTATGTAGAATATATATATATATATATATATATATATATATATATATATATATATATATATATATATATATATATATATATATATATATATATATATATATATACATAAAGCCGAAATTCTGTATGTGTGTGTGTGTGTGTGTGTGTGTCCTCTATGCATGCCCTGATCCTACGTCCTAGAGTGAAAGTTTGTACAGCTCCGGACTGATCAATGGTCCACACTTCTTCCACCCTTGCCTTGGTGTGGGCCTCAACGGATATGGTATCACTGACAGGTGGAGGGGGGAGGGGAGAAATGTGGGCGGAGTTATATAGGGGGGGTAGCGTTACCAATGTTGAGCCATCCAGAAATTTGAATCCCGAACCACTTGTGATCATGGATGTGAACCACTCACTTGAAGGTGGTAGGAGAGGAGGGGTTGGGTTGGGGAGAGGAGGGGTAAAGCTTCACCAGTGATCGAGATGGAGAGAATTATTGGATCAAGTAGTTAAATGTTTTCTTCTGTAATCTAAATCCAACTCTGATGCTGTATTCCATGGGATATTCTTTATTATTTGAAATGAATCCAGATTTTACCTAATATAATTAACACGACACCAGTTTTTGATGACTAATATATCAAGCGATGCACCACCTACCCAGTGTTAAGTTACATTTCAAGTAAATCCTTTATTTTTATCCTGTATCATTCATGACATTTTCTAAGAAACGTTTATTGTGTAACTGGTGTAACGGGGTGCTACATTAGTCTCCTGGTGAGGTTTGAAAGGAGACTAAGAGATTGTGGGTTTTTAATCTGTTTATTCATGCAGGCTACAAATGGTATATAAGATTTTAGAGTGAACCTGAAATACATGAATAAAAGGATTCCTGCCTGCTACACTATTAGAACCCATCAGGCGAGAGGGCTGATGCTTGTGGCGGGTAGCTGATTCTAGCCGCCACACTGGTTACCAAAGGATAATAGTTATAGTGTAAAATATTAATTGTGAGTGAGTGACCAGTGTAATATTATAGAAGTAATTTAAAATAATGGAAATAGTAGTGTAATGGTAGTAAGTCTGCCTGGCCGAGCAGCCCCGAGCTCTTGACTTTTGAGGAAGGCCATGGTCTGAACCGGGCTTTCCCACAGTGCCCTCAGAGAGTGTATGTTATGTTGCTGGCGAGTGTGGTTGTGTGAGTTGCAGTCTTCATTAATGTGTTTAATAGAATGGGGTGCTATGTTGCATCCCGGACAGGCATCTGCAATGGCTCCATCCAGCCTCTTCTGATATATCAGAAGGCCGGGTGGATATCAGGTGGTTGTGCATGCAGCTGTGTGTTTTTGAGAGTTTGGATGGACTGATGAGTGATTTGAGTATGGATATGTTTCTGGAGATTGTTTTGGGTGGGCAGGGTGTAAGAGATTATAGTATTTGTGTGTGGTATCGTGTACTAGGTGTTGTTTTAATGTTCCTTGGCATGTGTGGGTGTTGTGCCATCACTGCCATGTATTGTTGTGGGTTTGTGGAGGCTGCAGCAAGTGTTTGTGTGCGTCTCATGTCAAGACGATCCTTGATTTTGAGGACTTTGGTTCCATAGTTTAGGTGGTCTGTAGGTGTGGTAGCTGTGCAGCCTGTGATTGTCTTTAGGGTTCTGTTCTGTATGGTTTGAATTGTGTTGTGATGAGTCTCAGTGATAGTCCTCATCTGTATCTTAAATAATGAGAGAGTAGTCCAAAATCATATCCAATTCCCTTCGAGATGCCCTGACACATTGCGTTTGAAGGTACATAGGTCGTAGTAAGGTGGAAAGATGGATGAAGGTAAAGTGTTCGAGAGTTGACCAGTTGTGTATATGAAAGACTGAGAGTACTGGTTAACTCCTTCATTAGGGAGTTGGACAGAAAAGGGGTGAGAACGAGAGGCTTGACGAATGTTGCATGTTCTCCTGAGGGGATGTAACGCCCAGTTCCGTCCTGACCCGTTTACTCCCACCAAAATAAAACAAATGCATAAAAAAAATGAAATAATGAGAATAATATCACGGGTAGTACAAATTGGTACACCCTGGGTCAGAGCGTCACTGCCGCTATCACAAAATATATATATATAGGTTCCCGTGATCTTCACCGAGTCCCGGTATCAGTCAACATACACGTCAGTGAGGCGGAGAGAAACGAGTCAGTTAATTTAATTAAATTTTAATTATCACAATGTATTAATAATAAGTTTACAAAAAAAAATGTTAAATACATACAAGCTTGAAAGACAAAAATATTAGCTAAAGTGTAGTGGCTCTGACGTCAACTGAACGAGGCCCGCGCGGGCTGGTGGTCACTGGTGGACGGTAGCATGACGCAATACTGAATCGGACACGCACGAGAAATCTGATCCACATCCATCCGTGTTCACGGTCAGTAACACACTGACTGACGATGGTGATTTGTAGGTCTGGTGGTGAAGTATAGCCAAGTAAAAAAAATCAGGCCAAATTTGGCGATGTCCGCACGACATTAGCAATAACGGTATATCCCCATGCCTGGACTCCCCCTGGGAGCGGCTTATACCCCTGCCCAGACTCTCCCAAGGGAGCAGCTGTTATCGCTACCCAGACTCTAGGGGTTAAGCTGATAAATCAAGAAGCACATATCCACCAAAAATAAAATTAGACTGAAGACATTCCCGGGACTACACTGGTCAGAATGGTCAATTATTTGTCAACAAAAACCTTTAAAAAAATTGTACTGGGGATTCGAACCTGGGATCTTTCGGTTTAGGGCAAATAACAGCCTTCGACTTGGGCTGCAGGGGTAGTGGGATAGAACCCCCTCCCAACCCCCCCATTAGTTATTTTAAAAAAAATTGTAGGCCGAGGACGCTTACCAGGCTTCACCGATCAAAATGGCATATTACTTTTTACTCTAGGTCAAACAATGCGGCCATGCATAGCGCCTAAACAGACGGAGTGTTTCCTATATATACTAGCAGCGATACCCGACGTTGTCCGGGTGAAGATCCTACATGTGGTTGTGTCAATAAATTTCCTTTTTTTATTTTTTTATTTTAATATAATGTGAACTTATCAGGAGGGTGGGAGGAGTCCATTATCCGGAGTGGTACCTGGTCCCCCAGAGAAACCATGCCAACTTTACAACCACAAAAGTTATCCATGACACAACTACAGCAGAAGGGGGCATTGTAACAGCCACGATTTAATAGCAGGCAAAATCTGCTCAAAATAAACCTTAGCTGACATGGACTCCTCTGTATTAGGCCTTTAGAGAGGCGGGTATCATACACACCAGTGGACTCATTGTAGCCAGCTGTCACCGGAAATGGAGGACACACATGGGAAAGACACGGAGGTCTAACCACATGTGGAAAAGGTCAAACGACAGCACTGCATTGGAAAATACTTCAAGGCGTCATCTGAATTGAGATTTGTGACCAAAAGACCGAACTCGTAATTAGGGACGTGGGCAGTATTAAATAGGATTGATGAAATATATATATATATATATATATATATATATATATATATATATATATATATAAAACACTCCGTCTGTCTGTGTGTGTGTGTGTCTGTTTACCCACTATGCACTGCCGCATCATTTGACTTAGAGTAAAAAGTAATGTGCCATTTTGATCGGTGAAGCCTGGGAAGCGACCTCGGCCTACTTTTATTATTGTAGCATAATTATTTCTCAAGTTATAACACCGTATATACACATGGTAGCTTTTTATTGAGTTAGGGGAGCATAGACTACCCTAATATTAAGCCCTCTCTGGCTTTGGACAAGTGGTTCAGTGGTTAAGGGGGTGAGCCTTAATTTGGCCTTAACCGAAATATCCCAGGTTTGAATCCCCACTGGGGGTACAATTAAAAAAAAAATGGTTGACAAAAGTAGGCCGAGGATGCTTCCCAGGCTTCACCGATCAAAATGGCGTATAACTTTTTACTCAAGGTCAAACGATGATGCCGTGCATAGCGGCTAATCACAAACACAGACAGACGGAGTATTTTATATAGAGAGATTTAGCCTTAACCGAAAGATCCCAGATCTGGACCAGGGCAGACTACCGGGACTTAACTCGGACAGACTACCAGGACCTAACCTGGGCAAACATATAAGGGGGAAATCAAAATGCACTGTCACACTGAGAAATAACATCATAAAAAAAACACTAGCACCACCACCAACCAAAATAATTATGATGGACATTGTTAAGTAATTTCCTTTTCTGTGGCTTTTCTTATACTTAATTAACCTTTACCAATATATATATACAGTATGTTTAATTAATTTCTGCCCAGTGAATATTCATAAATTCATATAGAGACCTATTAAGGACACTGTGATCGTGCATGAGTCTTGGTGGCTTCTGATTCTCCCTAGCTCACTATGCCATGTAAGAAGCTCCTTCAATACTGATGGTGTTTCGTGGCATTGTTTGAAGGACTCGCTAACCTTCAGATTTCTTACCAGTCTACAACACGGGAGTCCTTAATGCTGGCAATCTGAAACCTGGACAGAAGCAATATCTTCACTGTTTCATCCAATAGTTAGTGAAGTGACATGCACACTCATGATACATAATTTCTGGATTGAGACGAACGGCAGGCACCACACACACATACCCTGCAGTCGAACCCAGCCTCTATAGGAGTACACTCGTGATACATAATTTCTGATAAGAGTGTGAGGAGCAGAAAGTTTCGAATCACCTGGTATTGCTCATTTCCCCACCCAGTACACCTATAGAGGCTTAGTTCGAATGCAGGGTATGTGTGGTGCCTGCCGTTCGTCTCTGGTCAGAAATTACGTATCACGAGTAACAACAATAATAATATATGATAATAATAATGAAAAATAATGGTAATAATAATCATTTTAAATACTACTACTGTTACTTTTACTATCATTACTACTATTACTACAATTACATTACTACTAATGATAACATTTACTAATTTTAGTATGATGTTACTCTTATATAAAGAACATACAAAAGTTCATCAAAAGATACATCCCAATTCGTTATAACAAACACAGTAATCTACGAGATGTTTTTTTTTTTTTTTTTTTATCTGACACTTAATCAAGCCCGTTATCGAGGCCCAGTTCAACTGCTGCTCACACACACACGTCACGACTTCCGAACTGGTACCCAGCCACAGAGAGAGGGAAGTGAGGATAATTCCTAAATACTGTAGCTGTTATGGTACCACCCCATAGGGGGTTATCGCCTATAGTGATGTGGGCAATACTTACAGGGTTTTGGGTCCCCTTCGGTCCCAGCCATTAGCTTTCAGTTCTTCAACTGTCCCTCTTTTCTTTTTATTTCCTTCCTGCTTGCTGTCACACCTCTCTATCACCTTTTTCTGGCGCTATAGGACCTCGATGTTGCGGCGCCTAATATCCATCAATAAAAAAACAAGAACATGAAGGAAAACCCTTCAAAAGCTCCGGCTCTTAATGATTCAAGTGAAATAATAAAATATCCACATGTAAAGGTCGCAAAAATATTAATTATGTTTTATCTGGATTTTCGTATTCATATGGTTATATTGAAATTTTGAAAATGAACCCTTTTTATTGAGGGTGAACCTCTCGGTTGAAAAAAATATTCAATGTCGGTAAAAGAAAATGGATGGGAGTGAGTGAGTCAGTCAGTTGACCCATTTTAGAAGTTGTCGCCCCAAGAAAAAGAACAACAACAATAATTACGATAAGACCTTGAGCTCTCGGCTGAGGCCGGAGCTAAAAATCATGTTATGGTAAAGTCATGGTCTAATGTACTGCAACACCTTCCAATGAGATTGCTTCGAAAAATGTTCCGAAACTATAGCTGTTGGTGTGTGCAATTTTGGTTCATAAAATTAACTTAAATAGCTCGCTTTTATTCACCAGGTTGCAGTACATTAGACCATGACTTTACCAGCGAGGGTGTTTTACGACGTTCGGTGGCCTTATAGTTAGTTACACAGAATATGTATACAGAGCAAATTTCTGTTTCTCTATTATCGTTTACGGTATTGAATGGATAGTGCTCATATATTATACATCAACAACAGGTAAAAAGGAATACAATGTTTGGATCAATGTTTGAATCGTGCTAGCAATATCAGTGTTACCAGATGAGGGAAGCACTACACCACCTTGTCGGTGGCAGGCATGTCTCCGTTTCATTTGCTCGGAACTGTATAGCAGGAAGGAAAGTGAACAAAAGCTATAGTTTGTTGACAAGCAGACAGTAATAACATTTTACTGTCTGTCTGTCTACAAACTACATCTTTTTTTCACTTTCCTTTCTTTTGTAGCCACCTCACAAGTAATGAGCCATACCAGCTACATGACAATATGGTACAATATTCGTATAGGCACAATCAAATATCCAGCAACACTTTCCTTCCATCGTAGTAAATATCTTGATAATGATTTTGCAGCACCTAATAATAATAATAACTGAGGGGGTTGAGTTGACATAAGGTGTTGTATGCTTATATTTAGATATGATACTATAATGTATTTGCACGATGAAAGGAAAGTGTTGCTGGATATTTGATTGTGGCTGTACTTAGAAACTGACATAACTATGATAGTCTACCCATCTCCACACAAACGTTTATTCTATTCTCGTTCATTAATCAACCATGCAAATATCTATCCTCACAATAATATAATCATTTACAACATCTTGACAAAACTATAAAATGACATTCCAGCATAACACCTTCCTTCATGTAAAAAAGAAGAGAAATCTACAATAAAGTTACAGTTAAAGGCCATTAATTTTCAATCCTCTACAGACAGACAGCTTGGAGGTCATAAGAGGAGAGCGACAACAACAACAACAGAGTGGTGAGAGGTGATGGCTAAGGTGAATGTCCAAATACTGCGTCCAAAGCCAGGTTATTAACTCGACCAATATCCCGGCCACAACCACCATCACAACTACCATCTTCATCACAGCCCTTGCCAGAGTAATGTTGTCCATTCTCCACCTGCTGCACTCGACCACTGTCTCAGTAGCATTTACATTCATAAGTCCTGGAAAAATTACGAATGTTTAGTTGGCTATTATTTAAGGGGGTCCGGGAATAGGGGAAGGACAGGCTTGGGGGGGTTTTAAGGGGTTGCAGTGTTTTTTTTGGGTGGGTCAGGGTTTTTTTTGGGGGGGAGTGGGAGTAGGGGGACAGGTTTGGTGGGGTTAGGGGGTTGTGGGAATAGGTTACAGGCTTTCGACCCCCTCCCAAGCCTGTCCCCCTATTCCCGTACCCCCCAAACCCTCCCTTCAAGCCTATTCCCGCACCCCCTTAATGGAAGTAGTATCATAAAAAATATAATACTGTACAGTTATTTAATCACAGTCTTGGGGGTAATTAATTCAGTATATACTGTATACGAACACCTCTCCTAAAATGGGTTGGTTTGGTATAACTTTGATCAATAAAGAAGAGACTAACATACACTTGTAATACGTATTTTCTGACCAGAGACGAACGGCAGGCACCACACACACACACACACACACACACACACACACACACACACACACACACACACACACACACATACCCTGCATTCAAACTCAGCCTCTATAGGTGTACTGGGTGGGGAAATGAACAATACCAGGCGATTCTAAGCTTTCTGTTCCTCACACTCTGGTCAGAAATTATGTATCACGAGTGTACGATGGGTTGGGTTCGTAATTTGAAGGTCAGACAGAACAAAATTAATAAATCTACTCTGATTATTTATTAGGTCTAGGAATATTATAATGTATTGTTTTTCTAAGTCAAGTTTCAAACACTAATCATATGTCAACCAAAAGTGGTAATGCACTTTACTTGAGCCACAGCATACATGTAGTAGCATCAATATTGGGTATTTACTCGCGTATTGAGATGACTTGGATATGAGGAGAGAGAATGCAAGGTGTGGAGTTTGTAAGGGTGTATGGAAGTGAAGTTGTGCGACCTGGTGTTAGACCTCCAGTTAGATGGCAGAACAGAGTTGAAGAGTATGTGAGAGAGAGAGAAGTGTGATGTGGGGAGGTGGGAGGGAGCAAATGAGGAGGGTGTGCTGGAACAAGGAAAACTGGAGAATCTTATGCAGCTAGTGGCCATCCCCTTGGGGGAAGTTCCCGAAAGGAACGAGGCGTCGGAGCTACAGATAGATTAATTTATACCCTCGTATCCCTGTTTCTGTGATTGGTTCCAGTTCGTATTGACTTGAGAATGAAAGAAGACCGCCCTAGCCCTGAAATACCCTTTAGGACCATGGAGGGAGACGAGATAAAGAGGTGGCACATTGCAAAATATACTGCAATATTGTATTTTTTTTGTAATTTTTTATTGGTCTCTCAACCTATATGGCAATTGCAACTCTTTAATAGTTTTTTTTTTATCGAATGTCTTTCGTATCTATCTTACAGGGAAGGCAAGAGTAAACCCATTTCGTTAGAAACAAACAAATCAGACAAAGCTCTGCTTTCTTACAGAAAGAATATAATTATCATCTGTAAATAACTACCCAATTCAGGTAGGAATTATGATCACTTAACCCAGTTCTAAACATTATGAATTATACTTCCCTTTTCTCATGTTAGCCCACTCGGCCGTGGCCTGTGTCTTTAAACTATTTTATTTGAAATTCTAGTGTTTATCAGTACTTCTTCTCTCTAAATAGTTTGCTACCTTTACCCATCTGGGTTATAGTCCTATTTCCTTGCCTTCCAATACAGACCACGTAGTCACAACTTTATTCATGTACTTTGTTTTTATCATATTGTTACCTTACAATATATTTGCCCTCATTTCCTTATTATTTATGCCTCTGGTTCTTCCCTTGGTATTTTTTTATACTACGCTAAAGAAAACTCACCCGTTACCAAGTTAATGGTATCAACCCATCTGGGTTAACTCAGACCTCTACCAGTCCTGACTCAGGCCCAAGGCGATGTCATTGAACCATGGAGGGCTAACAAGTCCCAGGTCAAGGCCTGGAATGGACTGGCAAATCTTATCACATACCCAGCAAATGGAGTCTCTACCTGGTCCTTCCATTCCTAAAGCCCCTCCCTACATCACGTGATGAAGTTGTAACACACAAGGCCTTTCCTATTTAGTAATAAGAAGGACCTTGGTAACACACTTGGGTTTTGACCTTCGTCTGATCACTAACTGTGTCGGAGAAATCCTTGTATTGGGATTTTCTATACACTTCCATAACAGATGCCTTTCATCTTTCAACTTGATTTAGTTTGCCAAATGAAAATGTTCTCCTCTTCCTCTGTGATACAATACTTATTAAATATTTTTCTTTCATTCAAAATTATTGGCGTTTCTTACTCCCACGATCTCTCTTGGAGAAATCCAATTACCTTTCTAGCTAAACCCGCTCAAAGAAGTTAGGTGCGCACAGATTCCTAGAAAACTTAAACCTTTATGCAGCTGCTGTCTCTGTACATGGGTCTCACCCCCTTTTATGGGGTATAAAAACAAAGGTTTTTCTTCTCCTCTCCCCTCCCATATTACTGAATCACTCGGTCTCTTTCTTTGTTACAAAATTGCCCACTACTAATGTTTCGGTGTTACTGTTACTGTTACTGTCTCTGCTAGCGTTGACAACGCTGTGGTGGCCCTCGTGGGAGTGGCTAGCTATACATTAAACCCCTGACTCTTAAACAGTTGGAATGGCACAGATACTGAATGTTGTATGAAGACTCGCCGCCAATAGCCTATAGATATAGAATTATAAAATTTAGCATCATCTCACCAGTTGAACACATTTTAATATTATATGGACTAATTGCTGGATTTAGCCATGCATCTATAGCATCTGCTGCATGGCACAATGCTGGAAAATTGGTGATAAGGTTGCAGAAGAGGAGTTTGTTCTCACTGAGTTCCCTTTGAAGAGAGATCACGGAGAGGTGACAGACATACAGATAAAAGGTTTTGATTCAGGACTAAGGAGGCATCCAAATCATTGTAACACTGTGTACTTATCTGCAGCCAACACTCACCTGTACGACAAGGATAGCTCACCCTGCCATAGTCACGATCACTGTACACAACGAAGGTGAGATTAGGAAAGTTAGGGATTTTCTGGGTACAGTTGATCTGGCGTGTTGTTACATTGTGACCCACGGTGGTGTCAGTCACCCTCATCCAGTCGGCTCCCACCTGTTGTGTAGGAAGAATATTAAGGACCCTGTGATCGTGTATGATAATTGGAGGTTTCTGATTTCTCCTGACTCTGCCACGAAACAAGCTCCTTCTATATAATTATGTAGGTGGTGTTTTGTGACAATATTTGAAAGACTCGTGTACACCTCCATCCTTCTGACTATATCACAGGTACCCTTAAGGGGGGTAATTCGATTTTGGTACATTGGAGTGCCATAATTCCTCCAAAGTATGCTAGGAAATTGGACCAGAAGAGCGAAAACAATGGTGTCCTGTTGCCTGGAATAGATTGGAGGATTCAGTTGCTCCAGATTTACCAACACAAAATTTCCCCCTTAAATATATAGTCTAATTTTAAAAGCTTATTAGTTGGTGCCTTTATGGACAACATTTTATGGAAGAGGCTGTAATGACGCGACCCTAAAACACGTACAGTTGCGGACATATGAATGAGACACACCTGAAGATAAGATGAGACGTTGTGTGTGTGTGTGTGTGTGTAGTGGCGAGTACAATATATTCTGCATGTGTTTGATAAAGGGCCCCGTTTGATTGAATTGTATTGGTTTCATGTGTCTGCAACTGTACATAAGTTTATCGTCTTGTCTTGCTATTCGTACCATAACCAGGCATCATTGTTTTTAGTCTTGTATCTCGTCAATTTTATGAGCGACAAATATGGGAATAGGGGGACAGGCTTGGGGTGGGTAGAAAGCCTGTCCCCTATTCCCTCACCCACCTAACCCCCCCAGTCTGTCCCCCTACTCCCGTACCCCCCGAAGCCTGTCCCCTATTCCCGCACCCTCCTAAACCCTCCCTAAGCCTGTCCCCTATTCCCTCACCCACCTAACCCCCCCAGTCTGTCCCCCTACTCCCGTACCCTCCGAAGCCTGTCCCCTATTCCCGCACCCTCCTAAACCCTCCCCAAGCCTGCCCCCTATTCCCACACCCCCTTAATTAACAAGCTTTATCTAAAGGAGGAAGTGCAGTGTTGGTAAATCTGGAGTAACTGCTGATTCCTCCAAACTATTCCAAGCAAACAAGAACATGAAGGAAAACCCTTCCAAAGCTCCGGCTCTTAATGATTCAAGTGAAATAATAAAATATCCATATGTAGAGGTCTCAAAAATATTAATTATGTTTTATCTGGATTTTCGTATTCATATGGTTATATTGAAATTTTGAAAATGAACCCTTTTTATTGAGGGTGAACCCCTCGGTTGAACCCCCTCTCGGTTGAAAAAAGATTCAATGTCGGTAAAAGAAAATGGATGGGAGAAAGAGAGTGAGTGAGTGAGTGAGTGAGTGAGTCAGTTGAACCACTTTTAAGAAGTGGTCGCCCCAAGAACAGGAACAAGAACAATAATTACTATAAGACCTAGAGCTCTCGGCTTAGGCCGGAGCTAAAAACAGAACACCATTATCATCTGGTCCTGTTTCCTGGCATACTTTGGAGGAATAAAGGCACTCCAATGAAACAAAAGTGAATTATACCCCCTTAAGGACCTTAATTGTGATTGTGTATGAGAATTGGAGGCTTCTGATTTCTTTTGACTATGCCACGAAACAAGCTCCTTCCATATAGGTGCATGGTGTTTCGTGGCAATATTTGAAGGACTCATTTACCTCCAATTTTGTTATTACACCACGGGGTTCCCTTATAGGTATTGCTTCATTTTGGTATACTGGAGTTTAGGGCTGCTGAGTCAGATTCCGCCAAACTATTGACAGGAATCTAAGTGGAGTGTGGGATCTGTTTTGTAGCTTAGTTGGGGGGAATCAATAACACTTCAATCCCAAAGAGAACCAGGTGGTGTTGTCATCAGTTGTATGTATGTGTCTAATGATTTAATCTTTTAATTAATCAGAGCCCCATCAGCACTGGTTAAGGGGATACGTTATAGTATACTCTCTTGATAAAATTGAGGGCTACTGATTCCTCCAACCATGCCACGAAACAGATCCCTCATTAAAGTAACATTAAATGAGACCTTCTGTTTCCTCCATGGCATAGTTTGGAGGAATCAGTAGCCTTTCAGTTTCATCACAAGATAAATAGAAGGAAAGGAAGAGAAGGTGTTAGGCAGGTTGGGCAGCAAACACAAAGGAAATACTGTAGAAGGAAAGGAGGAAAAAGTGTTGGAGGAGTGGGACAGCAAGCCCACCTGTCAATCCCTTTCCTCCTTTCCTTCTATTTCCTTCGTGCTTGCTGTCCCACCTGTCAATCCCTTTCCTTCTTTCCTTCTATTTCCTTCGTGCTTGCTGTCCCACCTGTCAATCCCTTTCCTCCTTTCCTTCTATTTCCTTCGTGCTTGCTGTCCCACCTGTCTATCCCTTTCCTCCTTTCCTTCGTGCTTGCTGTCCCACCTGTCAATCCCTTTCCTCCTTTCCTTCTATTTCCTTCGTGCTTGCTGTCCCACCTGTCAATCCCTTTCCTCCTTTCCTTCTATTTCCTTCGTGCTTGCTGTCCCACCTGTCTATCCCTTACCTTCTTTCCCTTGCTATTCCTTTAATACTGACCTGGATAAGGTAAGACCGTGGTGGTGGTGAGGTGGCAGTGGTGTTTAAGTACAAGATAGTCGATATGTCATCACTCGTGTTTATCGTGCTACACTGGATATTCACCCAGTGGTTACCCAGTGTGGCGTTGGGTGTGTAGCTCAGGTGTATCCAGGTACCCGTTGAGTAGGCCACCTTAATGAGCCATGAGGTGTTGTGTGGCAGTGACCGAAAGCTGAGGTCAGCCTGCATCACCTCCACATTTCCCTCCACTTCCGTCTTCGTTGTGTTTATCTTCATACCACGCCATGAGGACGGCACCTTGCGATATTCTGAAGGTTGGGTTATAGGTAATAGTTATAGATGATCAATATTCTCCATTTTCACTTCCACTTTGCGATATTCTGAAGGTTGGGTTATAGGTAATAGTTATAGATGATCAATATTCTCCATCTTCACTTCCACTCCTTCCCTTCCAACTCCTTCATCTTCTCCTTTACAACCCCTTCTCACCCTCCCTTCCAATTCCACCTCATAGAGCCTCATGAATTGTGTTGGTAACATTGCAGTCCCCCTCCCCCTCCCCCTTATCGTAACTCATGCCACCTTCTCCCCCTTTCTCTCAAGTCCCTTACCCCCCTTCCTCCCTTCACAATCACGAGGCCATTCATCACAACTTATTGTCAATGTGTCTTCAACTAATATTTTTTTTTTAAATGAAGTGTCATTTTCATTAAATTAGACTTTTACGTATTTGACCTTCACATTTGGCCATGAAATGAAAATTAAAGTAAATTTTCCAATATCATTTTCTTGAATTGACGTTATGTATTCTGTCATCCCTCAATGCAATATATATATATATATATGAGGAGAAGGGAGAGGTCCTCTCCCTTCTCCTCATCTGTAAATTAAATGCAAGACTGCGTAGATTTACTGGACTACATATATATATGTGTGTGTGTGTGTGTGTGTGTGTGTGTGCTTGTCGTAAGAGGCGACTAAAAGGGGCTTCCAGTTCTCCCACCATCCCTTTTTTTTTCATCTATTACCTTTTGTGTTTACTGTTCCACCTCTCAATTATCTTCTTCCACGGGCGCTTGATATTAAGATGGGGTTAATATTAAGATCAAGCGATGCCTAATATCAATCAATCCATTTTTATTTCTATATCAAGGTTGACAGCTTCTTTCCGTTTATTCGGTAGCTGAGAAACTTTCCAGTAAGTAGGTTAAGTATATCATTTTCTAATTTACTACAAACAGCTATATTCAATCACTATATGCAAAACAATGATATCTTAATTATTATGAGAACGTGAAAACATTAGTCAACACTTTGTCTGAGTTTTCTACACATGTACGAAAAAATAAAGGGATTTTCTCTAGATGGTAAACATTGGAGGGCTAACAAATCCTCCAATCCATGACACGAAACGACAGCTATTAAGTATAACATTGAGGTGATATGTTTCCTGGCATAGTTTGGAGGAATGAGTAGCTCTCCATTTTACCAAAAAGATAATTTCCCTTACTAAATTAATTAAGGAGAAAGTATTGTGTTGGTAAATCTGGAGCAATTGAATCCTCCAAACTATTTCAAGCAACAGAACACCATTATTTTTGCCCCTCTGGTCTTGTTTCCTAGCAAACTTTGGAGGAATCAAGGCACTCCAATGTACCAAAAAAAAATTACCACCTTAACCCCTAGAGACCGGGACACGACATACACCGCCATACGTTAAGGTCCGGGTCACGACATACACCGTCACAGCAATTTATCGCTATTTCCCGCCATGTGGGGCTAGTTTTTCTTGTCGTTGGGCGAGAAAATAGACTCACAATATCGATCCGCTACCCACTCAGTCGATTCTGGAACCCCACAATGGCTGGGCGATTTTTAAGTATTTCCCCTTGTCCGAATTTGTGCTCTAACGATCGTAAGACAATATCGTAGTGAATATATGTACGTGAGTGACACCATGATATTCCTACAAGGTTACAAATTATTATTTAGTGTATAGATCATGACACACGATACATAATGGTAATAATAAGAAAAATAACACCACAAACACGCCCAGGCAGGGGAGAGTGATGGTAAATATACGTGTTTCGTAAGGTACAAATCAGTTTGTTTATCATTTTTTAAGTGACAGTTACACGATAATATATTCCTACAAGTGTTCATACTATTTTTAATGTTGTAATCATGACATACAATACATAATAGTAGTAATACGAGTGAGTTGACAATGGACTTGCGCGGTAAACTGAACACACTCGCGCGTACACACAGACACAGTGGCGATTCGCGCGCAAACATGGTCTACTTCAACTCGCCCTATCTCCACAACTATTCATCGTACAGCCCTCCCGATGCTACCATTGGAAAGAAGAAGAGTTGAAGGTATGTAAGAAACTATTTTGAAGTCAGTATACTATATAAGTTAAGAGTGTGAGCGTTGTGAATATAGGGGAAATAGTGGAATTTTGACGCGAGCGGCAGGGTAAAAATGTTGAGGCAAGGTGGGGGGGGGTCCCGGAGCGTATGGGTTAAGGGGGTGCAGGAGTAGGGGACAGGCTTGGGGGAGGGTTTGGGGGGTGCAGGAATAGGGGGACAGGCTTGGGGTGGGTAGAAAGCCTGTCCCCCTATTCTCACACCCCTAACCCCCCCAAACCTGTTTCCCTACTCCCGCACCCCCCAAACCTGTCCCTTACTGCCGTACCCCCCTAAGCCCCCCTCCCCAAGCCTGTCCCCCTATTGCCACACATCCTTAAGGTGGTAATTCGTTTTTGGTACATTGGAGTGCCTAATTAATTCCTCCAAAGTCTGCCAGGAAACAGGACCACAAGTGCAAAAATAGTGTTCTTTTGCTTGGAATAGTTTGGAGGATTCAGTTGCTCCAGATTTACCAATACAAAATTTCCCCCTTAATTAAGATGTATGTAAGAGACTAACCTGACGTAGCAGCAGAAAACACCTCACCACAGCCTCCTCCTTCCCCCTCACGTTGCCTCACCTGACACGACAACTTGATGTTAGGGTAAGGGAAGCCGCCAGACACACCTTGGGGACAACGCTGCTCTGCTACGAGGAGATGATGTTGTTGTTCAGGTCCTGGGGTTTGCTGGTACACTCTCAGTAACTCTTGTCCAGCCTGCAAAAACAATTATCTCTCTCTCTCTCTCTCTTTCTCTCTCTCTCTCTCTCTCTCTCTCTCTCTCTCTCTCTCTCTCTCTCTCTCTCTCTCTCTCTCTTCTAACGGGAACCGCCTTGACGTGGTGAGGGGCTTGTGTGTCTCTGAGACCTGACGAGCTAGACTAGAGGGGGTCCGGCCCCTGCTCTGCCCCGATTTCGGGGAGAGAGGGCTTCCCATGCTAGGAAGGTCGCCAGTGAGACACCAGACTAAATAGTTCGAATCTTTCAGTTCTTCAACTATCCCTATTTTCATTTTATTTCCTTCCTGCTTGCTGTCACACCTCTCTATCACCATTTTCTGGCTCCATAGGACCTCGATGTTACGGCGCCTAATATCCATCCATCAATCTCTCTCTCTCTCTCTCTCTCTCTCTCTCTCTCTCTCTCTCTCTCTCACACACACACACACACACACTCTCTCACTCTCTGTCTGTATCCAGGTGTGTGTGTGTGTGTGTGTGGTTCTGTTTGAATGTGTGCATTATGTAAGTGCATACTTATAATTATGTGTGTGCGTGTCTACTTATTTGTGAGTGTGTGAATGCGTTTGTCATAATATAAAGGATAGAGGACAATGGATATGGGAGGGAGGGACGTAAGAGAAGAGAAGGTGAAGGGATTATGGTACAGTTGGACACATGAATGGGTGGTACAGCCCAGGTGATAGATACTTGTCCCTTTTGAATAACCAGTGTCTATTATCAGGTACAGCCATGGCTGATAGTGCTTGACCAGGGTATACAAGGAGTGTTGGAGAGCAACTGAACAGAATTCGATCAAGTTAATTTTCCAAACCATTCTCAACGTTGAGAGAGGTTTAGAAGACTCACATTTTCGAACTCAGTTCAGTTGCTCTCCAACACTCCTTGTATACCCTGGTCAAGCACTATCAGCCATGGCTGTACTTGCTTTTTATTACCATCCTGAATACTGACTTCTTCCCCTGATGTCTCCTATTTGGCACTAAGGAACTTGACCATCTTTCACTCGGGCTGTACCACGAATTCATGTGTCCAACTAACTGTACAATGTGAAGGAACGAGTGTATATATAGTGATGGGAATAATGAATGGGTTGAAGAAGTGAATTAAACTGTTGTAAATATAAAATAATGAGAGTAAGAAGTGAAATAAACTATTGAAAATATAACATAACGATAATAAGTAGCGAGATAAACTGTTGAAAATATAACATAATGAGAGTAAGAAGTGAAATAAACTGTTGAAAATATAACAACATAATGAATGACCTGGACGGTAATATTGATGGCCGTAAGTTGTGTTGTGTTAGTAGTAGTCCAAGGATTCATAACACGACCACGATCACGAAGGCAGTAGAGTCTCAGTAACTCATTTATACTCTTGCGATTTCCACCACCTGAGAGAGAGAGAGAGAGAGAGAGAGAGAGAGAGAGAGAGATTATATACGATTTTTTCCCCAAGCTATCAACCTCCAACTGCTAAATAAAATTCTTTTCCTGAACTAAATTATTGCTAAAAAAAAAATAAGGGAAAACATTTAACTTTATAATTCACAAAACATCATAAACATTCTAATAATCATTCTCATCATCATCATTATCATTATCATTATCATTACGACACCGGCTAGATTTAAGGGACCCTGTGATCATGTATAAAAATTGTTGGAGTCTTCTGATTCCTCCTGACTATGCCACGAAACAAGTTCCTTCAATGCATAGTTGGTGTTTCGAGACAATGTTTGAACGACTCTCTAAGCCCCAATTTTCTGAGTAGTCCACCAATTCAATCTCAAAATAATCTCCCAGTACTTAAACAGGGGCGCTGATGGTGTAATGGTTAGCACACTCGCCTGGCACGCAAGAGGTCCCGGGTTCGATTCCCGGGTCAGTGGAATTGTTGGACAATTTTCCCAAGCCCCTAAGTCCCTGTTCACCAGCAGTAAGTAGGTACTCGGCTGTAAAAACAAGGATAGCAAACCTTATAGGCTGGGGAAGATATGTTGATGTAACAAGACTGACTGCCTTAATGACCAACACGAATCGATAGTCGATAGACATAAAGCCCTAAAATCTTCTGCTTTTATTAATTAAACTCATACTACACGTTATTCCTTATCATATCAG
>JAWZYT010000477.1:970000-1012500 GCA_034508575.1 Petrolisthes manimaculis
CGAAGGGATATCAACAAAGTAAAATCGTAGACTTTGATAAGGCCTTTTTTTTTTTTTTTACCATCAGCGCATTACACTTCAACCCAGCTCATTTAAATTATCCTCCTACACTAATGCCAGATACAATTCTCAAGCGAGACTCTAATACAATAGGCCAGACCAAGGTGTGATCCGTTTCATCAGAACCATTGCTGTTCTGTACAATATACACTGCCAAGATAAGCAAAGTATCCAATATCTTAATGGGGTGCTGGAGTAGGGGGCAGGCTTGGGGGGGGGGAGGTACGGGAATAGGGGGATAGGCTTGGGGTGGGTAGAAAGCCTGTCCCCTATTCCCGCACCTCCCTAACCAGCCCTCAGCCTGTTCGCCTACTCTTGCACCCCTCAAACCCCCCCACCCCATCCCCCTAAACCCCTCCCAAGCCTGTCCCTCTATTCCCACACGTCCACATGCACACACAGACTAAGCTTTGTCATCCAACAAGTTCTCAAAATCCTGGCTGGAATTTTAGTCTTCATCCAGTACATTGACACACCCAATGGCTTTACCTGCGCATAGTGATTGGAGAGATGTTACAAAACCTCCAGTGTCTCAACAAGGATCATATACCAAAAGCAAAGTTAAGGTTTCTGACACCTTGAAATCACTAATTGATGACCCCACAGGAGTTACATTCCACAGCTCCTCAAAGCAACCAACTCGTACAAACAAAGAAATGAGTTGGGTCAAGGACGCAGGTCATTCTACTCCAGTCAGAACAAGAAAGGAATAAGAGATCTCACCACCACATTTGCCAGCACTCATGTGACTGTATACGGGCTGGACTTCGATTTAATTCATTTCCAGACGTTCATTAGCCTTAGCCGCTACAGAGACTCATTCACTGCACTATGTCAATTGCTTTCACAAGTATTTGTGCCCATATCTAAGTCGCTGTTCTACCAGGATGCACTTCACAATTGACTTCTTGAGTGTTTAACCAGCCTGTTGAGTTGTTTGTGTCCTCAACTAATGGTCACAAACACAAGCCAGAAGCAGATGAGCGAGAACCTTGCCTGTCTCAATGAGCAGAGTTATTCCATTGTAGTTGCTGCAGTCCCACTTGTTCCCTTTACCTTTCCTGACAGGGCTATCCAGGTCCTTCTAAAAAGGCATGGTACTGGACTACGAAACAACAGACAGAACCACATATAGGCTACCCGTGAATCTTGGTCTTACCTCCTGCCTTCAGCAACTCTCCAATATACCACGTACGGGCACCAGCTGCCCTCCACTCTGCACCCTGGCCACAGCCCTCAACCCACGGTAAAAACGCTAGGGGCCTCATCAAGTGGGGAGCCAGCAACCAGCAGCCACATACCAGCCGAGGACAGCTGAACGACAAATACTCCTGCACAAGGTACACTCAGATACCATAGCCTGTAGCCCACCTGAGTCCAAGCTAGATAGAGATCTGAAGCAGGAGGTTTTTGGACGACAGCTGGCCACCCAAACTCTCACGAAGCTACACACCTCTCCAACCAATGGAGGCTTTGGGTGGGCTGTCGTCCTGCTTCAGATCTCTGGCTTCAACTCTGGTGGACTAGAGACTATGGTATCCGAGTGTACCCATGGCATTGGACGCTGCATCCATCTGCATCAGACGTTACACAACCATCTTCTTTTGGGGAGATAGACTTGGAAGGAAGCTTCTTCAAGGCTGAATAAGCAGGCCCTAGGGTCAATGTAATCAAAATAGCCCCCTACCTCCTCAGCAATACCATTCTTTGTTCCACTTCAGAGAATGCTAAGCACTACGAGACAGTTCTCTGTGGTGATCATGATTACCTCCCACTCTGGTAACATTTCTCTTTCAATCTTTTTTCGAGAACTTACCTCCTCCTTCGTGTTGGTTTGACTCCAAGACACTCCTCAGCTGCTGTCAAATTTCCCACAAATCAATATACTGTAGGATCATCCAGCGAACAAAGTACTTTAAATTGATTTGAACTAGCCACTTCCTACACACGGGCACATTCCACAGTCCTGGGGCTTCACAAGATGAATATCATCAGCAGATTAATAGAAAATACTGAATATGGCCACAACTATTCCTCTCCAAAGAACAGTAAAGAATTCACTACGGGTGAGCATATACTGACATATGAAATTCATCCATGGGGTATTCAACCTTACTCCAATTTGTTATAACATATCTAACATTATCACAGCAGGAAACCACATTTTAGAAACGAGTGATATCCGATGGAATTCCCGTTGGGGAAATTTGTAAGTTACAGCTGTAATCTACTGAAGCTTTTACAGTACAGTCACAAGCACTAATAAGTATACAGCTTTGATTGAAGCTTTGAATAGTCCAATTCACCAACAAAGTAATCCAATGGAGATCTTATTAAACATTTATTTACTGTCTCCAGGTATTCGAAACACACCTGGATACTTATTAGTGCTCATGACTGTAAATGCATGCCGGACTCACAAATGCGTCATTGTAACCCTGTATTCCATATAAGACAATATGTTTAGCAGGTCTTCAGCATTCACAGGTTTCAAATCTCTCACATGTACGAATGTAGACATAAGCAAGTATGATTCTCCTTGTTGATTGATATTAGGCGCCGCAACAGCGAGGTCATATAGCGCCGTAAACAAGTATGAGAAGTACCGTATCATATTCCTGAAATAATGAACACATCTTTAGTTACTTTATTATTACAAACACATCTTTATTTACTTTATTATTACAAACACATCTTTATTTACTTTATTATTACAAACACATCTTTATTTACTTTATTATTACAAACACATCTTTAGTTACTTTATTATTACAAACACATCTTTATTTACTTTATTATTACAAACACATCTTTATTTACTTTATTATTACAAACACATCTTTATTTACTTTATTATTACAAACACATCTTTAGTTACTTTATTATTACAAACACATCTTTATTTACTTTATTATTACAAACACATCTTTATTTACTTTATTATTACAAACACATCTTTTTTACTTTATTACAAACACATCCTCTTTTACTTAATTATTATAAGGTCTGTCAAGTAATGTTATAAACTGTTCCAAATAGATAAATAAGTACCATAATTATGATAAATGCATTTATTTGCCTATACGTAGCCTACAGCTATACTCATAACAAACTAAAAGCGTCGTCAGTCTTTTCTTAATTCTTCCCTAATCTTAAGCCAGAAAGATCCAGCTTATGTAATAATAAAAGGCAGTATATATCTGCCAGTATTTGAGAGGTCAAGACTCGGGATTGATGCATGGGGAGGGTATAGTACAGCCATGGCTGATAGTGGTGGACCACTGGCAGGGTCCAAGGAGTGTTGAACAGCAACTGAAATGAGTTCGAATAAGTGAATTTTCCAAACTATTCTCAACGTTGAAAGAGGTTTAGAAGACTTACTTCTTCGAATTCTGTTTAGCTGCTCTCCAACACTCCTTGGACACTGGTCCATCACTATCAGCCATGGCTGTACGTCTCAATTAGGAATTTTTGGAGATAATGTTTTATCCAGGCTATTCCCAACAACACAGGCCACCCTAATTTTCGTTAATCTGTTGGTGGTTCTCTTTCCTGCTGGTGTACATTGGAGGAATCAAGGTGCTCTAATGGACCCAAAGTATACTCTTCCCTTAAACATTCATTGGGGACGACAGGACGAGCAACGTTTGATAGGTAATTACGCTGGAGGTAAGTTACAAATAATATAATCATCCATATAGAAGTAAGAGTTTGAAAGCTTCCCTCTGTTTCTAAAATGATAAATTTTCCAATAAATAGGTTAACTACCATCTTTTAATTTAATATAAGCAGCTACACACTACTTAAAACAATAACATCATAATTATGTGAACGTGAAAACTTTAGACATTAAATTGTTTACATTTGACTACTTTCTCTAACAGTGAGCTGCATATTTTTCCTATATATTAATCAGGAAACAGCCTCTAACTTCCAGTAAATTGTCAACCCACAAATTAAAGCAATAACATCATAAGAATACATGACTTTATATAAAGGTGAGATAACTGTAGGAGTCACCCTAGAGTGGATAGAAATGTTTTGTCCGCAATAGTACGTACTGAGAAGGCGGATGGAAATACAGTAATCTAGAAAAAATATATAAACTAATCAAAGTCACTTCCTTTACTTAATTTAACCGGTAGGCACACACAAAATAAACACATAAATTATATTATAATTGGAACCCAGCTCCAACATGTGTGTGTGTGTGTATGGTATTGAATTGTGATGTATAGCCTACTGTACAGTCTGTCAATGATGCACGTACTGTACTGTACTGTACCCCACCCTCGCTCAGTTACTCGCAGTTTTAGCTGGTAAAATCTGAAGTAGTATGCAAGGTTATCTTACAGTGATTGTGATTGGTCGATCGATCTAATATCCAGATTTTACCAGCTAAAACTGCGAATAACTGAACGAGGGTTTGATACAGTTGGACTCATGAATGGGTGGTACAGCCCAGGTGAAAGATACTTGTCCCATTTGAGTAACCAGTGTCTATTATCAGGTACAGTTGCCCAAGAAAAGACTGCAACCAAATTTGCTGTTATAGTTGTATGGCAATATCGGGCAGCTGCTCCAAAGTAAACACTCGTATTTTACTCGTATTATCAACTAGCTGGCTCCGCCGCCAGGAGCCGCTAGCTCCTGCGGAGGGTTATACGTAAGGAACTTATCTGTTTCTTGGCATAGACAGGATGAATCAGAAGCCTCCAATCTTCATACACGATCACAGAGTTCTAAATAAACGAAGGATATAATAATACAACACTGATATGGAACAAATGCAAACTCCACTACCACCACTACTACATCAACCACTACCACCTCCACTACTACCACCACCACCACTACTACTACTATATCAACCACTACCACCTCCACTACTACCACTACTACATCAACCACTACCACCTCCACTACTACCACCACCACCACTACTACTACTACATCAACCACTACCACCACCACTACTACCACTACTACATCAACCACTACCACCTCCACTACTACCACCACCACCACTACTACTACTACATCAACCACTACCACCTCCACTACCACCACTACTACATCAACCACTACCACCTCCACTACTACCACCACCACCACTACTACTACTACATCAACCACTACCACCACCACCACCTCCACTACTACCACCACCATCACCTATTCCCGCACCCCTCAAACCCCCCACCCCAAGCCTTACCTTACCTAGTGTATGTGTGTGTGTGTTTATGTACGGTAGGGGTGTGTATGTGTATATGTGTATGTGTGAGTGTATGTGTGTGTGTGTACGGTGTGTGTGTACGGTGTGTGTGTGTGTATGTACTGTATGTGTGTGTGTACCCTAGTGTGTGTTGTTTACGATAGGGGGGGGGGTACTACTACCACTACCCCCACCACCACTACTACCAACACCACCTCCACTACTACCACCACCACCATATTCACTACCACTACTACCACCACCACCACCACTACCTCCACTACTACCACCACCACTAATATCCACTGCCACCACCACCACTACATCTCTCTCTCTCTCTCTCTCTCTCTCTCTCTCTCTCTCTCTCTCTCTCTCTCTCTCAAGCTATCTATCTATCTCTACCTCTCACACACACTATATCAATTTTTCACTCTTTCTCTCTCTCTCTCTCACACACTCTCTCTCTCTCTCTCTCTCTCTCTCTCTCTCTCTCTCTCTCTCTCTCTCTCTCTCACAAATTTAACCAAACCCAATATTACCTCTCTCACACACACACCTTCTCTCTCTCTGAAATTAAAGATAGAGATAGATATAGAGAGAGAGAGCATGTGGGGGAGAGCGAGAGAGAGAGATCATGTGGGGGGAGAGAGAGCATGTGTGGGAGAGAGAGAGAGAGAGAGAGCATGTGGGGGGAGAGAGAGAGTTTGGGCGTGTAGCATGCCTCCATGGTGTATACCTCCATGGTGTATACCTCCATGAGAGAGAGAGAGAGATAGTATGTGCCTGTCCCACCCTCTCTCTCACTCTCTACCGGCTCTTTACCTTCGTCTAGTTGTCAATATAAGGCTTCCTTCGTCTTCCATTTTTTTTTTCCTTCGTCCTTTGGTCAATTTAATTCTTCCTCAGTCCTCCAACTCCTTTTAAAAGACCTAATATCTTATTAAAGAGGTTCGACTCCATGGAGGATGTATAGATGGAAGCGACATGACCATGGCTCACAAATCCAGGGGTTCGAATCCCCCCCAAAACATTTTTTGAAAAACATGAAAAACATTTTATTATAGGTCCAAAATACTCGCCAGGTTATAGCGATCAAACCCATGTAAACATTTTCACTCTAGGACCAAGGATCAGGGCGTGCATAACACACACACACACACACACACACACACACACACACACAGAATTTCGGCTTTATGTATATAGATATGTCACTCAGATATACCTATAACCATTGTAATGAATGTAATTAGCTGAAGACAATAACATCCATCCATACAAAGGTTGCAGGTTCTGAGTGATCCATTGATAAAACACGAGTGTTTACTTTGTATCAGCTGCCAAATACTGCCACACCAGCAGATTTGGTTGCAGTCCTTAATTGGGCAGCTGTACTTTCTTTTTATTACCATCTTCAATACTGACTTCTGCCCCTGGTGTCTCCTATTTGGCATTAAGAAACTTGATATTGGAAGAAATTGACCATCCATCTTTCACTTGGGCTGTACCACCGATTCATGTGTCCAACTGTATGTGCAGCATTGACAGACTGTACGTACAGTGAGAGACAATAGTAATGTCTCGGTTTTGTGCTAAGATTATGAAAATACCATGACACCCGGCAGAATAGGCTATAGCCTACCAAATGTTTAGCTCGCCACGTTATGTTGTCATCCATTTTTACGACACGACTGTAGGCTCTCACTATATTCCCGAAGCAGATAATCCCTGACGATGCTCTGATGGAAAGCCGAGGCCAGTACAGCGAGGCCATATAGCGCCAGAAACGGGTGATAAAGAGGTGAGACAGCAAGCAGGAAGGAAATAGAAAGAAAAGGGGGACAGTTGAAGACCACTAAAAGCTAGTGGCTGGGGCCGAAGGGGCGCCAAAACCCTTAAAGTATTAACCACATCACTAATGCAATCAATATTCTCATACGGGGGGCCAGTACAGAAACAGAGTCCAACACACCCAGGAATGGTTTTACTTCTGTAAGGAAAGTATAGATCCGCGTGATGGAAAGTTGAACTAAGGTTAACCTCTAAAGTCCGGGTAGCAGTGATAGGCACTCTCTTGGGAGCGCCCGGGTAGGAGGATAAGCCGCTCCCACAGAGTGACCGGGCGGGGGGATGTCCCGCTATTGCCAATGTCGACATTTGCGAGCCAAATTTGGCTTATTTATTTTACTTGGCTATACTTCATCACCAACCCTACATATCCCAATCATAAATCAGTGTGGCTCTGACCGTCAACATGGCTGGACGTGATTCTGAATTCTCGCTCGTGTCCGATTCGTTACCCCGTACCGCGCTCCCAAGTACATCATCGCTAGTGACTTCAACTCCCTGTGTGCAGCCTGCAAGAGCTCGCAAGCCACCTGCTAGGCTCTCAGACTCTGCTATTGCAAGGGAGTTAGGGGATTTGTCCGATATATCGCTTGGTAGTGACGACAATGAGAGCATATACGATACAGAATGGCAGCTTGACCAGTCATCAGAGGAAGAAGTGTGTGACGCTGTATCCCACACAGCTCTTCCTACAATGTCAAGCGTGCAAGACGTATCCAACGTTGCAGCCCCTGTTGCAATTCCGTCCACCAGCGGGGTGGGAGCTTTGAGAGGTAGTTTGGGAGACATTCTTTAGTCTCCTATTTCTGCTACCTCTCACATGGTTGCAGAACAAAAAGCTTCCACCTCCAAACCCCACTACGGGGTTACTCCCCAAGGTAAGAAGAGGCCAAGGAGGAGGTTGGATTTTTCAACCCCTCAGATTCCTCTTCGGATGAGGTGTTGCAAAGATGCAGCATAAAGTAAGGTGTTGGAAGAGGGAAGGGGAAGGGAAGAGGGCAGAGAACAGAGGAGCGGCGGCAGTGGCTTATCTCGTCAGACCTGGACCCCGATAATCCTGCAGACCTGACACCATCTTCCCCCTCACCACCACCACCCGCTACTCATGCTCCCTATCCTTTGTGTGACAACCAAGGGGGGTGAAGACCCATCACTGTTGCCTGCCCCCACACTGTCGTCTGACCCCCCACTGTCGCCTGACCCCCCACTGTCGCATACCGCACCTACGTTGCCTGTCGTGCCGCACTTTATCCTTACCTGTGGACGGATTGCGATGTGTTTGTGCCTGATATACCGACTTTTGATGACAGCCGGTCAGGTATTCAAGCCGCATTTCCCTGTCGTCCGTTGTCATTAGTAATGGATTACTTCACTGCGTTCTTTGATGTAATAATGATGACATACTTGACTCAGGAGATAAATCAATTTAGACAATTCAGCAATCCACCAGAGAGGGAACACAGCAAGATGTTGCCCTGGACTGACGTGACTATTGCTGAGTTGTATGTGTGGTTAGCTCTGACAATGCTGATGCCGCACGTCAGGAAACATCGCCTCAAGGACTTCTGGAGCACTAACTCCCTTTTTTCGACACCTGTCTTTGGAAAATATATGTCCCGGGACAGATACAGGGACATACTTTCCAATATTCACTTCGCCCCCAACATGGATCCACACCTGAAAGACAGGCTTTGGAAAATTAGGCCCGTTATGACTATGCTCCAGGAGAAAATGTGAGGCTTCTTTCGACCATTCCAGAATGTGGCTATCGACTAGTCTCTGGTGCTGTTCAGTGGACGAGTGTCCTTTATTCAGTATATCCCGTCAAAGAGGCATAGATTTGGCATCAAATTCTATGTCATCTGCGACTGTAAGACTGGCTATGTGTTGGACTTTATACTTTATTCAGGTACAGATGTGGATATCCCGTGCCAGGACCCTCTCGGCTTCAGCGGGAGTGTTGTCAAGCAACTCCTGGGGATTACCTGGACAACAACCACATCCTGTACACTGATAACTTTTACACCTCTCCAGCACTAAGTCAGTTCCTTCTACAGCACCAAACAGGATCCCGCGGCACCATTCGTGTCAATAGGAAGGGTTGGCCAGTATTTCCCCACACCCACAGGGGTGACTGCTTCAAGATGAAATCGGGGAAAATGCTGGCCATCACTTGGCACGATAAACGCCCTGTCCGGATGCTCACCACCGTCCACAGGGACACGATGCAGGATTCTGGGAAGATTGAGTGCGGCACAGGTAACAACATCTTCAAGCCTGATGCTGTGCTTGACTATAATATAAATATGAGGCTCATCGATAAGTCAGACATGATGGTGAGTGCCATCGATTGTCTAAGAAAAACCTACAAGTGGTACAAGAAGGCTTTCTTCCACCTTCTTGATGTAACAGTACCCAATTCGTACTTGCTCTACCTCCAGCAACACCCCGACAGCAAACTGGCACTCCGGCAATACAGAAATTCAGCACTGTGCAACCACTGCAGCAGCACAGGCATGCAGAAGCGACGGGACACCCTGACAGATTGCAGCAGAGCACGTACATGTTGCGCCACGGCCTAACCTCTCTGCCAACCTTGCCGTCAGGTCATCCAGGTTATCGCCGCTGCCATGTCTGCAAGCACACAACACGTCGCCTTCAGAGACTCAAGGAAACTAGTTTCTGGTGTAAAGAGTGTTTTGTGCCATTCTGCCCTTGAGACTGCTTTTCAGACTACCATGGACTGGAATTTATATAGAAGCAGGAAGTGATGGGAGTAGTGTGAGTTAAGTGACAGTGACACTTGGTGACAGTGACACTATTTAGGCTATAAGTGAAGTGACAGTGACACTTGGTGACAGTGACACTATTTAGGCTATAAGTGAAGTGATAGTGACACGTTTTTAGGATATAAGTGAAGTGATAGTGACACGTATAAGGATAATTGAGTGATAGTGACACTTTTTTTTTTTGTTGAACATTAACAGTGATATTGACACAGAAAAAATTTTGCGTAAATACTCCCACGCTTCTCTCCAGGGCATAAAATATTCTGAAATGGTTAACTAACCACACTAAAACAGGGCCTGCAAAAGGTAGGGGGTACGACGGCGCGCTAACACGGGAAGGAAATTATTGCGTCATGCACCTCGCCGACCCGCTGTCAACACCGCGCCCAGCCAACGTCAGAGCCACTCATGCCGCACGCAAGGTTTAAAGAATACAAGGTTAACCCGCGTAGGCCTTAAAATGGTCCAGTCCGCGCATGACGTGTCACGGATGATTCGAGTGAGGGTCCAGGGGATGAAGTCAGGTCACTCTATTCTCAACCTCACCTGCCTTCACATCACTGGAGCTCTCTCACTACGCGCTGACATGGCCAAGTGTTCGATGAGAGAATGTTTTTTAGAATTCGTGTGCTCAACAGAGATATAAAATCTTCCAAAAGTATGAAGAGGAAGTATGCAAAGTTAATCCAGTAGGTACTGTACTATGGAGAATATCGTGGATATAGTATATTTATTGTTAATTAATAGGCCTAGATATTCTATAGAGAAAACGAACAACTAAAGAAGAACACTGTAAGTCTGGTAACTTCTAGGGTCTCTCAAACTTGGCTACAGGGAGTTGGGTGGTGCCAAATGAAACACTCTTTATACAGTACAGGGTGTCCGGAATTTTTTACCCGAAAATTTGGCAAATGCATGCTTTATTAATTCTGAAAAGAAAATAGTCTATTGATGTGATCTTTTTTTTTTTAGTTTAGCAGTAATTTAGACATTTAATTAAGGGGGGGTGGGAGTAGGGGACAGGCTTGGGGAGGTGCGGGAATATGGGGACAGGCTTGGGGTGGGTAGAAAGCCTGTCCCCATATTCCTAAACCCCCCAAGCCTGTCCCCCTACTCCTGCAAGTTGCAACCCCCCAAAACCCCCCGTTCAAATTTAGGAATATGGGGACAGGCTTTCTACCCACCCCAAGCCTGTCCCCATATTCCCGCACCTCCCCAAGCCTGTCCCCTACTCCCACCCCCCCTTAATTAAATGTCTAAATTACTGCTAAACTAAAAAAAAAAAGATCACATCAATAGACTATTTTCTTTTCAGAATTAATAAAGCATGCATTTGCCAAATTTTCGGGTAAAAAATTCCGGACACCCTGTATAATTGTATGTATATGTTTGATACATTTACATATATTTATTTAATAGTAATTTCTTGAACCCATTTAGGGGGATAGCGGGGACCAGGTACCAGAGGGGCTATGTGAGAAGGCACAATATTTATTTATTTTTATTTTTATTTAGCATAGTTTAATTGCACAACTACTTAAATATATTTCAATAAAATTTATTAAACAACTACATAATTTATTTACAACTGAGGAATTCCTTTATGTAGAGAGAGAGAGTGAAAGAAAAATTATATTATAGTCTGGAACATGCGAGTTTGACATAGTTTGGCCTTTCCATCCCGTAATTCAGTTTTCTTTCATCTATTTCCTTGCTCCCCCTTCATCCCAACCCCCGAATACCAAGTGACGTCACGACCATGCGCAGTTCCCACGAGCGGGTTAACCTTGTATTCTTTAAACCTTGGCCGCACGTACACCACCCCGCTCTCAGCCGTGAAATGACCTTCATTCCTCACTTCATTTATCGGCAACGGAGAGTCTCAGAGAGCTGAGGATGGTTTCATTGGAGAGAGAAAGAGTTGATGGTGAGTACAAGACCATATTTAAGTTGTTCAGTATCGTAGTTTAGACGTACAGAGTAAGTGAAATAGAGCGATTTTGGTAAAATCGCCCGGACAGGCAGTAGGGATAGTCAGACTAGCCCCAGACTGACAGAGAGGCTATCCATAGTTACCCCGTCGTGGAGGGGTTAAGACAACACAAACTTTCACCTTGGTATGAGGGTAGAATGGATTGTCAAAAACTTAATTACAGTAGTGTTACGACCCTCAATACGAAACTTGTGGGTTCATCTACAGGGAACTACCAAGACGGTGGTTAAGCAGATTAGGCCTTTGTTTAGGTTTCCACCAATAATGTCTTTTTCCCTCTACCAATAGGAGAGGAGGATTTGGGTTTTGGCGGGAAATAAAAATGTATAAATAGCGGGGACAGGTGGTTCGAGGTAGGACTCCACAGAGAGCTTTCGTATGGTATACATACAGTGTGTTCCAGTCTTCCACCAGGATTTACTCAGTGTCTCTCAGCTCTGCCCATCACTCACTTCATTGTGTTGAGTATATATATATATATCTTTAGAAACCTCACCTCTGCCCTCTCCTTGTGTATATATATGGGGTTACTTATATTACTTATATTTCGTGTATTTCGTGTATTTCATATTGTGTAATGTATATTGTTTCTTATGTGTTTATTTCTGTGTCTTTAATTTGTTTGTAATATAATTGTGTAAAAATACTTTATCTTTCTCCATGCCCTTAAATTATACTGATCTTGCAGTCGGAACTATTAAGCGTTCACTCTTTAATCTTAAATCTAGTGTTGGGCCCAATATCCAGGCATGGCCAATAGAGAATTGGAATAACAAGTACGTTGGGCGTAACATTAATGGCGACCTCGCCAGGATCTTCGGATCATTAAGTAACCCTTAATCTTTTATTGCTATGTAACTATTTAATTTCATGATACTTGTATATATTTTATGTGGTGGAGTTCTGTGATGCTGTGTTATCTTGGTTGGTAGAAAAGCACTCTCAAAGTGTCTTTCCTTGCTTGTGTGTGCGGCTACACAAAAAGGCACTTTCTTTTCGAACTCCAAACGAATTGTTTTGGTTTTCATCTCTAGGACTATTATATAAGTGTTATATCTATTGGTTTAGTCATTAATTCTATCTTAGAATTGGGGAATACGGGTGTTTTATCATTCATATCAATTTTCTGTGGAAAATCTGGAGTACCTCACGTAGAACACTCATCGTTTGGAAGTTGTCCTAACCAAACCTTTTCATATACACTGTTCCTAGGTGTATCCCCCTACTAGACTAATTGATAAACACCTCACTAAGAGAGCATTTGGTGGTCGTTACACATAGGCTTAGGGCTGTGTCTGCGATTAGGCCGCTGCATTCAAACCAAATCCACTCTCTTCTTCTACATTTCATATTTAGTATATAAGGAATTTATTTATTATGGAAGGTGAAGGTATTGATATTGACCAGTTTATCAATAAACCTAATCATGAGTACATTGAATTGTTAAAGAAAGAGGACTGGATTAAAGTAATAACCCACTATCAGATACCTTTACCTTACCATCCATCTAGGATTACCAAACCTAATATTAAGGATATTGCTGTACAATATTTAGTTAATGCTGGACTTATGAATCTCCCTCCCATAACTAATGATGAAGAACCTGACCCTTCTAACATTTGTCTAGGATCTCCTATTCAGGCAACTGCTAACATTGATATAATGCCTCAGTCACTTGGAGGTTCTTTGACAAATTCAGTAGAAATTGAGAGATATAGAATAGAAATGCAATATAAGTTAGAGCAGCAGAAAATGGCCCTAGAGGAGCGGAGAATGATGCTGAACATTGAACTCGAAAGAGATAAGTTAGCCATATCTAAAGATAAGGTAAGAGAGGAAATGAGGATTAGAGAGAAGGAAAGTTCTTTTAACATATCTCATGCATGTTCTATGATACCCACTTTTGATGAGGGTGATATAGAGGGATCTTTTAATCTTTTTGAACGCCTTGCTACTAAGAGCGAGTGGCCAAAGGAACAATGGATGATCTTAATTGCACCTAAGCTCATTGGTAAATCATTTCGTGTGTACATAAATTTAGACCAGCCCGAAGACTATGACTTTGTTAAGCGACAACTTCTTCATGCTCATGCTGTAACTCCTGAGACATACCGAAATAAATTTCGAAAACTTTCTAAACCAACGCAACAGTCATTCATAGAATTTGCTAATGAAAAACTTAAACTTTTTAAAAAGTGGCTAAATGCTCTTGAAGTGACTACCTATTCGGATCTAGTGAATCTTATGGTTTTAGAGGAGTTTAAGAACAAATTACCCTTTTCCATTGTTAAGTACATAGAGGAGAGGGATGAGAGAGAATTGTTTAGGGTGGCAGAGCTGGCTGATGCACAAGCTTTGAGACTGGAAACTTGGGGAAGGCTGGAAGGAGAGCACTCGGTTAATGTAAAGGCTTCCTCTGGTCATGTCCCTTATAATAATCATTCATTTACAGATAAGCCGAAGAACAATGATTCATATAATAATAATACCATAACATGTGCTTATTGTAAGAAACCAGGTCACACTATTGCTTTCTGTAGACACCCAAAATGTGTAAACAGTAGGAATAATTCCAGTTCTTTCATGTCAGGCTCGTCAACCACTCCATCTAATCCAGTAGCTACTAATAATGGTAATGGTTCTCAATCGGAAAGATTGTTTAAAGATTACACTTTTCTCGGTCATGTCTCCCTTACAAAGAATGGTCAGTCATACCCAGTTAATATCTTGAGGGACACAGGAGCCGCTAAATCCATATTGTTGAGTAATGCAGTTCCTTGTATAGAAAATAACTTTACCAGAGACAAAGTGCTAATCTCTGATCTCACTTCTAACACTCAGTATCCTTTGGCCCAAGTTTATCTAGATTGCCCTCTTGTCAACTCTTGTGTTCAGGTGGCTGTCAGAAATGAATCCATGCCAGTAAAAGGAATTCAGTTACTACTCGGTAATGATATAGGGGGAAAACTAGTAGTACCTAATGTCCTAATTCCTGAACAACCACAACTTGTATGTCATCCTGATCCTTCAGATCTGTTTCCCTCCTGTGCAATAACCCGTTCACAGGCTCATTTATTAACTCCTCAGGTTCAGATTCAGTCACAGCTGCCTTCCACTTCCCTAATCCCTGACTTGCTCTCTAAGGAAGAATTCCTAAAGGCCCAAGATACTGATCTTTCTTTGACCTATGAGAGGCATGATGCGGTGGGGAAAACAGAGTTAGACGCTTTGCCTGCTTTTTATGACAATGGAGTATTTATACGTGACTTGTCAAGGAAATATTCTGAACCTTATACTGTTAAAAAACGGCTCAATCCAGTAAATTACATAATGGCTACACCTGATAGGCGTAAGAAAAGTAAAATTGTTCATGTAAATCTAATCGAACCCTATCATTCCAGACAACCAGAGGAGGTTTATGGAGATCCTGTTACTTTTAAGGAATTGAATAATATAACGGATGACCATTGTGGTGCAGTAACCCTGTGTGTAGCAGAGACTAATCCTGTGGTGACTACTGAGGGGGACACTTATGGAGTAGATGGAGAAATAGCCAGTTGGTCTTCAGTTCAGGAGCCTCTCTCCAACAGTGTCCTTCTTAAAAATTATATCACGACTATTGACCTTCTGAAAGGGTATTATCAAATTTCCCTGTCTAATAAAGCCAAAGAGATTTCTGCTTTTATCACCCCTTCTGGGCTCTTTCAATACAAGGTTTTACCATTCGGTATGTGTAACGCTCCTGCTTCCTTTCAAAGAGTGATGGACTGGGTGATATCAGGTCTTGATGGTGTTGGAGCCTATTTGGATGACGTGGTTATAACAGGAGATACGTGGGATGAACACATGGCTCGCCTACACCTTCTCATGGGTCGACTTCAGGAAGCTGGACTAACAATCAACCTCCGCAAGTGTACCTTTGGGAAAGGAACTGTTGAGTACTTGGGACACACAGTTGGAGGAGGACGAGTACGACCCAAGGATGCCAATGTTGCAGCTGTCCTGTCCTTCCCTACACCTACAACAAGGAAGGAAGTTATGAGGTTCCTGGGGATGTCGGGATACTACAGGAGGTTCTGTAGTAACTTCGCAGACGTCGCAGCACCTTTAACTAATCTTGTGAGCAAGAAGGTGCCTTTCTGCTGGACAGACAACTGTGATGTCGCCTTCCAGAACCTCAAACTATTCCTCTCCTCACAACCCGTCTTGCATACTCCAAACTACAGAGAACCCTTCCATCTACAAATCGACGCAAGTGGAGTTGGAGTAGGTGGGGTACTACTACAAGAAACCAGCGATGTTCTCCACCCCATAGCCTACTTCTCCACCAAGTTGAAAACCTACCAGTGTAATTACAGCACTATTGAAAAAGAAGGGTTAGCCTTGGTCCTAGCAGTGAAGAAATTTGAATGCTATCTGCAAACTAGTCCCCATGTAGTGAAAGTGTTCAGCGACCACAATCCCTTAACCTTTATTAACTCGATGAAGTCTACTAATCAACGTATCCTTCGATGGGCTCTTCAGTTACAACCCTATAATCTTCTAGTGAAACACATAAAAGGAATTGACAACCTTGTCGCAGACACCCTGTCCAGAGCGTTCCCAGTATAGATGTTATTCCCTGCAACAACCCAACATTTCTACTTGTGGGGTCACCTATAATCTACCTCTTCCGGACCCCTACAGAGGTTTTGGTGAAGGGGGTATGTTACGACCCTCAATACGAAACTTGTGGGTTCATCTACAGGGAACTACCAAGACGGTGGTTAAGCAGATTAGGCCTTTGTTTAGGTTTCCACCAATAATGTCTTTTTCCCTCTACCAATAGGAGAGGAGGATTTGGGTTTTGGCGGGAAATAAAAATGTATAAATAGCGGGGACAGGTGGTTCGAGGTAGGACTCCACAGAGAGCTTTCGTATGGTATACATACAGTGTGTTCCAGTCTTCCACCAGGATTTACTCAGTGTCTCTCAGCTCTGCCCATCACTCACTTCATTGTGTTGAGTATATATATATATATATCTTTAGAAACCTCACCTCTGCCCTCTCCTTGTGTATATATATGGGGTTACTTATATTACTTATATTTCGTGTATTTCGTGTATTTCATATTGTGTAATGTATGTTGTTTCTTATGTGTTTATTTCTGTGTCTTTAATTTGTTTGTAATATAATTGTGTAAAAATACTTTATCTTTCTCCATGCCCTTAAATTATACTGATCTTGCAGTCGGAACTATTAAGCGTTCACTCTTTAATCTTAAATCTAGTGTTGGGCCCAATATCCAGGCATGGCCAATAGAGAATTGGAATAACAAGTACGTTGGGCGTAACAGTAGTAACTAAAAAATGAGGGTCCAATTTGTAGTCTCATGATCTGCCTTAACCCATAGAGACCGGCTGATGTGATATACCGTCAGTATGTGCAGTCCGGCTGATGAGTTATACCATCATAGCTATTTCCCGCCATTTAGGGGTATGTAGGGCTGGTTTTTCTTGTCAGCGGGCTAGTAAACACAATTACAATATCGATCCACTACCCACTCAGTTGATTCTTGGACCTCACGATGGCTGGGCTATTTTTAAGTATTTGCCCCTGTCCGAATTTGTGCTCTAACCATCGTAAGATAATACCGTAGTGAATATTTGTATGTGACAGTGACACCATGATATTTCTACAAGGTTACAAATTATTTTTTAGTGTATAGAAACTATAGATCATGACACACGATACATAATGGTAGTAATAAGAAAATAACACCACAAACACGCCCATACAGGCGCGAGTGATGGTAAATATACGTGTTTCCTACGGTACAAATCAGTTTTTTATAATTTCCTACGTGACAGTTACACGATGATATATTCCTACAAGTGTTCATACTATTTTTAGTGTTGTAATCATGACATACGATGTAATCAAGGAAATCAAATCCATACAGGAAGAATCAAATCAACCATATAAATCAGACCTAAGAAATTGATCCATTTAAATTCTAGTCGTATCCACGGGGAATCGAACCCCGGACTAGAGAGTCTACAGGCAGAGCTTCTACCGGGTAGACCATAAGAGTACTCCACTGGTATAGCTTTCGAATCCCGCCTTTAACTCTCAGGGCCGGCATTATTAGTTTTAATTTATATCCGTCTGATGAGTTATCTTATAATTATTTTTTTAATTCATTATCTAATTCTATTAATATAGCTGACACACACACACATATCTAATGTTTTGTTTGCCCGTGTGTAACAGATATGTACAGTACAGTTGGCTCCACTCCCGCATTTCTCCCCTCGCGTTGCCAATGTTGGGCCAGTCAGAAATTTGAATCCCGCTCTACAAGTTAAAACAATCGAAACATTCATACCCTTAGAGTGAAAGATATGAATGTTTCGAGTATTTTAACTTATGAATCGGGATTCGAATTTCTGACTGGCCCAACATTAATTGGCAACTACAGGGGAGAAGCGTGGGAGTGGAGCTAACTGTACATTTGACCAACGTTCCGCCTGGGCCACCCTGCAGCCAGAGGTGGGTAACTGTGATGGCAACAGTGTTTATGTTTGTTCGTGTGTTCATGCTCGGCAAAAGTTCGGATCATCAACACTTTTCTTCTGAAGTGAAGCTTCATCCCATCGATGGCAGGGTAATAGGGAGTTGGGTGTGGCTTGACAACTTTTGAAATATGAACTATGAAATATGAACTATATCAGTCAATGACCGTCTGAATACAGAGTTAATAAAGTGTTTTGAGTTTATTACAGATTTTTTATATAAGTTTACAATGGTAAAAGTAATTAAATAAAGCGATTACGGCAATGAAACATGAGTGAAAGACGAGTGTCAGTATGGATGAAGGTACGGTCTAAATGTAAACATTTGGCGGCCATCTTGGAACTGATGATTCCAAGCAGTGTTGCCAGGTGCAGGGAAATTTCTCTGTTTTAGGGAATTTAGAAGTCCACACAGGGAAATAATATACAGTTCGTTCAAGGGTAAACAGGGAAATTTCTACAAGATTAAATACCTAAATGACCATCAATATTCAGGAGTAAACAGGGAATAATTGAGGTAAAAAGGAAAATTCTTATGTTGAAGTAAGGGAAATTTCGTCAAGCAGACATGGCAACACTGGTTCTAAGATCGCTACCAATGTTTACATTTATCTTGGTTGTTTCGGTAGTTCGCCGCAGTCCTGATTCGGTTAGGTTAGGTCAGGTGAGATCAGACATAATCTATTTACTTGTTACTTGTTGGATATTCTATACCCCACTCCACCAGCAACTGGTGCGCCGCAGGGCCTCCTTCAACAAATGTGTTTTCAGTCTTTTCTTAAAAATTGTGCACACCTTTCAAACGCTCTGAAACCCAATGTCAGATTACTCCTAGGTTCATTTAACCTGTATTGTTATTTGTTCATCACTATGTCTGAGTTCCATGGAGGTATTTACATGAAAACCTCTTAAAAGATTCGTCAAGTATTCCGGTTTTCCAAATGTCAATGCTCGGAATGTTAGAAGACATAGCTTGTACACAATCCTCGCCTTTATTGGTAACCAATGTAAGCAGTGCTCTCACTTTCAAGGTAATTACCTTGAATTGGGTAATATATATATATATATATATATATATATATATATATATATATATATATATATATATATATATATATATATATATATATATATATATATATATATATCTCTATATCTATCTATCTCTATATCTATCTATCTCTATATCTATCTATCTCTATATCTATCTATCTCTATATCTATCTATCTCTATACCTATCTATCACTATATCTATCTATCTATCTCTATATCTATCTATCTATCTATCTATATCTCTATATCTATCCATCTCTATATCTCTATATCTATCCATCTCTATATCTATCTATCTCTATATCTATATATCTCTATATCTATCTATCTCTATATCTATCTATCTATCTCTCTCTCTATATATATATATCTATCTATCTATCTATCTGTCTGTGTCTCTGTCTATCTATCTGTCTGTGTCTCTGTCTATCTATCTGTCTGTGTCTCTGTCTATCTATCTGTCTGTGTCTCTGTCTATCTGTCTGTCTGTCTGTCTGTCTATCTATCTGTCTGTCTGTCTGTCTATCTATCTGTCTGTCTTTGTCTGTCTATCTATCTGTCTGTCTTTGTCGGTCTATCTATCTGTCTGTCTATCTGTCTGTCTGTCTATCTCTCTGTCTATCTCTGTCAGTCTGTCTGTCTCTGTCTGTCTGTCTGTCTCTGTCTGACTGTCTCTGTCTCTGTCTGTCTGTCTAAGAACATGCACATGGAGAGAGATATATATATATAAAACAGTCTGTCTGATCGTATTACGTTCTCTTTCATGAAAAGCATTAGCATGTTTTCTTTGTTTTTTTCAGGAGAGACTAAATTTTTTTTTTAAGACTTTGATGCTCTTGTTATAAGCTTTTGTGTACACCTAGAAGGGTCCCGTTTTCAGTTCCTGGTGATGTAAATTAAAGCTCTTACATTCTGCAAGATTTTTGTTTGCCTAAATGAAAGTCGAAATTTGAAAATTTTCGACCCCCATTTGTCAGCTGGGGGTGGGGAAAATGAAAAAAGTCGTTTTTAAAGTATTAATCATTGAAGAAATAAAAAAAATTATAGGGCCAAGACACTCCTCAGGTCTCCGCGAAAATCGTATGTAAAAATTATTACTCTAGGTGAAACGATACGCCTGTGCATAGCGGCTAAACAGACAGACAGACAGACAGACAGACAGACTGTTTTATATATATATATAAGATATATATATATATATATATATATATATGAGGCTCCCGCCGCGAGAGGGCTGTAAGCGCCACCCGACTAGTTTTGAGAAAAACGCGCTCAAAGTTTCCTTATGATTACACCATTGAAAACGGTCAGAAGGGGGATCTATTATATACCATTGGAATCGCCTATCCTTCTTCTTTTTGGCTATGTAATTTATATTCCTTAATATCAAGTTTTGTGCGTATGGCGGCGTGTGGAAGACATGGTGGCAGAATTGGATGGGCGTGAAAGGCGTGAATGGGAGAAAAAGTGACGCTTGTCTGAAGCGGTGTATGTGTGCAGCTGCTTTCCTGCCAGCATTGTTCAACCAGTTCCTCAGAATTCCTCAGAATTCATAGTCAATGTTTCTTAAAGATTCGATCACTATAGGAAAATCTGACTTTTAGTCTCTTTTTATAACTAATATGCATTGACATTGATGTATTTATCTCTTACAAGTGTATTAGTGTCTATTCCTTATTGTTTTCAATATTGGTTTGCAATAATTAATCCATTAATATAGGGAAATTGATGGAATCACGAACGAAAACATTGGACTTTAAATCGCACGTGTGGATCATCAGCTGGCGGGAGGACGCGCGCTCATTGGCTAGAGCCATGGCCGCTCCCTATACTCCGCGCTGATTGGTGCCCGCGCTGCCTCGTCGCCTCTGGAGATAGCTCTGTCTGGCGGCGGAGCGAGAACTTAACAATGAGTGAACTTTCGGCCTTGTTGTACCCATCCAGATGGTCGATTTTGCCTATGACACCACTTCCACATGAATTCTATGCCCTTTTAGCAACCGGATCCGTGCCTAACTCAATTTTTTCAAATTTGTCGCTTACATCCCTCTCGCGGCGGGAGCCTCATATATATATATATACTAGCAGGGATACCCGACGTTGTCCGGGGATCTATCTATCTATCTATCTATCTATCTATCTATCTATCTATCTATCTATCTCTATCTATCTCTATCTATCTATCTATCTATCTATATCTATATCTATATCTATATCTATATCTATCTATATCTATCTATCCATCTGTGTCTATATCTATCTATCTATCTACCTATCTATCTATATGTGTCTATATCTATCTATCTATCTATATGTGTCTATATCTATCTATCTATATGTGTCTATATCTATCTATCTATATGTGTCTATATCTATCTATCTATCTATCTATATGTGTCTATATCTATCTATCTATCTATGTGTGCCTATATCTATCTATCTATCTATCTATATGTGTCTATATCTATCTATCTATATGTGTCTATATCTATCTATCTATCTATATGTGTCTATATCTATGTATCTATCTATCTATCTGTGTCTATATCTATCTATCTATCTATCTATATGTGTCTATATCTATCTATCTATCTATCTATCTGTGTCTATATATATCTATCTCTCTCTATATCTATCTATCTATCTCTATATCTATTTATCTATCTATCTATCTATCTATATATATATCTATCTCTATCTATCTATCTATCTATCTATCTATCTATCTCTATCTATCTATGTATCTATTTATCTATCTATGTATCTATTTATCTATCTATGTATCTATTTATCTATCTATCTATCTATCTATCTCTATCTATCTATCTCTATCAATCTATCTATCTATCTCTATCTATCTATTTATCTGTCTATCTGTCTCTCTCTCTCTCTCTATCTCTCTCTATCTATCTCTCTGTCTCTCTCTCTGTCTCTCTCTCTGTCTCTCTGTCTCTATCTCTCTGTCTCTATCTATCTATCTATCTATCTATCTGTGTGTGTGTGGAAGAGAGAGAGAGAGAGAGAGAGAGAGAGAGAGAGAGAGAGAGAGAGAGAGAGAGAGAGAGAGAGAGAGAGAGAGAGAGAGAGAGAGAGAGAGAGAGAGAGAAAAAAAAAAAAAGATCGTATGACGTTTTTCTATGAATGTGAACCTCTTACATTCACATTATAATATTTCATGGGATATTATTGTATTTATGTATTTTCGGACTTAGATGCTCTTGTTATACCCTTATTTGGTCACCTAAGAGGCTCTCGTTTTCAGTTCCTGGTGTGTAAATTCAAGCTCTTACTGTCTGCAATATTTTTTTTTGCCTAAATGAACGTCGAAATTTGAAAATTTTCGACCCCCATTTGTCAGCTGGGGGTGGGGGAAATGAAAAAAGTCGTTTTTAAGGGGTTAATCATTGAAGAAAACAAAAATTTATACTGCCAAGACACTCCTCAGGTCTCAGCGAAAAAACGTATGCAAAAATTATTACTCTAGGTGAAACGATGCGGCTGTGTATAGCGGCTAAACAGACAGACAGACAGACAGACAGACTGTTTTATATATATATATATATATATATATATATATATATATATATATATATATATATATATATATAGTATAGATATTGTAATTTCTTTTAGTCATTAGCAGTAAATATGCAAAAAAAAAGGTTGAAAATCCCGACCAGATGAAAGTAATTAAGGTATATATATAACCTCTCTTTATTCTGGATTTAACTCCTCACTACCTCCTCTCACACAATTTTAACCATTACAGTACTTTCTCCCTCCTCCCATAATCTTGTCATTTCTTATCTCCTCACTTACTCTCTCATACTGAGGGTTTTTTTAGCATCTTACTTTCACCTCCCTTATTCTCAATTTCTCTCATCATTTCCCCTCTGTTACCATTTTTTTTTTTCTCATTATTTCTCAACAAATTAATTACCTTCCTCATTCCTTCCTCACTCACTCTTTCATTGCTCCCTGATATTTCACTCCTTGATCTTTAAGCATTCTCCTTTCTTACTACAAAATTGTGTATACCTGTGTATTAGAAGAAATATATATTATTAAGTGTTCTCTTAAATTGTTAACTCCAAAAACTGACTAACAAACTTATAAAAATGATGGATATTGATCACATATTCACTTTCATTAGGCCCATATATAAAGTAGTATTTAGAAGAAAAAAAATGTTTATGTAAAAGTATTATTTGATATTTTCGATGTTTTGTTCATTTTCCCTGTAATTTAGTAAGTATATTTGAAAAAAAAAAATCAAGGTAATTTAGTTTGATTCAAGGTAATTTTCGAGTGAAGTGAGAGCACTGAATGTAAGTCAATGAATGCTGGAGTTATCCTCTCACGAGATGGAAGACCTTTAATTAATCTTGCTGCTCTGTTCATTATATTATGTGTTGCAATTTTCTTAACCGATAGTCCGGCAAACCATAATAAAGAGAATGCCTTGTAGTGTTTTCCCGACGAATCTAGTTCAAATATGGCGAAAATAAACTGTTTATGGAGATTAGGTTAGGGGTGGGGGAGGGGTGATATCTCCCAAAATACTATTTTGCGACATTCTTGAACAATAAATGCGTTAAAAAAAACACTATTAAACCTTGCAATCTGAAAACCTTGAGTCGAAAGCAGATTATGGACAAACGCTTGACTATTACCGATACGATTACATAGGAACTTAATAGTGAATAGAAAAAAAAACAGCTAAACAAAAATTAAAATAGGCGCTGTTGCAAAGACAGACTATCCTCTACATCAGTGGTTCCCAAACTTTTTCTGGTCGTTACCCACTTTTCATACATGATCCTTGTCCATGGCTCCCCCCCCCCCACAACCATAACCCGTTAACTGAATAATATGAACATCTTTGCTGATACGTAAGATTCAAGACCAGGTTATCATACAGAATACACAGCTTAGGAAGCCTTAGATTAGAATTATGTTGAGTTAAAATTATCTTGCTTCCCTAATACATCCCCATGTCTTGTTTTATGTCAAGAACAAAGAATCATATAAAAAAGGACGTATTACTCATGTGTCTGGCAGCAAGGCATTGCACAAACCTGTACTGAACCTGTAAGTTCCCTCCACTGGCTACCTACCCGCTAAATTCCTTTGGTTTTATTTACGCATAGCCTCGGATTATGGCCCCCTACATACTTCTATATGGCCCCCCAGGGGGCCATGGCCCCCAGTTTGGGAACCACTGCTCTACGTATATCATCACCATAATTATTATTATTTCCCGAGCTAAAATAATTAGAAGAAAACGGCGCCACCGACACCAACACAAACTCATCACAGTAATACGGGACTATTAATAATAAAAAACCCGTCAACTCTCAGGCAAATAACACAGAGAACTGGTAAAAAGTGAGTTGAGATGGTGACACAAGAGGCGAGAACGAGAGTAAATGGCTCCCTTTTATCTCAACAACATGTGGCCGACCTGTTGTTATTCTTGGTACCGTCCAACAGGTACGTTAGAAAAATTATCTATTTTCACCCATGAACATGAATATTTACCAGACATGCCAACACCGTCAGACACACCTATCCCTCCCATTCATATAAACACCCAAGGAATCGAGACACTTTTATCTGAGGTAGACATACACAAAGCGATTGGACCAGACAATATACCCTGCAGGTGCGGAGGCGGCGGCGAAGGCGGAGGCGACGACGACGACGACGATAATAATTTAAAAAATATCTATATATTAAAAAAAATAATAATAATAATTATTAAAAAAAAAAAATATATATATATTAATTAAAAAAAAAAAAAGTTAATTAGCGGCCGCGGTTGCGGCGGCGACGGTGCTGGCGGCAGCGGCAGCGGCGACGACGACGACGACGATAATAATTAATAAAAAAAAAATATATATATATTAAAAAAAAAAAAAAATACTAATTAAAAAAAAAAAAGTTAATTAGCGGCGGCGGCTGCTGCTGCTGCTGCTGCGGCGGCGGCGGCGGGGACTGCGGCGGCGGCGGCGGCGGCGGCGGCGGCGGCATAGGTGTTATTAAAAGAAAAGTAAAAACCAATACGAATTAAGCAACGAAGAGCGTTTTCATCAATTAATAATACCATCCTCTCGCAGCAATTCAGAAACCAAGGAAAATTAATAATAACTGCCCGTGTTGTAGTACAAAAAATTGTAGGTTAGGGAGTCCTCCAAACATTGTCACAAAACACTATTTATAGATTAATTAAAAGAGCTTGTTTCAAGGCTTGGTCAGGAGGAATCAGAAGCCTCCAATTTTCATATATGATTACAGGGTTCTTAACTTAATTAATGTCCAGCTTTAGGACATTGGCTGGGATAGATAAAAACTCAGATAAGCAGCAGGTTATAATAAAAACAGAGGTGAACGTCTCTCTCAGTCACTCCTAGAAAAAAGAAAGATAACCATTTTCTATGACATTCCCAGAAGAGTCAAATGTGTAACTATATATTATGTTATGTTTTTATTGTATTATAATCCAAGTATAAAAAATATTGACCTATAACATATAAAAATAGTCTGCTAATTATCACCTATACAACTATAATAAGTACATAGCATCTTCGGATGTAAATAATTATAATATAGTTTGTAATTTGAATTATTTGATATTGAAAGTGACATTTGGCCGCCATGTTTGTTTACAATTTTACGTGTAGATCATTTCCAGGTTTTAATTGTCCAGTATTTATTCCTTTCTGGAACATAAAATCCTGGAAATTTTATACTGATCATGGCAGTAAGGTCTCTGTGGTCACCTACATTACACCATGAGAGGAAAACACAGGTAAAATAAACGTGAATTATGTGTTTTATGTGTGTTTGTTTATAAGTGGGTGTTTTTGTATTATTCATTACCGTGTGTGCGTGTGTTCGTTTGTTTTTATTTACCGTGGTTTTTTTATTATTATTATTCTCTACCGTTTGTGTGTATATGTGTGTTTTTATTCATTACCATGTATGTGTGTGTTTAGTTTAAGTTTTAAGTTTTTGGGTCCCGCAGAGGGCTGCTCGTGGGCAGCATAATATGCGGGGGTTGTGCGGGGGATTTAGGGATCCAGGGTAGGATTAGGAAGGGGGTTAGGATGAGGGTGGATTGGGTCAGGGACTGTAGGTTGAGGATTAGGATTGGGGAGGTAATGATGGGTGATCCTATTTCTAAAAGTGTCAAGAGTGGGACTATTAACTATATGAGATGGGAGATGATTCCACTCTTGGATGCTGCGGGGAAAGAATGAGTGTCTAAATATATCAGTGCTTGTCTGGTATGTATGGTATTTTAAGTTGTGGCTGCCTCTAGTGGACCGTATACTTGTAGGGTGTAGGTATGTGTCTTTGTCTATGTCAACTAACTTGTTTGTGATTTTGTATATCATCTGTTGTCTGTGTATCTGTCTTCGTGTTGCCAATGGGTCTAGTTTTGTGTCTTGTTTAAGCAAAGTGACTGATGTAGTGTGTCTGTAATCACGTCTGGCCCATCTTGCAGTTTTGTTTTGTATGGACTCTAATTTATTTATATTATTGTAAGTGTGTGGGTCCCAGACGGTGTCACAATACTCTAGGTGTGGTCGAACGAAAGTGTTATAAGCAATAATTTTAATGTCTGTGTTACACCTGCTGAGGTTCCTGCACAAGAACCCCAGGACCCTACTAACTTTGGCCCTGATGCTACCTATGTGTGTGTTCCACCTCATGTCCGCTGAGATGTGGATGCCCAAATATTTGTGGGAAGGGACTGTGTTGAGGTTAGTGTTGTGTAGCTGATATGTATATGGTATGGGATTATGAGCACGGGTAAAACGGATGTGATGGCATTTGTCTGGTCTGTGTTGTGTGTTATCCATTTTTTGGTAATAGTCAAGTGTTGGACCATAATCTGGTTTGGACGGAAGGTTTTCTGATTGCAATGTACTATAGTATTTGGAATATTTTTACAAGTTGCCACAACTCGATTTCGAAAATTTTACTGTTACCAGTGTTTATGTTTCAGTATTACAAACCACTTTTCTATATACCATTTCTTCTGCAAATGGAGGATAACAAGGTTAGGTCACGAAGTATGTCCCCTTCTAGGTAGGTTAGGTAAGGTCAGGTAAGGTCTTTTTAATTCTGTAACATCTCGATGCTGTGGTTAAGGCTGAAGTATGCCGTTAGGTCCCGGTAGTTTGCCCCGGTTGTGGCAACTTGTAAAAATTTACCTAGTATTTTTTTAACGTATTTGTTGTTCAAGACTGTCGCATTTTAATGTTTTGCGAGATATGACCCCCCCCCGCGCCCCCCCTACGCCCCCCACCCAAACCCTACAACCCCCACAACCCAGTCTCCATAAACACTTCATTTTCGCCATATTTGAACTAGATTCGTTGGAAAAACACTACAGCGCATTAAATAGAATTAGTCTGACCTCACCTCACCTAACCTAACCGAATCAGGACCACGGCAAATTACGATTTGATATTCATGGTGCATACGACAGTGTGGTACCGGTACGATGGCTCCATAGACAAACAATAGAGCCGTCATACCGGTAAAACACCATCGTATGCACCATGAATGGTCTTGAATACGACCACAGTTACAAATGAGTGAGCTATGGCATAAGTCTAACATTCTAATTTTAACAATGGGTCGTTAATGGAATAATGTATTGTTTCTCTTACTAATTTATGACCATAGATATGCTACAAACCTAATGCATTTAATATTATATGATGCAGTGCTGTCTACATATACCGGTAATTTAAAAAGTTAAGAAACTACTGTATATAATAAAATTTATTATATACAGTAGTTTCTTAACTTTTTAAATGAGTCTACAGTACATATTATGTACTGTAGACTCATATTCACCAGCCTATGTTTTATAGTTTGGAGTACAGTACTCGGTAGCCCTTCAATCTACCAAAATGAGGTTCTTCCTTTTTAACTCCGGTGCTATATATAAAGATAATCCCTCGTTAAGTTGTTTTTTAAGTTCCTCACTTCTTTTTACTCTTTAAAGACTACAGAATGTTTTACACTCTCCTCTTTTTTTATTACAGGTTAGGTTCCTGAAGGGGTCGTATAAAGTGAATTTTGCATAAAGTAAATTGTACATTTCCATAAGAAATAATGGTACTTTAACTTGAAAATTGAGCCTCCTTGTTCGTGTTATTTAAAGAGTTCGTGTAAATTGCATTTATTTAATTTTTTCATGATACGCACTATTTCAAATTCGCATAATTTAAACTCGCATAAAAAGAGAGCAGAGTGTACCTAGTTTCTGTAATTCATTATGTTGCCATAACTTCATTTGACACTCAGTTCCTCATTAAAGAACACAAATTACTTTCTTAGACTTCTGTTGTTGATTACCCACCTCTTAAGTTTAACCTCAGTTTGTCATTAAAAATCACCCAATGTTTTGCTAGGCTTCCGTTATTCATTACCATACAGTACAGACTAAAATTGGGTCTTTGTTAAATGACAAGTGTTAAATATGCCAGTGCATTATCAAGAGCATAGTGTATTATTATTAAGTTTATGATTGTATTGTATTTTCCAGGTGTTGGTGTGTCAACAAACCAAATATAGCAATGGGATGGATGTCACACTGCTCTCAACACCAGGACCTACTGTGTGAAGAGGAATGCAATATACACATCTGTTTGGACAGTCACCAAGACTCCTATACTTTGCTTCACAGGTCAGTAAGGGTGAGAGTGAACTGGATAGAGGTTGTTACTGTAGTTGGAAATATATTGTTGACCTTCTAACCTCAAGGAATTAGGAAAAGATCTTATTTTAAACAGACAACTTGGACTGAGTGTAAGATAACTTTGGGAGGTTGAGTGGTTGAAGGAAACTACAGGTGAATGTTAGTAAATGTAAGGTAATGGTGTTTGAGGGAGAATAGGTTGGAGAAAACTAAAGGTGAATGTTAATAAGAGTATCTTGATGGTGTTTGAGATTGTAACTTTATTGGGTGAGGGTGCCAACTAGGGACTTGGTATGGGATAACTTTGGGAGGTGAGTGAGAGGTTGGGGGAAATGAATGTGTTTTAACATTTGGTAACAGGGCTGTGTAAACATGGGAACTTGATATGAGAAATCAGAGAGAGAGAGAGAGGGACAGCACTGCAACCTGGAAGATGTGAGAAGGAGATAAAAAGGAGGGACAGCAGTTTTGAAGGAAATAAAGGAGTAGCCTAAGGGAGGGACAAGTCATAGGATCTATAGGGAGACTCATGAAGGGATGGACATGGAATAGGACACAACAGACCAGAATATATTTAGTGGTAATGATATGTTACCTGAGAGTAACATGTGGTCTGATGAGGTGGGATGGGGAAAGTAATAAGTGTGGACTGAATTGAGAGTGAAGATGAAATAGGGAGAAATGGACAGAGACCTCTGCAGTGGCCACACCCTGGGGGGGGAGTGAGGTATTGGAACTATAGAAAGATAGATAGGTAAAACAAATCTCCAATTAGTAATACTGGGGTCGTATATTTCTTGGCATAACAAGAGTGTACAATATGAATATATTTTTTCAACTTTAGGGAAAATGCACCCATATACTACAAAGCAATATCAATTTCATTGTTAACCGTAGAACTCTAACGTTCATTTTGAGTCACACTACCCACAACCCCGGGAAAATTTCACCCATTTTGGGAAAATAATAAAACATAATATTTTTCAATTAAGGTTTATTACAAAATATACTGTGAAAAAAATAACTCTTTAGCTTTGGAATGATGCCTAGTATACTTAATTTGTACTTTATCTTAATACTGTTACTGATTTTATGGTGAACTAGACTAAAAGTGACTACATTTTATCCCTAGAGCCACATTGTCGGGAGATTTGTACCCGAGCGCATGGTGTGGTCAAGTGATTCATACTAATGATATCTTTGGAGCACGTTGGGTTCCTCAGTAGCTTCAGTGCTTTGTGTACTGCAGCTGGAAACTCTCCTGTTGTACAATGGTCCTGGGATAGTTGTCAGGTACCGGTCCCCTACTGTATCTCAGTCACCATAACGTCGGGTGAATTTCTCCCAAAATCCCTTGTGATGGAATATTCCAAGCCCCGAGTGAGAGCACACACACACACTCTTCAAGAGGTCACACAAAGCTAGGAAGGTACTGAGGCCGCGAGGGTGCTGCTGCATTATCTTGGGTATGAATCACATGACCACGTCATGCACTCGGATGCAAATCTCCCGATGTTAGTGTTAATTTTACTACATTATAGTATTATTCTAATGATCTTTATTATTATTGTAGAATAGTTTTTAAGTCTATTGTTTTATTTAATAATGTGTTTTTTTCCTAGTTATTATTTTAAAGTAATATTTTACTTTATTCTTTCATGTAGATTTCTTATTTTTATACAGTACAGTATTATTTTATTCTATCGAGTACAGTAATATATTATTTTATAGTATATTATTTAGTTAAAATCTTTAATTTTAGTTGATTAATTTATTTGCATTTATTTTAATATTATAATGTTTATCATTATTTTTATTATTTTACTTTTGTTTGTTCTTTATTATTATTATTACTTATTCTCATAAGGTCATGTTTATATGTTTACAGATGTGTTTATGGAGATCATGATCCACACTGAAGAGGAATGAACCCCTGTGACAACAACTGGAACCCACTGAATGATTTATGTGTAGGCTATTGAAGTTCACTGCCAACGACATGAATAACTCAGGTGAGATTTTCTTTATGATTAGGGTATGTGACATTACATCCATTTTCAGTCTGTACTGTATAATAGTATGTACACTCGCTGACCACAAAATCTAGCCCACTCATATAGAAGCCAGAGATGTGGTTTCTGGACAATAGCTACTCAAAGCCTCTGTTGGTTCAAGATGTGTGTGGCCTTGTGATGGATTGAATGTGTTGTTGTCCAGAAACTGCCTGCTTCAGATCTCGGGCCTTGGCTCAGGTGGGTTAGTCTTTATGGTCAGCGAGTGTACAGTGGTGTGGATAGTTCAAAAACCTTAGAAAAACTTAAGGGAAGGCAGGAAATAAGTGAATGACTGAGATTGGGTGAGTACGTATAAGCTTTACTCAGCAACATTGGATAGAAAGACAATCATGTGGAAGCCTCAGTAACATTAAATATATTTTCTTTGCTTACACTGATATCAGGTTTTGTTAGTGTATACAATACAAGAATAATAATAGTTCCTTATATAACAGATTATAGTGTTTATTGCAGACTTCTTATCAAGACCATTAATTTTATCACTCATACCATCCATCCAACCTACAGTACATGTTGAACTAATACCAAAAGTATTAGTCAGGATGAATTTATAAGTTGTCTTCATGAGTTTCATCTTTATTAATTTACAACTGTGTTAAAATTAATGAATAAATGGTTAGTACAGGATATCTCTCCTTCAGGTGTTACACCAGGATGTGACTCCTGCCACCCAACACGGATGAACCAGATACACCTGTAGGAGGAGATGGAGGAAGACAACACCTTGGATGAACCAGATACACCTGTAGGAGAAGGTGGAGGAAGACAACACACCAGATACACCTGTAGGAAGACAACACCTTGGATGAACCAGATACACCTGTAGGAGAAGGTGGAGGAAGACAACACCTTGGATGAACCAGATACACCTGTAGGAGAAGGTGGAGGAAGACAACACTTTAGATGGACCAGATACAACTGCAGAGTGGATAAAGAGACGGACTGCAGATGTCAAGGACCCACGAGAAAAAGTCTTGAGATTTTTGAGAGGTGAACTGGGTCCAGCTGTTCCTCAATTATCCTGGCTACACCAACACGTCAAGAAAATGCCCCCTACATCGTCAGCAACTCACAACATAGAAAATGCCAGACTATATTCCAAGAGGCTGTGAGTGACGATGTAGCTGCTCTCCCCTGATAGTGATGTATATATATTAGGTGTTGTCATCTAATGGTGCAGAAGGGAAGCAACACCACCAAGCTCCACTGTCTCATCTGGTGCAACATCAGTAATCTTGGGGCCTCATAGAGTCACAGGTTACTGTGCTGCTACTGCCCTTGGATAGACCTGTAGATGGACCAGATACACTTGACCCTGCCCACAACATCTGTAAGAGAAAGCCAGGGTAAGGGGGTAGGCTTATAACCTCTAATTTGTTAAGGCACAAAGGGAAAGCCCTACTTTAATTAAGGGGGGAAGCACAGTCTTGAACTCTAATACTAAAGGGGAGATTCTCTTGTTAAATCTGAACTATGCCAGAAAACAGACCTCCCCAATGGTACTAATAGGGATTTGTTTCTTGGCAGTGGCATAGGAATGAGACCTTCCAATTATTAACAAAAAAAATCTTCCCTTATTTATGAAATACTAATATATCTGAATTGGAAATGTTGAGTGATAATTGTAACAGTGAGAAATCTACTTGATATTAATAAAATGACCTAACAATTGAACAGCAAGAACCTTGAAATGATTACAAACAACTAGAATACCCTAAGAATTAATTTAGGAAATTATCTTCCAGTTGTGAATATGTTCATAACAGCTAAGGACTATTGGCTTTATGTGAGGTAATACTGTACTGTATTATACTTGGTTTATTCCTAGCTTGCAATTGAAACCTAATTTGTATGTGTAAGTTTGTTTCTGATTGGTCAGTGTCTCCAGGCAGTCTTGTCTCCCACTCATTTCTGCACCACAGAAAATGTCACCTCCACACTACAGGTTATATTTCTATTCTTCATACCTCACTTATTTCACGTATTACTTACTCTTTTCTTTGTCACTAAACAGATCAATGATAGTATATTATCTCTATCACTGTCATAGAGAAGAGGAGGAATCTCTAGTGACATGATAAACATTAGTTACTCCCTTTTTTTCCTGTCTTATCTAAAATCTGACAACACCAACATGTTAAAGAGAACTTATCTTTCACATGCCATTATTTGTTTTTACAGTAGCTTCATAATTGTGACAAATCAGCATGAAATAAAAATTGGTATAAACATTGATAATCCCTTCTTTACTTTGATTAGTATTCTCCAACTTATTTTATATAATACTGATCTTTTAAGACAATGATAATAAGACTGTTGTTGATCTGTCTAATGACAAAGAAAAAGTAAGTAATATGTAAAATTAGTGAGGTACGAAGAAAAGTAGTATAACTTGTAGTGTCTATAGGTGACATTTTAGGTTGTGATGAAATGAGCAGGAGACTCGGCTGCCTGGTGCCACTCACCAATCAACTAATCCACACAGATTAGGCTTTATTATCAAGCTAAGAATGAACAGAGTATAATTCAACTTGATAAATGAGTGACATCTAATTCTTCTCAAAACTTAATTATGAAAGTCGAGTACCCTTTGTCTTTGAGTATTAAACAAAACTGAATTGACATGTTGCTGTACTTGTAGTTTATTTGATGATAGAACTATTCATTAGGCTCTTCCTGGTATACTACACCTCACTGTCCCCAAAACCTGAAGTACAAGTGTAACAAACTTCAACACAGCAACATACCACCTGTACTTAACTATACTAACTAATTATTGTTTAGTATGCAAAAAGTATTCAGCTATTACTCCCACAACACTGGGCTTGACAGAAAAGTAGAACAGGTGAAGGGAGGCACCAAAGAAGAAAGAAAAGTTTGCAATACAAGTGAGAAAGGAAGAGTAATACTGTACATGCAATGTTTTGTGATACTTTGTTCCTGTATTGAAATGAATGTTTGTGAAATTGGAATAGTGTATTAATAAATATAAATACTGATTTCTGTGCATTATTTGTTCCTAAATATGTTTTTGTAATTTAAAATACTGTACAGTATAATAATTCAACACATACAGAGTGTCCCAGTAAAAATTATTGCCTAATCCTGGTGAATGTTTTGATTGTTCTAAACTTATGAAAACTCTGAACATTTTCCCAATTTGCAAAGCTTTCTGACAAAATTACTGAATAATAAATAGGTTGAGGAGAGTTTTGCGCCCCAGTGCTTATCTACCCTCATCTTATTACAAGATTATAACCCTTGTGAAATGGACAAATTTTCATACAATACCTTCAGATTATATAGGCTTAACAAGTATTTCCTGGGACACTGTTAAAAGGGAAAGGAAAAGCAAAACTGCTCTATCATTGGAGTGAAAGGATTAATAACTTAAATGGGAGAATGGCATAATCTAACTCTGTAGTTTTGTAACACACTCCTTGACAATTACAATCATCTGGTGTTAGTCAATGTAAATGACTGTACAGTATATAGCCAGGCAAAGCAAATTGATCAAAATGGCCTTTGATATGGGAATTTATCTGAAATGAGCTTCAGTAAGCAGCATTGGCCACAAAAATAATGGCCTAATTAATTAAGTTAATAATCATTTAATTTTACGTGTCATTATAAACAATATATACTGTACTAAACTAGAGCAAGTACGTAGTATAAGGCCTTCATGACAAAGATAGGAACCAATTAATCCCCGGTATGGTATGTGTTTAAGTGTTGAAAATAACCAGAGTAATACAGTATGATGCAGTTCATGTTGCTACATTGAAAGGGTTAAAGACTGTGAAATAAGTATAGTTTGGCAAGAAGCCCCACCCCTTGAAAAAAGGAGAAATGGGGCATTGATGATATTGATGACGAGGGAAAGAAAGAAAAGAATGTTGTTGACCAAGAAATTAAAAGCAGTAATGAAGAAAAGACCCAGATTACAGTTCTGACAAAGCCACTGTGTTGGTGAGACTAAAGACTGGCCATACATACATACAAGGAAAGGGTGTGAAAGAAGAGCATAAACCTTTAACAAGACAGTGAGGTACCAAAGGAGACTATAATAAAGTATCACCTCACATAAATTATCACCATTTGTATACAATAACACTGACTCTACTTACCATGTTAAGGAGTCAGCATATGTGGTTCCTAATGAGTAGATGTTGTTGTTGTTGTTGTTGAAGTTCCTCAAGCTGTCTGGCCGAGCAGCCCCGATGAGTAGATGTTGTAGCAGACTGGTGTAGGTGCTCAGATGAAGGTATGGATTTTAGAGTTACATCCTGTTATCACGTCTGTAAGAAAGAGGCAACATAAGCCAATAATTTAATAGAGAAAACAACGAACACAGCATCAACCATAACACACATATTCCTGTCAGCATGTGTTGGGGTGTGCAGCAAAATTGATAAAAATATTAAGTTAAGTGCCTGACCAGGATAACAAATCAGGAAGCTCTGCAATGAACAATACAGGAATGAACATCTTTTGGGAATACAGTAATGGTACATGGAGGAAAATGTGTACATATGATTCTTGGTTTATATCCTTCCTGATACAAAGGTTCAACTCCAATAACTGAACAAAATGAAAAGTTATAATTAGGGCAAGATACTTTAAATGTCTTACTTCTTGAAATTAACTTCCCATTGCTACAAGTTCTTAAAATACTGCAATATGTAATGTAGAAGCAGACAACACACTAAATACTTTTGGCTAATCACTATGTTAACACCTCGGCTGTATAACAACTCCAGTAAAAGAAACGTAATATGTGAGGATGTCAGAAGATATTTATAAAGAAAACATTGTATCTTCAGACCTAAAGAAAAGGCATAAAATATTGATAAAAAGAGGAATTAGATAGAATAACATACTGTATCTCCTACTAAAACTGTTCTTACTTGCTTAGTGAATTTTTCAAAAGTTTAACTATAGGAACACAAAGAAATCAAAGGAGGGAAAGTATGTTTATCATTGGTTGGCAGATGACATGGTCTTACTAAGTGATTTGGAAACAAGAATTCACATGACTGAGAAACAGCAGTGTGTCAAAAGGTGGGTTTGAAGATAAAGAGAACCAAAGTAAATGTCTGATAAACTCACACCCTATATATAATTATTATGTAAGTAAATGTTGGTAAAGAAATACTAGAGACCACTGAGATATACTGTACTGAACACACATTTAAATAATACAAACTCAGTTCATGATAAAGAAATAAAAAGAAGAATAGGGATGGAATGTAGTGTCTGTACAATTAGCAGACAGAACAGCTACTTTGAAGACTAAATTTAATTAACCTTTCTCTTTCTTTAGCTGTTGAATATTAGGTGTCACACATTGATATAATTGTTATCCCTGACTACAGTGGTACAGTTCCTGTCAGTACAATAAAAATAATTGAATATTCGTACTTCCACAAATGCTCTGCCTTCTATTAAGAATATAATTTAGTAAAACTGGTATTCAATCAATCAATGTTTCACTTACAATATTGGTTGGTTGTCACTGCTGTCCCCCTTCAAGTTTTCAAAGCCTCTCAACTACATCCACCATATATACATGTAGTGTGTTGTTGAAGTTCCTCAAGCTGTCTGGCCGAGCAGCCCCGACATGTAGTGTGTTGTGAGTGACAGTGATAGCAACAAATATCACATCACACACTAAACATTTTAAAAAGTAGCATAATAAATAACAGGAGATTCTTACCTGAGTTTTCTATGTTGTGTGAAGTGAGATTCCTTGTAGAAAAATCATTCATTGGGTTCATTCCTCTTCACATGTACCGGTAGTACATTATTTTTCAGAGTGGATGATATAAACATAACATTATTAATATGGTAACTCATCAAAAATTATTCTACCGTTATAAGATTATTTCACACATTTTAAGGGTGTGTGGGAGTAGGGGACAGGCTTGGGGGGGGTGCGGGAATAGGGGGACAGGCTTGGGGGGGGTAGAAAGCCTGTCCCCATATTCCCACACCTCCCTAACCCCCCAACCCCCCCCCCCCCCAAGCCTGTCCCCCTACTCCTGCACCCCCCCAAACCCCCTTAAAATGTCTAGATAAAAATAGTGAATATAATAATACAAGCACATCTATGTTGTTTACTTTGTATTCCATACGGCCTTCAACAAAGTTCCATTAAAACTAGTCTCACTTGATACTCTTTTACTTTTTGCCTTTTGGAAGCATAGACACCATCCACATGTTTGTAAAGCATGTTATTATTATTAAATTATTTATACAGTATAGAATTCATATAGGCCTACAGTGTTTACATTAAAACTTTGTATGTACAATATTTTTTTTTACTGTTTAATGAAGTCAGGTTGAGGTTAGCACTGTTCCCATGTGTCATTTATGGGTTGTCTCAGTATGGTCTTACATTTTGCATTTTTATTTCCATATTTAATTGTTAACCATATTTTCTGGGAATCTTGAGGAGGAAGTTGAAAAGTTTTTAAGGTGTACGGTATAGTATACTTTTGGTACATTGGAGATTTGGAGTGCCTTCATTCCCCTAAAATGTCAGGAAACAGAACCAATGAATAAATATAATGGTGTCCTGTTGCTTGGAATAGTTTGGGGGATTCAGTTGCTCCAGATTTACCAATAACAAAACTGTATTATATTCCCCCTCAAGGTGCAGTCACACAAGCAATTTTTTTTAGCAATTATTCACCAGCTCTGTTAGGTATTTATTGAAAGAATTACCATTTTGTATCAGTGTTGCCAGATCTGGCTAGGTCCCAGTATTTTGCCCAGGTCGTTTACTGTACTTTATCACGGCTATTTCCCAGTAGTTTGCCCAGGTTAGGTCCTAGTAGTCTGCCCAGGTTAGATCCCGGTAGTCTGATGCGGTCTAGGTTATGTCAGGCTAATTTCAAAATGGGGTATTTTCGGAGGAAATGCCATAGAAAAAAATAGGGTATTATTACAGAATAACTGGGTTTTTGGTTAGTATTACCACATTAGGTTAGGTCCTGGAAATTTACCCCAGTCACTTTATGATAGTTTACACTGGTTATATCCGGTAGTTTGCCCAGGTTAGGTCCCGGTAGTTTGCCCAGGTTAGATCCCGGTAGTCTGCTGTGGTCTAGGTTAGGTTAGGTCAGACTAGTTTCCAAATTATGTTTGTAAACGAGGCATTTCCGAGAGAAACACCATAGATGAATAGTATGTTAGAATGGTCAAAATAATTAATATAGTGGATAATGATACTAAAATATAACCCAGGTTTTCTGTAAAATTGCCGAAAAGTCTTAGAATGATCTAAAGTAGTGGGTAATGAACAACATAACACAATAACGGTAATTCATTCAATATTTACCCAATTTTATTATTCACCGGCAATTTTAATTAAGTGTGAACCGGTCATTTACTACCAACGCTAATTATATCCTATATTTACTATTAATACACTATTATTAACACCATATCTCACTGCAATACCAACTTACCATTTTATTACAAACACCAATGATGAGCATTATTATGTATTTACCTTGTACACGTGGTAAAACAGCATAAAACACACACACCGAGTGAGTTGAAGTCCACAGCTGGTAGCCATTATTATGGTTTGTTTACTTTTTGTATGAACTCTTGTTGATACTTTATGGAGAGTCAAGTCTTTTCAACGGCACCTTTATTAATTAACTATATATTTATTTTCTGTTATGCTTACAAAAGTTTTTATATTACGTTATTATCAGATATATGGTTGTAATTTTATAAGAGTGTGTTGCTCTGTAGTACTATATATTTGTATTTATTTATTTGAACTTCTCCATATTATCTTCTTGGTTGTCTAACTCAAACAAATTAAACCTTCCTATTATTATTATTATTTATTTATTTTCGTATTTTTATTTTTATGTATGTATAGTTGCTGTAACTTATATTAAACCTTCCAATCGTTATTATAATTATATATATTTTGTATTTTCTATGTATGTATGGTTGCTGAAACTTTATTATTGTTTTCCTTTCTTCTGAATATCCTTAATTTAGAGGGTAGGCTACTGTACTATACTTTTGGTACATTGGAGTGCCTTGATTCCTCCAAAGTATGCCAGAAAACAGGACCTGCAGATGAATAAAAACAATGGTGTCCTAGCTGTTGCCTGGAAAAGTTTGGAGGAATCATTTGCTCCAGATTTACCAAAAATTGTATACTATAATACTCCTTTAACTTCTTTACTTAATTAAGGGACCCTGGGAGCTTGTTTGGTCGCATAGTTAGGATGAATCAGAAGCCTCCAATTTTCACACACGATTGATCAGTGGAGATTATCTTGTTGGTAAATTGAACCATAAAATCAATGGTACTTTAATAAGAAGGGATCTGCTTTTTTCTTGCAATACTTTGGAGGAATCATCGTTGCAGAGATTTTGCAATTCACCGACAAAAGGAATCTCCAATTAAGGGGGTTTGGGAGTAGGGGACAGGCTTGGGGGGTGCGGGAATAGGGGGACAGGCTTTGGGGGGGGGGGGTAGGGGGGTAGAAAGCCTGTCCCATATTCCCGCACCCCCAAACCCCCTCACCAAGCCTATCCCTCTATTCCTGCACCCTCCCGACCCTCCAAAACACCCTACCCCCCAAGTCTGTCCCCCTATTCCCGCACCCCCTTAAATGAATAAATAATCAATAATAATGGTTCAAGAAATAATATTCATCAAGACTAGAATTTTATTTTATTTTTTTAATTTTATAGTTATATTTATTATCTACATAATTATACTTATTTATTTTTACACATAAAATATTGTATACAAGCTCTTTCTCTCTCTCTCTCTCACTGCAAATAATAGTACAGTACACACGTAAGGGGGTGTGGGAATAAGGGGGACAGGCTTGGGGGGGGTTAGGGGGTAGGTGGACAGGCTGTACTGTACTGTACTATATATTTACAATCACTTCCATACTGTACTGTACTCTATTACATAAATATTATATACTTTCTTATCTTTGTAACAAAAAAATATTAGAAGCAGCTTTTAAATACATACATACATACATACATACATACATAGATTAGATTATAAAGTACAGTATTCAATATTCAGTATATGACTATAATAGAAAAGAATTAAAGCATTAATAATTATTGTCCTACGTGTAAATTTAAATAAATATCGATTTGCCAGTTTTGTTATGTTATTATTATTACACAAATCTATAACTACATGTATATTATTATTTTCTTTATTAACATTAGACATGAGCATCAACCCTAGAATCAGAGACCTTGTAAAACACCAACAAGACCATCTATTCTTATTTAATTAAATGTTTTCTTCACATGTAAACAATAATAAGCTGCTCTAATAAGTGTTTTCTTTCACATCCTTCAATCAGTACATGAGAGTACCTTGATTCCTCCAAAGTGTGCCAGGAAACAGGACCTGTCTGATTAACAACAATAATGGTGGACTGTTGCTGGGAATAGTTTAGGAGGAATCATTATCTCCAAAAAAAACTGTACCCTCCCCTAACATTTTCTATGGTATTGGAGGAATCCTTATAAAAAAAAAAAAAAAAAAAAACTGTATCCTCCCCTATAATTTTCTAATCTTTGTAGTGTTGAAATGATTACATCGAGTGAAATTCTTTTTATTCAGATAAGGTTTTGAAATCGTCTACAGTACTGTGCTTAAGTATCCCTTTGATGATAATAATAATACTGTACCTTCTAAATATCTAAATGAAGAGACTCTGTTTGTGTGTCATGGTATACAAATTGTCATGTGACCACCTACATCACCAGGAATTCACACACGGAAAGTGTGTGACAGTGAGGGGGGACAGAGGATATTTTCGTCACAAAAAACACCCCACTAATTACTTAATTACACATACAGTACTTCACTTTTATCGTACACCTGGCAACCCACTTGGTTTGTTTACATTACACGCTTCCGTGCATTGCATGGGCTTATGGTCTAGTCATGTACTAAGAATGGCTTAAAGGGGAAGTTTTGTGTTGGAAAATCTGGAGGTGGTCAGGTCGTACAGGTCCTCTTCCTCGTCGTCGTCTTCCTTCTCCTCCTCTCCGTTGGTCCTCCTCCTCCTCCTTCTCTTCTTTCGGAGTTTCTTGGGTTTCTTTGTGGTGTCATCCAGCCACCATTCCTCTCCTTCCTCTCTCTCCCTTGGGATCTCCTCCTCGTCGTCCTCTTCCTCTTCTTCCTGCTCTTCTTCATCCTCACTTTCCTTAAAACCTGCTCCTAACTCATCCAACTCTTCTTTTATCTTCAGGAAGCTCTGTCTCTCCTTCTTCATCTCTCTGTAAGCCTTGCAGATCTTTTCTCTCAGCTTCTCCCGGTCATCTCTCACTTTCTCGACCTTCTCTCTCACACTGTCAGCTTTGTTCTGCCATAGTTTGTAGTCCCTCTCTCGTTTCTTTTCTTCTCTGCTCTCTGCTCAGCTTTCTCTGGATCCTCCTCTTCCTCTTCCTCGGTTTCCTTTTCCGTCTCCTCCTCCTCGTCGTCATCCTCCTCTTCTTCAGTCTCTTCCTCTTCACTCTATTCCTCCTTCTCCCTGAAGGATTCCATCATGTGAAAAGATGAGGCAAAACTGCGTCGAGACCCAGACTTTGATGGCATGGGGAAGGGTCTGGTGGGTTCCTTCTCCTCTGTGGGCGACATCACCGTGGGTTGTGGTGAGAGGAGGCCAAGCTCAGCGGGGTCAGTCTGGCATCCTATGGTCTCGATATCCGGCAACTCGATACCCTGTTCCTTCTGCAGGGCCTTGTACTTCTTCTCGTAGTAGTTCCCTCGCAGTTCCCACTCGGCCGCATTGTTCTCGGACACGATGAGCTTCTGTACCAGCTCTTCGTGTTTGAGGGCGTAGTCGTCGGCTTGCTTCTTGTGTGCGTCAACCTGTTCGGGACCAACACAGATATAGTATCGCAGAAAATAGTCTTAAAATTACGTCTAGTCTGATATACAGTCTGAATAAGTGTCTGTGATATTATGTATACTTAAAACAAGGGCAATTTTATATATTTTCAGTTTGGTTTTAATTACTGTAATACAAAATTTAAATCATACTCTACCATCACAACCTACCCTCTATCAGTCCCACACACCACAACCAACCAACCAACCAACCACCACAACCAACCAAACCTCCCCATCAACCCATCACAAAACAAACCTCCACAACACAACACAAC
>JAWZYT010000477.1:1015000-1047500 GCA_034508575.1 Petrolisthes manimaculis
TCGGTGAGGCATCCCTTCAACCCAGTTACATGTCAGCCCATCAGGTCGTCCATGTGTTTTGTGTCCCGTGGTTGTGATTCGGGCTCACTGCTAGCTCCATGTTCCCAGAATTGTGCCTTCGATTCTACAGGAATCCTCGATATATTCAGGAGAGGCTATAGACCTGGTAACGAGACTATACTCGGAGGTTATATTTATTGGATGTGTATTTATTTAATGTTAATTGATTTAACGTGTATGAATTTAAAGTGTTAATTTAATATATGTGTGTAATATTTTATGTCTAGAGTTTCTTTTGGTGTTCCTTGTGTGGAGGTGAGAGAACTTTTATTCTGGCCTTTACAAAGTGACGACCTCGTCAGGATTCTCTCATTATTTTACACTTGGACGCCGGAAGAAACATTGAATTTAACATCTTTATACATTGTTTAAAAGTTCGGTAAACAGATCGGGCTTGTCGTTGTCCTTGGGGCCCGGAAGCGACAAACTCCCTTCTAGATTTTTAAATTAGGGTGTCTGGCCATGATAGCCCTTAGTCTAGTTGGGTATTGACTTTTGTTATATATTAGGAAATAGTCTTTTAATTATTTCTATGATTTTGGATCCTTCCATTGAATCCTTGAAGGCTCAGGCCGAATATATTGGACTTTCTGGTGATGATGTTGCCAAATATGTTATTAATGCTCAAAATAAAGCTAGAGAAGATAGGGCTCTAGAAAGAGAGCTAGTTGCTGAACGTGAAAGAGAAAGAGCTACAGAACGTGAGCATGAACTAGAGTTGGCAAAGATTAGAGGAGCTAGTAATAAACCTTGTGATGACTATGCAAGTAGACCAAGTTTGCCTGTGTATCGTGATGGTGAGGATATCGGTTCTTACCTTATTAGGTTCGAGAGAATTGCAAAATTACTAAATATACGAGACGAAACTTATGCAGCTAGATTGGGTAGTGTTTTAACGGGTAAATGTGTAGATATATATACTAGTCTTTCGGATGATATAACCAGTGATTATGAACTGTTAAAGAAGGCTTTACTAAGAGGATTCAATAAAACCCCAGATGGATACAGGAAAGATTTTAGAGGTGCTCACCTAAAGGAAGGGGATACTTTTGATTTGTTTTCCATAAAATTAGGGCGACTATTTGATCAGTGGATAGACTCCTGTGATGTAGGGAGAGATTTCCCGTCAGTGAGGGAGTTTATTATTTTAGATCAATTAATGTCAACAGTGTCTCCAGATTTGCGAACATATTTAAAGGAGAATGACGTGAAGGATTTGAAGACTGCAGTTAAACTGTCTGATAGTTGGTCTTCTGCCCATCGTATACAATATCGGACTTCATTCTCAAAGAATAACCCTAGGAAAATAGACAGGAATCAAGTGAGCCAACCTGAACAAACCACTCAAGTTAATATAAAGCCCTCACTAACCCCTCGTAGAAATTATAGTTTTAGTAACTTAACGTGTCATGGTTGTGGAGATAAGGGACACATTCGCCCTAACTGCCCTAAGAATCTATTAAGGATTAAAAGTGAGTCTCCACAATATCAACAGGTTCAGATAGGATTTTATCTTAATAATCGTAATAACTATTCCCAGTAGATGACTTCAGGTACAGTTAATGGAGCATGGGTGTCCACAATACTTAAGAGACACTGGATGTACTAGTATCATTGTATCTGATGAAGTTCTTCCTGATATTGAAGTTTCCCAATGCGAGATGGTCAGAGTGGCCGATTATCTGGGTAGGGTTGACTATTTCCCTAGAGTCAATTGCTTCCTTCGTTGCCCCTATTTTGAAGGATGGACTAATGTAATTAGGGCTCCTATAAAATTTTGCAGTGTGTTAGTAGGAAATGCACCAGGATTAAAAACTGAGTTAAATACTTCAGCTCAACCTGTAACCAATCTTTCTCTAACTAATAATGCTTGCGATGTTCCACTCAACAGTAACGTCAGATTGACTGATTCTTCTGAACATGTTATAAGTGAACCAAGTAATGAGGAAACTATTGAGTGTGTACAAGCGGTTCAAACTAGGTCATCGAAAACTAGAAAGATTCATCCACTTGTACTTCCTTCTGTAGTGTACCACTTCTTATCCTCTCACCACAGGAGTCAGAGGGAACATTCTGTATTCTCCAGTCTATATTTAGCTTAATCCCTGGCCAAAGCGCCTGGGGCAATAGCCAATCCTTTACCCTAGGTCATAAAAGCCAGGCCGCTGCCCTCTGACTCCCTCACTCACCCTTGGACACTGGACACGAGAACACCTCCACTTGGCTTCCCGACCTTTCACCACACCAGCTCTGGCGAAGAGGACCGACCGACACGCCTGCATACCACCCCCAAGCTACCGACTCGCACTCCAGGCCCGGTCCAGCACAGCAGTATACTCCAGTATCCTGTATTACCAAACCATCCTCCTAATCTGTGTGACTCCCTGTGCCCTACCAATAAAGTATATCGTATATTCTAGAGTCTGTTAACCCCGAATTACCACACTTCCATTGAACCTTTGAAGGTTAACCCTCATCACTTTGCAAACCTACAACAAGAATGTACAACATTAACTGGTGTCGGGGAAAAAAGTGTGTCTGGTGAAATTGATGAGACTAGAGACGGAAACCTGTTTAAGTATGAGATTGCTGATGGTCTTCTCTACAGAGTGTGTCTTCAGTCAAGGAAAGCAGGTATAGTTGGAAAGCGTGTTTTAGTAGTTCCACTAGACTGTAGGAAATCCGTCCTTTCTACGGCTCATGAAGGATTACTTTCAGGACATTTCTCTCATAGGAAAACCGAAACCCGTGTTAAGGACCCTGTGATGTAGTCGGAAAAATTGGAGATAAATGAGTCCTTCAAATATTACCACGAAACTCCACCTATATGGAAGGAGCGTGTTTCGTGGCTTAGTCAGGAGAAATCAGAAGCCTTCAATTTTCATACACGATCACAGGGTCCTTAAGGGAGAATTTTACTGGCCAGGTCTTTCCTCAGATGTCAGGGACTATTGTCGGTCATGTGAGAAATGCCAAAGGTTGTCCACTAAAGGTAGAGTGAAACCAGTACCCCTCAAACCAATGCCAATTTTTACTGAACCTTTTTCCAGAGTGGCCATGGATTTAGTGGGACCCTTGAATCCCCCATCGTCTGAAGGGCACCGATATATCCTTACATTAATAGACTTTGCCACTGGTTTCCCAGAAGCAGTGCCATTAAAGGATATATCGTCCATTACTGTAGCAGAATCATTAATATCTATTTTCTTGAGAGTTGGCATTCCCAAGGAGATACTTTCAGATAACGGAACCCAGTTCAAGTCAGACTTGATGAAGGAACTGCACAGACTGTTAGGTGTCAAACCTTTATTCACTATTCCCTTTCACCCCAGTGGAAACGGTAGAATAGAACGGTTTCACTCGACTTTGAAGGCTTCTCTAAGAAAGGTGTGTATAGACAAACCCAAAGAGTGGCATAGATATCTGTCTCCCTTGATGTTTGCCCTGAGAGAAGTGCCCAGTGATATGACTGGATTTTCAGCCTTTGAATTGTTGTATGGTAGGCAAGTAAGGGGTCCACTGTCAGTTTTAAGAGATTTGTGGGAAGACAAGTGTGTTCAGAGTGATGATAGACCATTGTACCAATATGTTCTGGAATTGAGAGAAAAGCTCGCAGATTGTGCAAAAATTGCTGCTAAAAATGCTGATATTAGTGCTCAGCAGTTTAAATCTTATTTTGATGTAAAAGCACAAGAGAGGAAAATTTAAACCAGGTGATGAAGTGCTTGTATTGTTATCTGATGATAGGCGTAAGCTTCTTATGGCATGGAAAGGACCTTACAAGGTTCTAGAATGTAGGAATAGAGTGAATTGTTTGATTGATGAGGATGGCAAACCAAAATTATACCATGCTAATCTTCTGAAGAAATATTTTCGAAGAGCTTAGGTATCCATGGCATATGTAGGGTAGGGTGGGGTAAGATGCCTCCCCTAAGAAAGAATGTGTCTTGTGGCTACATTTTTTGCAGTAGAGTTTTGAAACAAAGTTTTCTGAAAAGCTTAGAATTAAACCTATCCGGTGTGTACGTTGTATTAATCTATCAAGCTTTCAACATTGTGAAAAAGTCAAAATTAAAAAAAAAATAAAGTGGGCCTTTTACCCCACGTGTAGGGTAAGGCCTTTTACCCCATTACATAATAAAAGTCACCATGAACACAAAAATATACTGTATCCTTATAGATTACAACCTAATTTTCCATCATCTGTTTGAATGGACATTCTTATAGAAAGGCACAACTAAGAACTTAAAGGGCTCTATATCCCATTACAAAATAATAAAATGCAACTTTTTCACCTCTTCCTACACCTACAATCATCCGTTCATTGTTAAGCTTCTTGTGTAACTCAAAATCCATTGTGTTATATAGAAAAAAAATGTAAATTATCTCTTATTTAAAAGGCCCACCCATGGGCTTCTTACCCAAGAGGCTGGGGGGCCTTTTACCCTCATACCCTATCCATTTTAAAAAATTCAGTGTAATTCCATCATGCAAACAAGAGGCTTAATATTGAATGCAATTTATTCTAGACACCCTATAGGTACTGTCCAAAGCAATCCCCTTAACTTTAAAGTCAAAACTATATATTAATGGAACAATAAAATCACCCAAAACTTACAAGAAATGATGTAAAAAGAAGAAAAGTCTCCCTGCTGCCAGCCCAGCTGTCCAATGTTTACATATTAGTTTGTGGGGATGCAGAGCGATGGTGCTGACTACCTGATCACATGATTTGCTGAAGAAAGAAAGAAACAAAGACAAAACCTTGGGGGGGCCTTTCACCCCAAGGGGGCATCTTACCCCACCTTACCCTACTGGATGAAGTGACTGGATTAGATTTTGATAATCAACCTTTAGTTGCTCAAGTATTTGTGGAGAGAGATGTTAGCTCGGATTATGAAATGGATTTTTCTTCTCAAGAGTTTAGCACATTCTCTGATGTTTCAGAAGCAGAAATATCTATTAAGTTGTCTGTAGAGGAAAAGGAGAATGTCAAACATGTAATTGAAGAATTCAAAGATATTTTTTCTGACAAACCAGGGTGTACCACTACCTTGTTTCATGATATCTCTCTCTGTACTACTGAACGACTTAAGCCTAAATTGTATTCACTTCCTGTACACCTGCAATCATATTTTAAAGAGGAAGTTGAGAATCTTCTTCGACATGGAATAATTAAACCTTCCCAGTCATGTCATTCATCGCCAGTGGTTATGATTAAGAAGCCAGATGGAAATTATAGGCTGGCTATTGATTATAGAGTCCTTAATGCTGTTACCGATTTTCATGCTGAACCAATGTGTAAACTAGAGGATGACTTGCACAAGTTTTCTGGGGAAAAATATTTTTCTGAATTAGATCTTACTAAAGCCTACTACCAGGTCCCTCTTACAGAGAGAGCAAGGCCCCTAACTGCTTTTCCCACTCACAAAGGGTTAATGGAGTTCTGCCGGATGCCCTTTGGTTTGGTTACAGCCTGTGCAACTTATATTAGATTGATGCGCCTTGTTTTAGCAGGACTTGAGAATGTCTCCTTCTATTTTGATAATGTTTTAATATTTGCAGATACTTGGAATAAACATCTTAAGTCAGTACGTGAAGTTTTACAACGTCTTCTTGACCATGGATTAACAGTAAAGCCTGTTAAGTGTAGGTTTGGATTCAGTTCCATTCAGTATCTCGGGTACAACATAGATGGACAAACTCTAAGACCTGTTAACGACAAAGTTCAGGCGATACTCAGTGTTTCTCCTCCCCCAACTAAGAAAACTTTGAGGTCATGTGTATTTATTTAAGGACCATGTGTTCGTGTATAAATATGGAGGCTTCTGATTCCACCTAACCATGCCACGGAACAAGCTCCTTCCTTATAGGTGGTGTTTCGTGGCAATATTTGAAGGACTCGATTACCTCCAATTTTCTGACTACAACACAGGGTCCCTTAATGTTAATTGATGTCTTGTGTTTGGATTTAAAGAGTTAATATATGTGTGTAATTTTTATGACTGAGTTTCTTTTGGTATTCCTTGTGTGGAGGTGAGAGAACTTTTATTCTGGCCTTTACAAGGATGTACTGCCAATGTATTTTGTAAGGGCAAAGAGATATGTTATTGTCAAGGGGTGCGATGCAATGTTTTTTTTACCTTCAGGACACATGTTTGTCGCAAGATACACGTAACTACTAAACAATTGAATGTTGCTTGCCTCGTTAATTTATCTGAATAACTAAGCAAGTGTGTCAGGCAGTTGTAATTAACATTTGTTGTCTGTATGTATGTTTTGTGATACCCACCAAGTCGACTGTCATCCTTTTCACCAACTGGGACGCAGAACACCGCTACACACCACACCTCAGCATAAACAACACACCTATACCACACACACACACGCACATAAAATACTTGGCATAACATACAATACATCCATGACATTCAAACAACACATCACGACCATCAAAAACAAATGAATGCAAAGAACATTTGGACACAACAAAGAATCCACAATCACAGTATACAAACGGTGATGGATTATGCAAGCCCTGCCTGGGCTTCAAACCTTGCTGAACCTCATCACAACACACTTCAAACCATACAGAACAGAGCCCTAATGACAATCACAGGCTACACAGCTACCACAACAACAGACCACCTAAACTATGGAACCAAAGTTCTCAAAATCAAGGATCATCTTGACACGAGAGGCACACAAACACTTGCTGCAGCCTCCACAAACCCACAACAATACATGACAGTGATGGCACAACACCCACACATGACAGTGATGGCACAACACCCACACATGCCAAGGAACATTAAAACAACACATAGTACACGATACCACACACAAATACAATAATCTCTTACACCATGCCCACCCCAAACCAATCTCCAGAAACACATCCATACTCAAATCACTCATCAGTCCATCCAAACACTCAAAAACAACACACAGCTTCATGCACGACCTCCTGACATCCATCCATCTGAATCCTCCCTTACCGTGAGGACAGAGTCCACCTGGCCAGGCTGCGATGTGGCCACCACCCGGCCCTTCTGACATATCAGACACAACCACACTCGCCAACAACACAACATACACTCTCTGAGGGCACTGGGAAAGCCCAGTTCAGGCCATGGCCTTCCTCAGGAGCTCGGCCAAACAGCTTGAGGAATTTCAACAACAACCTATGTCTAATGGCTGCAATATTAAAACCTGACGAGGACGACTACGTACCACTCACAGACGATGAACTACGGCGTGCTCTAGCAGGAAGCAAACCCTCTGTTCCTGGTGATGGCCTTACCTATCAAGTACTTCGCCTTCTATAAAAAGTTCCCAGCAACCCTCTACTTTGTCTCTTCAATCTCTGCTACCAACGTGGACATGTGCCTTCTGCTTGGACTACCAGCATGATCGTACCAGTACTAAAACTAGGAACCGACAAAATTCAGGCCCATCTCCCTTACATCATGCTTTAGTAAACTGCTTGAATGTATCCTTCATGCCCGACTCATGCATCGACTTCAGGATAAGCTCTCTCCCAGTCTGTATGGTTTCCTTCCACAGCGAAGTACACATCACTGCCTCGCTGAACTCTACACCTGCCTCTGCCCCACAAGTGTGGTCACCTTCCTGGACCTCAAATCTGCCTTCGACATAGCCAACAGTGAAATCATACTGGACCAACTAGTGGAATTTGGCATTCAAGGAAACTTACTATGGTGGATAAGAGGTTATCTCTGTAACAGAACCTCGCGGATACATTTTAGGGGTGCGTGTAGCTCCTATGAATGTTTTGAACTTGGCACTCTACAGGGTGGTGTCCTAAGCCCTTTTCTCTTCAATGTCCTCATACATTGTCTACTCTCTCGCTTTGCGACACCTTACAGAGTAGGAGTACCAACTGGGACAAAGTGTGAGATAACTCTTGAGGGGTGAGAGGATGGAGGAAGTGAAGGAGTTTAAGTACCTGGGGACAGTTCTGTGTAAACATGGGAGTATGGAAGGAGAAATTAGGGAGAGAGCAATGAGGAGTAGACAGGTCATAGGATCACTGGGGAGGATAATGAAGGGTAGAAGTGTGAGCATGGAAAGGGATTACGAAATATAATAGTTATAATCCTGCCAGCACTGACAAATGCTTTGGAGACATGGAGTAGGGCTCATCAGTCTAGAATAGGTGCTGTGGAAACGAGTTACTTGAGAGGTGCATGTGAACTTACACAAGGTGGGATGGAGAAAGTACTGGTAATGAGAGTGTGTATGAGAGATGTGGTATGAGTGAGAAGGCAAGTGATATTGAGTGTGGAGTGGTTGAGAGAGTGAAACATAATACACTGAGGTGGTTTGGACATGTAGAGAGAATGCAAGGTGAGGAGTTTGTAAAGAAGGGGTATGAAAGTTAAGTTGTGGGACCTGGTGTGAGAGGCAGACCGCCGGTTAGATGGCAGAACAGAGTGGAAGAGTATGTGAAGGAGAGAAACATGAGGGACAGGGTAGGGCATGACAGAGTAAGAGTGAGGCCCGTAGTTTTAAAAACATTTGAGGGCCCTTACTGGAGCTCTATGAACCCTCCAAATAATCCAGGCCACAAAATGCTTCAGTGTTTCGAATAGGGAATCTGTTGCCTTGAGTAGTTTGGAGGGTTCATAGAGCTCTCAAATGTTTTAAAACTACAGGTGTGAGTGTTGGAACATGGAAAACTGGAGACCCTTCTGCTGTGGTCACCCCCTTGGAGGGAGTTCCCGGTTGAAAAAGTCGTCAGAGATATAGATAGATTTCATTATTATTTTTGTTTCATTATTGCTACTGTAATTTTATCATTTTTGTTTCATTATTGCTACTGTAATTTCATTATTATTTTTGTTTAATTATTGCTACTGTAATATTATCATTTTGGTTTCATTATTGCTACTGTATTTTATTTTTATTGTTTTATTGCTACTATGTTATTTTTGTTTCATTATTGCTGCTATATTTTATTACCGTTTCATTATTGCCATTATATTTGTCACTCAATGTATATTATTATTGTCTCACTATTGCTACTGTGATTGGTACCCAATGGATGTAATCAAATTATCAAAACAAAACCTCTATCACCCTCTCCCTCATCCTACCATAACTACAAGTTCTTCCAGTTCTAGGCATTTTTTGCAACCATTGATGGGCTGAATGTGTGTGTGATGCACCTGAATATACACTTGCTCAAAAAAAGTACCTGAATGAAAAGAATAAAAAGAGTGGCAAGAGGCGTGTGGAAACGAACAATAGGTTCCCTGTTACAGTGGGGTCATATTTTTTAGATACCTTTGTGAGCAATTGCAAGTCTGGCTCTATGTACAGTTGGCTCCACTCCCGCGTTGACCACTGCGCATTGCCAATGTTGAGCCACCCAGATATTCGAATCTCGAACGAAGCGAAGCACTCATGACCTTCATCTCCCCAACTCAGTCATCCCTCCCTCCATCTTACTTCGTTCGAGTACTTCGCTTCGTTCGGGATTCGAATATCTGGGTGGCTCAACATTGGCAACAAGCAGTGGTCAACGCGGGAGTGGAGCCAACTGTACAATATAATTTTCCTCTCCTACTGAAACTTAAGAAAATTATATTTGTAGTAAGTGTACAGATGTGAACCTTATTTTTTAGAGACCACCCATGACAGTTATGAAGTTTATGCTTGACTTTCTTTTTGAAGAAAGAATTACTATGGTGACAACATTCTACAAACTTTTAGGAATCTCATGCATTTGCCAGTAGAAAAAAGTATATACCAGACACGATCATTCAACTTAATTTCATAATGTATTTCCTGGATTGCCTCAGTTACAATATAACAAATCTATACAAGTAACCATACATCCTATCAGCAATATTTTCTGAATATCTGTTGCAAGGCAATTTGACAAAACTAACTTCCCCAGACAAACTGTCAAGAAGCACCGATAATAGAGTTGGGAATCTTATCAGCACTGCCTTAGACACTGTTACATGCTTCAGAGCCTTGAAAGAGGTCAACTGGTATTAGTAAACTGGAATACTACTAATTTTTTCACACTATGCCACAAAACAGCATCTTTATTGAATGGGTCTGTTTCCTGAAAGAGTAATATCTGGTTTGTTCACACACATGACTCCCTTAACCCTCTCACGCACAAGAAAATATTTCCAACATTTATTCCACGAAGACACTCATTTAGCCCCGTGTGAAGCCAAGATTGAGTGCGCCGGAACGAGACGAAAACTATATTGTATTGTCAATTTCAGCCACAAAATTAAACTTCTCTGCCTAAATTATACGTCATTGGCTTAGTAAGATATTGTGCTACAACATCCAAGGAATAAATAATAATAGAAATATGCCATAATAGTGACCGTTCATCAATTCAAATAAAGAATAGTATAAAGAATAAATTGTTGTACTTTGTGTTCACACTCTCCTACAAGATTTTCTGAGCCAACTTTTTTTGTTATACACATCAATATACTGTAAGCAGAATTTTATTATCTTTCTAACACTGTCATCAGAATTTGTATATCACCAAGCATTTCCAAGCGAAAAGAGAAACTCTCCGACCTACTCGGCACGAATAGTAATGCTGTGGGAGGTACAGTCAGTCACGAGAATAATGCCTACCCCAAACTATTTATATATATTATCTTTTTCCATCACAACATTTGGTCATGCTAAACATTAGTTACACATCATTTACTATGTAGGATAATGTTCTGCAACATATAAGAAAATAAGAATTATGAAAGAATATTTTGTACAGTACTGTACTTACATTTATTATCTGTATGTACAGGGGTGGGTGTCACATTTTTATTGCTTTCATTTCCATTTTCACTTTCATTTTCTTTCTCTTCATCCGTTATTATCTCTGTTTCATCTCCATTATGATCATTATCAAAGAGGATTTTCAAAAAGTCCATGACACACACAGAATTACGTTATTCTATAAAGTTCTGAACACTTACTGGAAAAAAAAAATCACAACACTACCACTTTACACAGTCGTCAAAATGATAGGATTTTTATTGAGCCCTGTACTCCGTGGCCGTGGATAGCAAGACTATTTAATTAAATATCGCGTGCCACACCTGAGGGTGGCTGCTGAGAGAAGACTGAAAAAATTTCCATTCTCATTCAAATTATAATCGCAACAGAGAGTTGCCAATTAGTTTATTTGACAGGACACTTACAGACCCTTGATTCACCTGATTTTGACGCAGTTATATAAGGAACTATTTTTCGAGAATTTTTAAAGGATTTTGACGCGATTCGTGTCAATCGTTGTGTGGCGGACGAATTATGACGCTAATCGCGTCACCGTGCGTGAGAGGGTTATTGTAAACTATTGACACCTGGTAGAGTCATAAGTTAAGGCTTTAAAGCACATTACACATGTCCTTGAAATATGACTTCCCCTTTTACCTTATTATCAATACTGTATTATTTAGTCTATAGTAGAAAGGTCTTTAACACAATCATTGCAATTACTAGTTACAATCATTACCTACTTTCTTTCAACTTCCATTTCATAATGTATATCCAGGATTGCCTCAGTTGTATATAACAAAACTATACAAGTAACCATACATCCTATCAGCAATATTTTCTGAATATCTGTTGCAAGGCAATTTGACAAAAAGAACTTCCCCAGACAAACTGTTAAGGAGCACCAATAATAGAGTTGGGAATCTTATCAGCACTGCCTTAGACACTGTTACATGCTTCAGAGCCTTGAAAGAGGTCAACTGTTATTAGTAAACTGGAAGACTACTAATTTTTCCACACTATGCCACAAAACAGCATCTTTATTGAATGGGTCTGTTTCCTGAAATAGTGTGGAGGAAATAGTAGCATCTGGTTTGTCCACACACATGACTCCCTTCATGTAAACTAATGACACCTGGTAGAGTCATTAAGTTACACAATCTATGTCCTTGAAATATGACTTCTACTTTTACCTTATTATCAATACTGTATTATTTAGTCTATAAGTAGAAAGGTCTTTAACACAAAGTCTTTAAAAACCTAACACTCCTCAACTATTAGGTATACAAATATAAATAACTTTCTTCTACACCATCATTGCAATTACTAGTTACAATAATTACCTACTTCCTTACACTAACTTGATAAATATACATCAAAGCCTGTAGGGATTATCACTAAAGTTGCTTCTGGCTATAGTGGAATGTCAAGTTTCATTTAGGAATATCATGAAAAAGTGAATACTTACATGGTAAGACTACTTGAGATATAATTAAAGTATTCATAAGTAGGAATGCAATGCAGATACTATAGGTATATAATTAGGTTTCAAGAAGAGCGGGAGTAGACAGTAAGAGAAAATGGGAAAATATGTCATGAAGCAGAAAATGGGAAGACAAAAAATGGGCAAAATAAAGAGAAGAGATTGAGAATGGAAGAAGGGTGAGAGTGAGAACAAAGGATAACAATGGATAAAATCCCAAGTGAACAAATCAAGATTCAAGAAAGAGAACAGAGTAAGACAGAGCTCAGTGCCATAATTCACGCAAGTCCCAATTAGGCATCATAGGTGGAGGCAGCAACATTGCCTCCTGTGCCGGTCCAGTTGGTGTGGTGGAAGGTGCCTGGGGAGTCCGATAGTTCATAGGTGTGGGCTCCAAAGTAGTCACGTTGTGCCTGCAAATATCATCATCACAACTGTTAATACATGTAAAACTGTGTGCATGTAAAAAAGTTACTTCATGATAGTGCTAATGTGAGTCATTAAGGGTGGTGGTGGTGCATTCTATTGTGGTGTCACGAGTCACATTTGATTGTGACATATTAATCAATGAAGTATAGGAATAATTAGCCATAGCCTAGTGGTTGAGAAAATGAGATGGGAGTGGTGTGAGGTAGAGGAGGAGACAGCAGACCTGTTTGAGCCTGCGTCCTTTCCCCTCTGTAACTGTAAAATCCTTCGTTTCCCCACTCGTTGGCTCTGTAATTATTAATTTTGCGTGCACACAGATATTCTTTTATAATCTCCATATGATTCGTGAAGTGGATAATTACAGTGATTAATTTACGTCGTGTTATTAACATTGCATGTATGGCTAGTGTGTGAATGAGATATAATACAAGGTTCTAGTTAGACAGACAGTAGGATTCAAACGATTGCGATGTGACGCCTGAGTACAGTATTTTTTTATCCACAGCTGGTAGCTCGGGGGAGGAGCTATAGCCTGGCTGGGGGCCCTCGTGATTTGAAAACAGTTAGTTCAACTCCTACTTGCCATACGACAACACTTACTCTCGTGGTGCTCCAGTCTCTATCCTTGCGATAGAAAACTAGTGCGGTGTGTGTGTGCCTTGACATTGAAAATTTGCAAGTGGGAGGACAATTCATGTATGAGTATGAAAAAAAAACTCATGTGAATAATTTGAACTCCGAGTTCGCTTCACAATCTCGTAACACAAACACACGCAGCCCTCTCGACTTCTCGTCTCGTTACGTAACACACGGAAGGACAGTGAATACCAGAATTCTCGGTGCGATCAACCAGTTTTCTCCAGTTGCTTCATGGAGTCATTCTTTTTGTCGATACAGTACTTGCAGAAGGAAAGCAATTGAGTGCGAGGTAAGGTCTTATGCCAATAGTAGTGTTCTGCATCCTGCTTTGGTATAATATATGTAACATAGAGAACTTCACAGATGTGAAGAACAGGTGTCTATGTGAGTCTAGGAAACAATATCATGTAGATACTCGAACTCGTATTAGATTTACATTGATTATTAATTAAAGTAATTGAGTAGGAGGTCCTGGAATAGCACCATAAAAATACGACAGTGTATGGGAAATGTAACGCCTTGGTTGCACACGTAATATTCACTCTCGTACACTTAATCACGTGGATATGACGAGTGATAATTTATAGATGTGAACATTGAAAATTAACTGAGGTGGAAAACATAGAAAAATTGAAAAACATAGAAAATCAACTCGATGGGAAATGTAGCAAGGATAATGTACTCTAAGAAAAATAAACGAGGACAACGACGACTCCGATACGATAGAAAACGGGAGTCACATATAGAGGGTGACTTAATTATTTAGTTAACAAAATTTGCGTGTGGATGAGTGTGGAATATGCGTGTGGTATTTTAATAAATATAGTAAAGCGATTGTGATTGGTTGTTTCATACACCATATCCCTTCATTCTATAATTATAAATGCATTCATATCGGAAGGCCTCACTTAAAAATTAAATATGTTGATAAAAAAGAACTTACAATAAAGGGGATAATTTAACCTCTGTGAAACCTTCTTTGAGCCAACACAATTAAGGTTAATTAATAAAAACTGGGTAAGGTAAGTCAATTAATGAATAATTACTTACTTAATTATTATATACATTATAATAATTCAATGTTGCACTAGAAAGTTTATTATTACACTGGATCTCCAGGTGGGGCGATAGATGAATTCTATCAGTGTCTTTCATAGTGTGTCTTTATGCAAAGCAAGATCAGTTTTTTACACAACATACTATGCTCACACACTCAATATAGAATACTGTACCTCCCTCCTCAAGTTTGAACTCATGTGAGACTTCATTACTGCTAACTCTATATTATTTTTCTCTTTTTTTAAATGGTTTCTTACTTTCTAGTGCCATTTTCCTTCACTTTATGCCATTCTATGAGAATCACACATTTGAATTATCCCGAGCGGAGCTAGCAGCCGCTTTTGTGACCGAAGCAAGTCTTCTAATTTTCAGACATTTTTCCTGACCCTAAATTAGACAAGCATTTTGACCTGGTGGTCAACCTCAGTTCTTGTGCCCCACATTTTGGAAAATGTCCGAACTCTTCCTAGACCATACCAGATATCGCCACCAAGCTTTCAGGGAATTATCCTACAGAATAGGGGTAAGTTTTAAACCTATTTAGAACTAACCTAGTGATTAAAAGGAAAATATTCTCATAGTGACTTTAATCATCAGCGATGACTTTCAACTCTACTCGGCCTTCCAAAGTCTTCAGCTTTGGAGACCTAATTTTTACAATGGGCAACAAGCCCAGAGGTTATGTGGCATGAAGACAAGAATGAGAGTGGCAGAAAGAAGCTGAGTAGGAGGAAAGAAGATCAAACTACAAAGAAAACTATATGTGGGTCAAAAGGGAGGTATGGGCCAAAACAATAATGCAAGAGGTTCTGGGAAAAAGGTGTGTTGGGTCAATTGTAGTCTCCTGGGGTTATAAGAAATTATAAAATTACTCTGCAATAAATCCTAAAATATTACTGTACAGTATAAGAGAATCATTGAAATGTATGTTAAAAACCTATCCTATAAGAAGCTCCTAAGAATACCATACCCACCTGGATCAAGTTGGCAGGTAGGTTACTGGACCTGTAGCCATCGTAGAAGGTGAGTGCTGAGGCAAGGGCAGGCACAGGTATTCCCAACATCACAGCCTGACTAACCACCAACCTCCACCCATTTTGGCACCGACCAACTGCCTCCCGGAAGAAGTCATCCAAGAGTAGGTTGGTCAGATCTGGGTTCTGATCAAATGCTGCCTTAATCTTACCCAGGAACACACTGTTGGAGAAAATGAAAAAGGATACAAAAAATATAAGGAGAATATTATTATTACATAGGATATTGGCATCAAGGAGGGAAAAGAAACCAAGGAATATTTTAAGAATGTATGTAGAAAAGTAAGTTTTAAAGAGTTCTCAAGTGAATGATGAACATTATGGTATGGAGATGGGGAGGATGCCACTAATAAGTGTGTACCTTCCTGGGCCCCATGTGTGTGTGTAAACCACCTTGGTGTCTACATGTGTATGTCTACCTCCCAGGGGCCCATGTATGTGTGTGTACCTCCCTGGGGCCTGTGTGTGTGTGTGTGTATATCTCACATGAATACATTACATGGGGCTGGACTTGACTGACCTGCGGATGATACACCCTCCTCGCCACATGAGAGCGATGCCTCCATAGTTGAGTTTCCAGCCAAACTTGGCCGCCGCCTCCCTCAGCAACATGAAGCCTTGGGCATATGACACAATCTTGCTGGCATACAATGCCTGTCAGGAAAAGGTGTGATGAAAGGACATTATAATGAGCAAATATATTTAAACTATTGGTATAGCCAAGGTGGAATGTGCTTGGTTCCTACCAGTACTCATTACCAGTCAGTAAATAAGATGGTAAAGGTAAGCAAGTACAGTATTGGTCAACAATCATATGGTTTTGAAGGAAGTTAGACATCCTCCATTTGGCTGTTTTATGAATACTGTACATGTACAGTCGCGATCAAATATAATCATCCATATAGGGGTAACTCATGTAACAGTTTGATAGCTTCCCTCTGTTCCTTAGATGATAAACTTGCCAATAAATAGGTTAACTACCATCTTTTAATTTATACAAGCAGATACACACTACTTAAAACAATAACATCATATGTGAACGTGAAAACATTACAGTAAAATGTTTGAGATACCCATATGTGGATGATTATTAGTGACCGCGACTGTACATGATTTACAGTTAGCAGGATAAGTCGTGTTGCCTCACTTAAGAGTTTCTTGAAGGAAAACAAAGGTTAATCATCAAACCAACACATTTACCATATAGAATTACAATATTCAGGAGGCATATTAGTAAACTACCCTGGATTTATATATTCGCTTGTCTATATAAATCCAGGGTATTGTAATTCTGTATGGTAAATGTGTCAGTTCGATGATTAACCTTTGTTTTCCTTCAAGAAACTCTTAAGTGAGGCAACACGACTTATCCTGCTAACTGTAAGCTTGTAAAGCTTAATATTCCATACTGAGCTTCAAGACTTGGCAGATGTGGTGATACGACTTTTGCAGCTGACAGTACAACAGACTACATTTACAATTGATTAAGAGTACAGTGGACCCCGAATATACGCGGCATTTAATTACGCGAAATTAAAAGTAGGCTGTAAGCATAATTTTGGCACTGAAATTAAAAATACACATGAAAATTAAAATTACACGTGCGGTGCAGAAGTCGATTCACATTTTAGAAGGTGCAGCGGCCATTTTGTGATGTCACAGCGCGGTCCATTTAACCTGCAAGCATGCGAGTTCATTCATGATTCACTCCATTCAGTCCAGTGTTAGCTTTGCGGTCGTGAGGTCATATTATTTTCTGTTCTGTGTTCCCATTTGTGATGGACAGAGAGAAAAAAAAAAGGATATTTTGGAGAAGTTAGCGATGGATGTAAAGGTAACACACACACACACACACACAATAAAACACACAAACAAACAAACAAACAACACAACTTGGGACACCCATGTTGGAGCTTAGTACTATTTATAGCTCCTTCATCCTACCCAAGTTGACCTATTCTTCACCAGCCTGGTCATCCTCTATTAACACTACCCAGAAACTCCAACTCGAGAGAGTACAAAAAATGGCATGTAAAATAATACTGGGTGGCGAGTACACTGGGTACAACAATGCTCTCTCCACCCTCAATATGTTATCCCTCAGTCAGCTCCACCATCAGACACTACTCTCATTCGGCCAGGGACTATTACAACATCCACTTCATCGACACTTCCTTCCACCTACAATACCTCGTCCACCTCGTGCACTCCATCACTAATATGCTACAGCCAATAAGAGCCCACACTGATAGGTATAAGAACAGTGCCATCCCAGCCATTGTTCACCTACTTAACAACACATAGTCTATGCAATATATACTGCCTTGTTTCCTTGTATATTTTATGTTTCTTTCCAGTAATCTTATTTATATACTTACATCTATCCATTACTGTATATTTTCAGCTTCAGGCTGCCACTCTCATCAATAAAACCGTTTATTATTATTATTTTTTTTTTATTTTACACACACACTCTGCACCTCAATGTTAATCCCCCCTTAATCCTAATCCTGACCTGACGCCACTGCCCTCCCAGGACACGTACACATGTACTACAGTATTTATATATTTCTGTGATTTTCTATGTTCAGCAATCAATTATTATTTATCTCTAATATTTATAGATGTACCCATTCATTCATTCTCATTTCATTATAATTTTAAATGTAATATGTATATTTTCAGCCTATCAGCTGTCATTATCCAATAAACCATATATTATTATTATTATAATTATTATTTATTTTATTATATTCCCATTTCCAATCTCAATATTTTCATGTTAGCGTACACACGTACACAAGTGAGTTAACTAGTGATATGATGTGCGGAGATAAAAGCCTTTTCATCGGCGCCTATTTACGAGTCCGATTTCTTAATTTATTTCTTCTTTACTGTTTATATTGTATTCTTCTTCATTTATTATTAAAATGTTGATGTATTGGTCTATGTTTAATGAATTTTCATGGTGTTTGAGGTCTCCTAGTAAACAAACCCAGTCACTTTCAAGAGAACACTAGTGATATGATGTGCGGAGATAAAAGCCTTTTCATCGGCGCTTAATTACGAGTTCGATTTCTTTATTTATTTCTTCTTTACTGTTTATATTGTATTCTTCATTTATTATAAAAATGTTGATGTATTGGTCCATCTTTAATTAATTTCCATTGTCTTTGAGGTCTCATAGTAAAAAAAACATCATTTCGAAAGACATAAAAACCTATCCAATTTTCATCATTAATCTTTAGTCTTCAAGGCCGTGCATATTCATTTAAGCGCCACTTAACCAGAACACATTATGAGCATACTTGCGGGGTCCACTGTTTAGTCAATATTATGAAAGAAAGCCTGCTTGTCTGACATTCTACCAGTAAATTATTTACTGAATGACTAGCCAATTCACTGAAGTACCATAAGGAATGAAACATAAGGTAAAACAATGAAGAGTGCAACATCTGGTCATACCTTGCGTATGTTTTCAATGAACTCCTGTTTGTCTCCAGTGTATTTTGTCTCCTTTGGCCCCTCCAACACCTTGCTGGCACGTACTCGTTCATCCTGATGGGGTAAAGGAGATAGGGAGTAAGTGTGGTGAGAGGGAAAGAGACTGAGTGGAGTGGGAGTGAAGTGATAGGAATTAAGCATGTACTGTTTTATGTGACAGAAGGTGGTACAGTATTATGGTAACAAATTGAGTGTGTAAGTGTGGGCGAGGGCTTAGAAAGATAAATGTGGGGTTAAATAGAGATACACACACAGATAGACTGACAAAATGCCTTACTTCAACACAAGAAACAGCACGAAAGAATCTCTTTATAACAAGTCACTTCGGTGACAAAAACAGACAAGTTCTACAAGCATAAATACAGATATTATATTAAAGGCAGACAATGAGGAAAGACTTCATACTGAATGTGATAATGGTGACAGAATGTGAATATAAAGAGACAAACTCCATCTAGACTCCTAGAGGTTCCCACCTTGAGAGAAGAAAGACAGCGAGCAAATACACTCTCAGCAATAAGTGTAGTTGGTGTGCCATAATCCAGACCGGATATGGCCGTCCACTTCCCTGTTCCTTTCTGACCGGCTGCATCACGGATCTTCTCCACCAGCGAGTCTCCTGTTGGTGCAACTAATTATGAATTCTCTGGCTATGACATTTAATCTATCAAGCTATGTTTATCCAGCGATCTTGATCAAAACAGAAATTGAGGGGAAACCCTTGTTGAGTTATCTGAAGATCAGAGATATCAGAGGGCTTAATTTTGATGTGTACGACTGACCTCTTGCACACCCGCCCTCAAAACCACATGTGCTTTCACTTTTATCTCTGGTTCCCATACACAGCTGTGCACACACAAAAACATGACAATTTCACATAAAAAAAGGATATACTGTGATAGTATACTTCAGAAGCATAACCCTCAAAGTTCTTCTATCATACATGTATGCATTTCTATATTCTGTTATTTATTAATTTGTATTAATTTTGATTTTCCCATTCTTTCGCTTTGTATTATTTCACTTTCATCATCTCTTTGAGCACATTTTATAAGTTCCACTTGTTTTAGTACTCAAGTTTCTGCCTCATTCACACCATAGTACAAATAAAACCAACTTCAGAATGACAACAAAATTACATACCTTTATCATCTTTGAACTTGAGGATGTTGGCAGTGATCTCGATGAGGAAGGAATCCAGTTCACCCTTGTTCCATTCTGTAAACACCTGTCGACAGGGAACATCAGTTTTAGTTACATTTTTATGTCAGTCACTTAGTAGAGGAGGTGGCCGAGTGGTTAGTGTTCTGGACTCATAACCTAGAGGTCGGGAGATCGATCCTCTCAGATGAGGGCCTGAGAATATTTACTCTTCCAATTTGAGTGTCAGGCACTAACTATAAAGCCACCGAACGTCGTAAAAACACCCTCATTGGTACCATAACAGCTGCAGTATTTGGGAATAACCCTCACTTCACTCTCTCTGTGGCTGGGTACCAGTTCGGAAGTTGTGACGTGTGTGTGTGTGTGTGTGTGTGAGCATCAGTTGACCTGGGCCACGATAACGGGCTTGATTAAGCCTATGTCCAGTGTTGGATCATAAATAAAAAAAAATAATGAAATATTCAGTTATGGGAGAGCACCATTTTGCTGAGAAATGTTTCAATATTCAACCATCATTAAATTTTTCAACACAAAATGTTGCTTTAAAGAATTACTTTAGCTTCATTATATGGTTTGCTCTTATTCTAAAATACCATCGGTTTCTATGCCTTCGTATACACACAGTAAATTAATATTACAGCGCCAACACTTCTGCATTAGGCATATTTATTAATTCTGGCCATCACCTCAACTATCTGAAGCATTCTTAAGAACAGTTAAGTAAAGATGCTTCATTCTTCACATTCATAACAAAGTTACTACTCATTGTAAAGACTACAATTTAGGCTCAGAATGAAACTTAAGATTTGTACTTTATCATATGTTATAAAAAAAAAAAAATTACCACACCTGACCTCGCCTGACTCGCCTCTTCACCTCACTCATTATCAACCCCATCACCTGCCTCACTTCAACTCAACTACACCTCACATTCCTCACCTCACTCATTTCCTGTGGTGTCATCCCAAGGGCAGACTTCATGACGTGGTATGCTTCACAGATGAGTTGCATGTCCCCGTACTCGATGCCATTGTGGACCATCTTGACATAATGACCAGACCCATCTCCTCCAACCCAGTCACAGCAAGGCTCATCGTTGGACTTGGCGCATATGCTCTGGTGGAATATCATATGTGTTATTACCGAGAGACTGATTGAACTAACAGGGAATAAAGTTAGTGAGGAGCAGGGAAGGTTCAGAAAGGGTAAGGGATGTGTGGACAAGATATTTGTATTAAAATCAATACTGGAGGGAAAATGATGATTAAGATTTTATGGAACTGCTTTCTGGATACATTAATTCAGCAGGAGATTATTGGAATGAATCCCCAGATGAGGTTGTGTACAAAGAATATTCACTGATCAAAGGTACATGTTGCAAAATGGAGAATGTATACAAGACACAATGAACTAAACACTATAAAAGTACAATCAGGTAAACACATGAATTACAAGAACACACAATTGAGGTATGTGGTGTACAGTTTAGTTGAATTTCACACACACAGGCATGTACAAATACATACACAAAATGAGGGGGTCTGATGATTCATATACACAAGCATACTCACACACAGGTTTCATCTGGTACAATAATAACAATTTACTGTTGATGACATTACCTACTGTATATAACTATTGCATACATGAACAAATAAACAAATGAATATATGAGAGAAAGTGTGTGTGTAAAGGGGTGAAAACTACCAGTGAGCCACAAGGCCCTGTTGCCCCTTCCTTCTCCAAAGTTTCACCAACCTTGGAAGTGTTTGACACCAACCATCATTTTCACCAGGTTGCATAACATTGTCTAGGGAAACTACAGAGATGATGATGAGTGTGGTTGTCTGCCTTTTGTTGTATGTATTGTGTGGCTGTGGTTGTGGTGTTTGTGGTGAGTGGTAATGGTAGTGGTAGTGGTGTTTGTTGTGGTGGTCTGTTGTGTTGCATAGTGGTGGTAGTGGTGTGATGGTTGTGTTGTGTGGTAGTGGTGTGATGGTTGTGTTGTGTTGTAATGGTGTGATGGTTGTGTTGTGTGGTAGTGGTGTGATGGTTGTGTTGTGTGGTAGTGGTGTGATGGTTGTGTTGTGTGGTAGTGGTAGTGTGTGTTGGGTTGTGTTGTGTGGTAGTGGTGTTTGTTGTGGTGGTCTGTGTTGTGTTGCATAGTGGTGGTAGTGGTGTGATGGTTGTGTTGTGTGGTAGTGGTGTGATGGTTGTGTTGTGTTGTAATGGTGTGATGGTTGTGTTGTGTGGTAGTGGTGGTCTGTGCTGTGTTGTAGAGTCAATACATCTTTTAACTTACCTCATATACCTCCTTCAAATGTCACAATCATGAAGAGTCGATGGAGAGATGAGTAAACTCCACACCAGTTCCCCTAGATGTAATTCAAACCCCAGATATCAGCCTGACACATTTGTTGCTGGATAGTTATGAAAACAAAGACTTTCAACCAACCTGGAAGATGGGTTTGATATGTGGCCAAGCTTCAGTGTGACCTCCAGGCATGAGGGAGGGACCGTACCTGGCTCCTTCCTCACCACCGGACACACCAGACCCCACGTACAGTAGGCCCTTCCCAGCCAATTCATCACATCTGCAACAAGCCACATACATGTACTCCTGTGTCTACCAATTTTAATCCTCCTCAATCACATCTGCCTCAATCACATGCGCCTAAATTAACACACTTAACTAGTTCAATATCTTTCTATCACATCTGCAGCAAACCACATACATGTCAGTCCCTCTATTACTATTAAAGCAAACCACACACCAACAGTACAAAGCCTTCATACAGTATATTAGTCCCTTTCCAATACATCTATGATTACTACTTGTAGTACCACAACCGTTTATTTTAACTCCACTGTAACAACTGCAGCAAACCACAAATCAGTACTCTCACATCTTAAGTATACAATATGCCTACCTATACCCAGCTCTCTCAATCACATCTACACACCTGCTTCTTTATCCCTTTAATAACACATCTTCAGCAAATCACAAACATATACTGTACTCCTACAATAAGTCCTACAACCTCACATCTCCAATCTCACTCCTACCTTATCTTTCTCCATTTCCCATATACTGTCGCAGATACTTATGACTGGTACAGTCAGAATCGTCAATCCTCTTTACTTTGGTGTAAATCCCGTGTAGCTCGACTCAATTCTTTCGAATCATACATTGATGAGATGGAGAGTTCGAGAGATTGGCCAAGGTATAAACAATAACTAGACTTTGTATAATAAGACCATACCAATAATAATTCCAATTTATAAAGTGTGTTTGATATTTTTTTAAGCTGCAATTATCGATTCTTTAATGGTCCATAACTACTATCTTGATTATCGTAGTATTTGCTGAGGATTGTGGCCGACACTTATTGTCCGTCATGTTAAAAATAGTTGTGCATAACAACAAATAATCTCTCTTCCATCAGCTTTCAAATTTACATACCATTTATTAATATTGATAGAAATATAATGGAAGCTGAGGTTGCTGGTCAACTCTGACTTTTGCCTTGAAGTACAGTTGCTCAAAAACTATATTTCTGCCAAGTGGAGTTCAATGACAATCAGTGACAATGAACAATACAATTCCCAAGAACTCAAGAGTAAAATTAATTATTGGTATTGTTTGGTCTGTTGACTCATACTGTTTCAAGGCTTAGTTTTAGATATGTATTTTACAGCGAATGAACATCTTTTCTTAAATAGCACAAGCAAGAGACATATCGATTTTATTCACTTTTAAATATTATTAATGACATTACAAAAAATATTTAGAACCAATAATATAGAGCTTCAGTTTTCCATGTGTAAAGCAAATGTAAACTGAACAACTACATTTCAACGGGGCTGCTCAGTCAGAAAGCTTGAGGAACTACAACAACTACAACTACCATTTTAACTATGACAGGAGTTGGGAAAGTTTGAGAGTTAATAGTGATTATCTTCATCAACTGAACACGTACACATCCTGTTTTTGTGAATGACTAGCATCCTATCTCTGTGTTGTGGTTATTTTCTTGTTATGGGGAATCAACGTTAAGGGGGGATCTTCTCTTTGGTAAATTGGAGGGCTACTGATTCCTCCAAACTTTGCCAGGAAACAAATCATCCCAATATTAGCAATAAGGAAGGTGTTGGGGGATATATACAGTAAATAGATGGTGAGGAGACAAAAGGAGGTGATGGGAGAAGATATAAAGAAATGGTGAGGAGACAAAAGGAGGTGATGGGAGAAGATATACAGAAATTGTGACGAGAGGTGGTGATGGGAGAAGATAAAGAAATGGTGAGGCAGCCAAAAGCAGAAAAATACTGTACATAGATGGTAAGGAGAGAAGAGAAGGTGGTGTGTGAAGAGAAGGTGGTGTGTGAAGAGAAGGTGGTGTGTGAAGAGAATGGGAGTGTACACACCTGCGCTGAGTGTCCTGGTATTCTGAGTTGCCCCCGTCAATGATGATATCCCCCTTCTCCAGGAGTGGCACCAATTGCTGGATGAAACTGTCCACAGCAGCACCAGCTGTAAAAACATAAAACATCTTTATTTTAACACCACTAGCAAATTTGCACCATAACAAAACTGTAAAATTTGTACCATAACAAAACTATATGAACTCTACTTCAACACCACTATAAGAACTGTGCCACAACAAAACTACAGTATGAGATTTGTACCATAACAAAAGTATAATAACTGTGGTTTCAGCAATAGGAACTAACTGCACTTCAACACCATTATGGTATAAGATCTCCACCTCAACACCCCCACTATAACAACTATACTCCAGTGCCATTATGAAATATGAACAAGGGTTTGCAGCTCCATCACATGTACACATTATGGTACAGTATCAATAAACCTATTCTGTACATACTCTACACACAATATCAAACACATGTACCGTACATACAATAGGAGGCACATAAGTAAGACAATGCTACTGTTAGTACTGTACAATTAAAGACAAAAGTCGTATTGCTGTCTTATCCAATTATTTAATGTAACTCGTGAAACATAATGCAATCCACACCACAATAATGAATGTCCATCATGCCCAGTATAGTTAGCTTTTTACCATAGGTTTCCACAAATTTAATGACATGACTTTTGTCTTTGATAGTATGGTCACCATTTTTATAAGCATGACTCCCTTCCTTTTCACAGTGGACTGAACCTATAAGAAACCCACCTTCCATGAGAATAAAGTACCACCTTCCCCTGTAACCTGGGCAACACATCATCCTATTGACAAGCTCATGACCAAACCATCCAATAAAATAATTATATTTGTTTTACTTTTTTATTATTTTGTTCCTTCATAGCTACTCTAATCAAATCAAATTTAAGTGAGCATTCCTTCAAGATGAAAATTTAAATAACCAGACACTCCTTTCTCTTAAATCATGTGGTATCATAGACATTCCTTGCACTATACTGACTGGCAAAACTGGCAACCCACTTCTGACATGAAAACCAAACCAAGTACGATAGTAAACAAATTAAGAGTACCGTCCAAGCCAAGCCAAGCCGACCTTACCTTTGACAAGAATCATGACCCTCCTTGGCTTCTTGAGTTTAGCCACCATCTCCTGAAGTGAGTGAGCACCCACGACCTTGGTGCCCTTTGCTTCGTTGCTCAGGAAGCGGTCGACCTTCTCGGTGGTGCGGTTGAAGGCACACACCGTCCAGTTGTGGTCGTTCATGTTGAGGATCAGGTTCTGACCCATCACAGCCAGACCGATCAGGGCGATGTCGGCACTGATCGAGGAAACAACAAGAAAAACTGTTGTTACTGTATATATATTATGTGGTGCAACTTACTAAGGGTTTGTCCAAGGGGATTATTAGTTTTTTTTCTCTTCCGTGGGTGTGGTGGTGGTGGTTTAGACTTTAGAGGGATGTACAGTCATAGTCAAATATAATCATCCACATAGGAGTAACTCACGTAAGAGTTTGACAGATTTCCTGTTTCTTAGATGATAAACTTTCCAATAAATAGGTTATCTACCACCTTTTGATTTAATACAAGCAGCTACGCACTACTTAAAACAATAACACCATAAGTGAACGTGAAAACATTAGACAGGAAATTGTTTGAGATACCCATATGTGGATTATTATCATTGACCGCGACTGTATTTTGAGAATGAAGATTATATTAAATTTTAGAGGACATACAGAGGGATGATTCTGATTTTTGTTTTCCCCCAAATAGGTTGGGTCGAGGCAGCTGGGGGTTGATTAATTAAGAGAGGTTGGTTGACAGGGATTATTCTGGGGGATTGAGAGAAAAGACAATTTAGGGGGTACGTACACTGAGGGCTAAGTCAAGGGATTTGTTCTAGGACATAAATTTAAGGGACTGGTTCAGGGGACAATAATTTTAAGGGATTGGTTCTGGGGACAATTTTAAGGGACTATACCACGAAACTAGCTTCTTCAGTATAGGGGGTTTTGTGGCAATGTATGAAGGACTCGCTAACCTCCAACTATTATGTCTACCTGTTTACAATGATGCAGACATAGCTATACAGTAATCACTATCACAACTTCAAAACATCTTAATTTAGAGTCTGTCGATGTGAAAGTGTCAATGCATTATCCCATGACTATTTTTTTTTTTTCACTTTCCTATACTATTCACATTACGTCTTACTTCAAAAAATAGAAAATAAACAAAAATAGAATAAAGGCATAAATCCAACTCCCCCTCTTACTCTTCCCATTCATTTCCACTCTGCTATAGTCCTTCCCTCCCTTTACTTAACTACCCAGTGTCAATTTCAAGTTTTTCTTATTCCTCTCTTTTATTACTTAAGGGGAGAGTAAAGTGTTGGTAAATCTGGAGCAACTGATTCCTCCAAACTATTCCAAGCAGCAGGCCATCATTATATTTGTTCATCTGGTTCCATTTCCTGACATACTCTGGAAAAATCAAGGAACTCCAATGTACCAAAAATATACTATCCCCTTAACAGTTTCCTTCTTGATTACAAAACCCAATAATTTTGCTTCATTTACCCCCTCTCTCTCTCTCTCTCTCACACACACACACACGTAGCCTACATAACTGCATTATATATGAACATTTGAGTGTGTGATTTGGTTACACAATACTGTACAATAGAAGTTATGACTGTTTGTATCATATTGGTTCTTATACTACCGTGATGGTGGTGGAACGGTTTTTACTACTATCTGGCGAAAGTGTGTACTGCATGTCAAAGATAAAACTAGTGTCGTGAAATCTACTGTAGTGAAATCATTATATATGGTAGAAGGCTAACCATACTGGGCATGAATGATACTGTGGTGGGGCTTTCATTAGGTTTCACAAGTTATATTTAAGGACCCTGTGATCTCACCAGTGTGTTGTTGGATAGTTGAGAAGTGTGTTGGGTGGTTTACATTAACACATCTTCCCCCAGCCTACAATGTTGCTATCCTTGTTCTTACAGCCGGGTACCTAACTACTGCTAAGTGAACAGGGACAAAGGGGCCTGGGAATATTGTCCAGCAATTCCACTGACCCAGGAATTGAACCCGGGATCTCTCGCGTGCCGGGTGAGTGTGCTAACCGTTACACCATCAGCACCCCAATCTAGTAATTTACTGTTCCATTAGTTTTTTGTTGCCCTTCCTTGCTTCAATTTTTTTTCCATCTATATTGGTGTTAAAGTCTCCTATTAATACGAAACCTCTGAGATTCTTCTTCTGTCCTTTGTAGTATTTCTAAGGTTCCTCTGATCCTCTCTAAAATTTACTTGTTCTAAATGCTCATTACCATCACATGCTCTTGTATTTGATGGCATATAAAATGTAGCGACAGTAATTTATCTTTTCCAGTGTGAGTATAAGTGTGTGTGTGTGTGTGAGTATAAGTGTGTGCAAATATTAGTGTGTGTGATAAGTGTGTGCAAATATTAGTGTGTGTGATAAGTGTGCAAATATTAGTGTGTGTGTGTGTGTGTGTGTAATAAGTGTGCGCGAGTGTGTGTGTGTGTAATAAGTGTGCGCTAGTGTGTGTGTGTGTACTCGTAGCCTATAAACGAGAGGGTGAACGGACAGTGAAAGCAGGTCGTTTAATAAAAGTCTAATAAGTTGTGTTTGTCGCAAGATACACGTAACTACTAAACAATTGAATGCTGCTTGCCTCGTTAATTTATCTGAATAACTAAGCAAGTGTGTCAGGCAGTTGTAATTAACATTTTTTGTCTGTATGTATGTTTTATGATACTGTGTGTGTGTGTGTGTGTGTGTCGGGAGGGAAATGTGATGTTGAGGGAGGGGAGGAGTGGGGGCAGTGTGGGTAATGAGTGGTGAGGGGGGAACAGAAGTGGGTAGTGTGGGTGGTGGATGGAGTGGAGGGGGTAGCGTGGGTGGTGGATGGAGTGGAGAGGAAGGGGAGGGGGTAGTGCTAAAGTGTTGAAGGGAGGGAGGCCGGAGAGGGGGTTTTGTGTGTGATGGAGAGTGGGAGGGTATAGTGTGGGTGGTGAGAGGAGTGAGGGGAGATGATACTGTGGGCGGTAGGAGGAGGAGGGAGTGGATAGTGTGGGCTGTGGAATAGGACCAATGGAAGACTATTAATTAACTAACAAACCAACCAACCAACCAACCTATACACCAAACAAACACAAACATAAACATAAACATTAATCTTATTATTATTATCCTACTACAATACTGCTGCAGGAAGAGAGAAGGGGACAGAAAGGTGCATGGAATCATCTTCCTGGCATACTATGGAGGAATCATGGCACTCCAATGTACCAAAAGTATACTCTGCCCTTAATGTAAACAAGATATTTGGCAACATTAGGTGGTGGGATGCCTGTAACTGTGTCAGATTCAGCAAGTCCTGGCATGCAATAATTACCATGGAGATTATTATTATTATTATTATTGATGTTCCATGACCTTGATGGTGGTGGTGTTATTATCCAGAGTTGTGTGTTGCTGGCTGCTCATTACACTTCCCACCACCACCCCCACTTTACACACACACACACACACATACATAAATACATAATATCCCCCCCACCACCTTACACACACACACACACACATACACAAATACATAATATCCCCACCCCACCACCACCTTACACACACACACACACACACATAATATCCCACCACCACCACCACCACCACCTTACACACACACACACACACACACATAATATCCCACCACCACCACCACCACCATCACCCCCTTATCCCTCCCCCCTCCCCCCCCACACACACAGTCACACATAATATTCAGTTATGCTCATGGTTCTTGCAAGGTCATTCTATTGTCTTTGGTTTGTGATTGTTGTTGTTGGTGGTGGTAAAAAAAATAGGTTCTCTCAATAAGGGGGAAGTACAGTGTTGGTAAATCTGGAGTAAATTATTCCTTCAAACTAGTCCAAGCAACAGAACACCATTATATTTGTTCATCTGGTCCTGTTTCCTGGCATACTTTGGAGGGATCAAGGCACTCCAATGTACCAAAAGTATACTCTCCCCTGTTTTGTGGCCCCAGTGTGGAGGAATGGGCGGCAGTCTCCAGTACAACAACATAACAAAAAATGTCCCCTAAAGCAAAGAGACAAACACATCATCTCGTTTAGTGAATAATGAAGAGACCATTAATGACATAGTTCCAAGCAGCATCACCAATATTAGTGTTTGTGTGGTTCTGACAAGAGGGACAGCACACAGTCGCTTCTAAAAAGTTATTCTGAAATGAGACTATAGCTCAGTCTCTTCTAAATGTTCTAATAGGTTTGTGGTGCAGCAGTTTCTTAATATTCAACTCCAAAATGGACTCTGGCAGAAATATGGGTCAAGTTAATCAACATTTTCATATTAGAAGAGTACGAGTGATGAAACCCAGACATACTCCATATATAAATATAAAAAAAAAGTATATTACGCCATAAGCTAATATCAGTATTTTTATTAGTAGTAGTAGTGATGGTAGTCGTAGTTCTAGTATGGTAGTAGAAGTAGTAGAAGTAGTAGAAGTAGTAGAAGTAGTAGAGGTAGTAGAGGTAGTAGAAGTAGTAGAAGTAGTAGAAGTAGTAGAAGTAGTAGTAATAGTAGAATTCAACTGATCTTAAGAGTCAACTAAGGTCAAAAACTCAAGAGATAAATGTACAGTTATGGACTTAATTAAAATAGTTTGGAGTAATCAATTGCTCCATGTAATTTTACTAAAAGTGTATTATCTCTCCCCTTAATAAGGACCCTGTGATCGTGTTTGGTAATAGGAGGCTTCTGATTCCTCCTGACTATACCACGAAACAAGCTCATTACATTATACAGGTAGCGTTTCGTGGCCATTTTGAAGGACTCATTTACCTCCCATTTCCTGACTACATCACAGGGTCCCTTGATAAATCTGGAGTATATGATTTCACCAAACTATTCCCAGCAACTGAACACCATTATTTATGTTCATCTGGTCCTGTTTCCTTCCATAGTTTGGAGGAATCAAGGCACTCCAATATAACAAAAGTGAATTACTGAAGTGAAGAGAGACAGAGAGACAGAGACAACAGAGAGACAGAGAGAGAGACAGAGAGAGAGACAGAGAGAGAGACAGAGAGAGAGACAGACAGAGAGAGAGACAGAGACAGAGACAGAGACAGAGACAGAGACAGAGACAGAGACAGAGACAGAGACAGAGACAGAGAGAGAGAGAGAGAGAGAGAGAGAGAGAGAGAGACAGAGAGAGAGACAGAGAGAGAGACAGAGAGAGAGACAGAGAGAGAGACAGAGAGAGAGAGAGAGAGAGAGGAGAGAGAGAGAGAGAGAGAGACAGAGAGAGACAGAGAGAGACAGAGAGAGACAGAGAGAGAGAGAGAGAGAGAGAGAGAGAGAGAGAGGAGAGAGGAGAGAGAGAGAGAGAGAGAGAGAGAGAGAGAGAGAGAGAGAGTGTGTGTGTGTGTGTGTGTAATATGGAAAGAAACACAACAGAAATAAAGTGAACATCAATCACCAGGGTCTGTACTGTACTGTACTGTATATTGAGAATTGTTATGCATGGGACTGTACTGCATATCATTAATGAAAATATTCCATCATAACAATATATTATTAACAGTGTTGTTCCTAATAAGACACATTCAAGGTGACAGTGTTATCCTTAATGGTTTATGGAGAGCAGATGGTTGGTATATTGAGAGAGAGAGAGAGAGAGAGAGAGAGAGAGAGAGAGAGAGAGAGAGAGAGAGAGAGAGAGAGAGAGAGAGAGAGAGAGAGAGAGAGAGAGAGAGAGAGAGAGAGAGAGAGAGAGAGAGAGAGAGAGAGAGAGAGAGAGAGAGAGTTACAAGGAGTTACAAGGACAAGTAGCACCTCAAAAGGTCTTACGACCCATACCAAGGAGGTACCGTAGGTGTAGTAGTAGTTGCTAACTAATAGTGAGAGATAAAGTATAGTAAAGAGAAGGCTCTCCCCACCCACCTCTCCCACCCGCATTGCGGGTATGGAAATGGAAATGTACCTAACCCGGGGGGGAAAAAGGCCGGACTAGGAATTTTTGTACAGAAAGGAGGAAACAATCCCTATAACTCTACCACGCTTGGCAGAACTTTGTCTAACTGTTTCTTGAACTGTTCTATCGATGAACTATCAACTACCTCTGCCGGTAGCTGATTCCAGACATTGCAGATTTTATATGTGAAGAAATTACCTAACGTATTATGGCGGAAGCGTTTCAAGTCTAGTTTCCATCCATGGTTTCTAGTTGCATTAGTGTTTAAGCTAAACAGGCACTGATAATCAATGTTTTCATATCCACGAAGGATTTTGAAAACTTCAATTAGTTGACCTCTCAAGCGTCTGGTCTCTAATGAGAAGAGACCTAGTGCCTGCAGCCTTCTCTGGTAGCCCATGTGTCTAATTGATGGGATCAGTTTGGTGGCCCTAGCCTGGACTCTCTCAAGCCTCGCAATGTCTTTCTTGAGAGTCGGCGACCAGAACTGCACAGCATATTCCAGATGTGGCCGAACCAAAGAATTGTACAGAGTGAGGACTATCTCTTTATTTCTAAATCTAAATTGCCTCTTTATATAACCAAGAAGCCTCTGGGCTTTCTTCTCTACTGCGAGGCACTGCTTGGAGAATTTGAGGTCACTGCTGATCAGTACACCTAAGTCTTTCTCCAAGTCAGTACTACTAATTTCACTTCCCAACAGAGAGTAACTGGCTCTCTGGTTGGCTGGCCTATGTGCATCACTTTACACTTGTCCAAATTGAATGGCATCTGCCATCGTTCAGACCACTTTCCTACTTTCTCTAGGTCTTTATGTAATTGTTCTACCTTTTCAAATGATGAAGCAT